>FR990022.1:18239335-18839335 GCA_905404135.1 Hesperia comma | reverse complement strand
CCATGCATTGCATGCCATATTACATCATAATAATAATAATAATATAATAATAAAATATTTTATTTCGGACCTTCATCCATATAGAGGTTAGTCACATTGCAATACTTAAGTCTAATGTTAGTAAAAAAAATAAAACTAAGAATAGTAATAAAATAATAGAGTCAGCTCAAAAAACAAACAATCACAAAATAATAATCACAGTATACAAACCAAAAAAGAAACCATAAGGACAGAAAGCCAGACAGAAAAACCCGAAACTCCTCCACTCTACAACTTTGCAGACAAATGTGCCGGGCCCACATGTAATGCAGTCCAATGTTTTAATATGGGACCGTCACACCTCTCCGCCACCGTACGCAGTAAACTGTTTGGGCTGTCACGCACTCGCTGCCACAGTGATGCTACCCGCTTGCGGATAATGGCATGGAAACCATCAATGCCCGCCTCCGCAAACATACCGGAGGCGCTGCAGTACCGCGACAGCCCCATCAGTGCCCTGTACGAGTTATTATATTGGACGCGCAAGACGCTGTAAATCTTTTTCGTATACTGTATCCACAGACTGCAGGTGTAAAAGTTTTGACAGTAAGCTCTGAATAGGGTCAACTTAACCTCTCTAGTACACCTTGCAAATCTGCGGATCAGCATATTACTTCTGACTGCCAACGCCCTGCGCTCCCTCTCTATGTCTACGTCATCGTGCAAATCCGCGGTGACCCAGTGTCCCAGGTACTTAAACTCTGTAACAACTTTGAGTGGAGTTCCTCTTATCGTGACTGGTGGAGTTATTCTGAGGTGCTTTCCAGCCTTAAAGACCAGTAACTCACTCTTATCCGCATTGTACCTGAGACCATGGGCCTCCGCGTATCTTTCACAGATGCTAAGTAACTTTCTTAGCGCTCTAATCGAGGGACTCAGCAACACCATGTCGTCGGCATAGCTAATATTATTGACAAACGTGCCATCTATGGAGCAACCTACCCTGGCGCTGCTGAGTTCCTCAATCAACCGGTTTATATAAAGACTGAAGAGTCTTGGCGATGTCAAGCCCCCCTGTCTCACTCCACACTCGAGCTTAAATGGACTACTTAATGCGCCCGCCCAGCGTACCATATTATTTTGGTTCTCATACCAATATTGGAAAAGCCTTATTTGTTCTACTGGAAATCATAGTCGTGTCAAAATCAATAAAGGGTTTTACAATATCGAGAAGACCGATTAAGAGTAAGATCACATAGGTTGGATCAGATTTGCAAAACAATATTAATTTTGCAAGTCAAGTTGGTCCGAAGTGTTCGAATTAAGCATGAGTATAATGTAAGCGGGCGGTAAGGTGGTAAGGCGGTGTGCGAGGCGTACGTACGGCGCTGCAGCCACACGAGCAGCGCGAAGCCCTGTAGCCACGGCGCCCAGCCCGCGCCCTCCACGCGCGCGCTCGCCGCCGCCGCGCCCGCCGCCCCCGCCGCCCCGACCGCCGTCTCGCCTGCACACAACACGTACATTTTACTTCTATTACGTATTTCTATTACATACACTTGACTTGTACCAATATTTCCGCAAATAAATATAACTAGCTTCCGTCCGCAGGCTTCGCCCGCGTGAAATTCGTTAAACTTCAACCCCCCTATTTCATCCCCTTCGGGGTGGAATTTCCAAAAATCGTCTCTTAGTGCTCCCCTACACTCCCCAAGGAAAATACATGCCAAATTTCAGCGTCTTCCGTTTAGTAGTTTCGGCTGTGCGTTGTCTGTCAGTCATCAGTAAATCAGTTTTATATATTAAGAAAGATAATAGACCATTAAAAAATCTGTTTTTTGTCCTTTAATTGGTAGCGTAAAGTAATGGGACGGGTACTGACCGGCGCGCTGGCCGCTCCACGCCCTCGCAGCGTCCTCGGCGGGGCTCGCCGCCAGCCCGTTCGGTTCACCCGCGTCCTCTTCCTCTGCAAATATGTTGTACATCTAATGCATCTACTGTGTTTATATATAAAATGTTAATCTATCGGCTCTAGAGCATATTATGTAGAGTCCACATTCCACTCGCGGGCCACCTACTAAACGACGGATGCGGTCATGGGGACCGAGCTTTCCTGTCCCAAGAAACTTGGCTTTGTAATTCTCTCTCAATTTTGCTCTGTGAATGGTGTTTATATCTCGATTGAGAGTTGTACAAACAAGTTGTCACAGACTCCGTACATGTAAGGCACTTCTCACACAACGCTATTTGCAAGCGACTTGGATCTTGTCAATGTATGAAAGCGACGCGTCTACGATGCATCTCCTGTCCACAAGGCTGACGCATGTGTGTAGTTACCGTGTGTGTGCAGCGGGAAGGCGATGCTGTAGTCGGGCGCGCAATGGAAGCGCGGCGGCAGCAGGCGGCGCAGCGCGAGCAGCAGCGGCGCGGGCGGCGGCGCGGCGCCCGCCAGCAGCGCCAGCAGCGCGCCCAGCTCGCGCGCCGCCAGCCGCGCGCCGCCCAGCGACACCACCAGCTCCAGGATGCTGCGCTGCAGCTCTGCGATGTCGGAATTATCACGTGAGGACACGTTTCGGAACACACTCGTATGATCGCTTCGTATCGTATTAACGTTTGTCGTTATCACTTGACCAGAGATAATGATGAAAAAACTTAAGGAACGGCTGTTTGACTCTATCCAGCCGACATACCAAGGTAAGTATGGGATAGTAAAAAAAACCATCCTATTATTGAAGGTCAGTCGGCCCTGGACCTCAGGCACCCTACAATACACAATGTCTGAAACGGTGACCCTAGACCACAGGCACCCTACACAATGTCCGACACGATGAGCATACGGACCTGCGAGGCGCTTGTCGCTGCGCTGCAGCAGGCGCGCGGCGGGCGCGTCGCGGGCCAGCAGGCGCGCCAGCAGCAGCGGCGGCGCGGCGCCGCCCGCCAGCCGCGCGCCGCACGCGCGCGCCACGCCGCGGCACACGCGCTCCAGCTCCGCGCCCTCCGCCGTCCACGCGCCCTCCGCCGTCTCCTCGCTCAGCAACCTGCAAGTTGCCAATGTGCTCGTCGAAAATACAAAATACCTGCTTAAAAATTACACTTTTTTAATTAGTGATTTATTTACCAAAATCATTGAATAAGTTAATGCTAATTGTATTTAACAGAGTACTCACTTGTCTATGAGCTGCGACAGGATGTCTATGACGATGACGCAGAGCTCGGGGTGCGCGGGCTCGGCGCGCGCGCCGTCCGCGCCGCCCATCGCCCGCGCCGCGCCTGCACACAACGCACCGTCATGAACTTGTTCCGTGTTATAGGAAGGCGCTAAATGTCAATCAAATCAATCAAATCTATCAAAAGCTAATCTATTCAATCAAACCATCATAATTTTATACAGGTATAAATATTTAATTACTAGTGGTGGATCTTATTTCGTGCAATTTAAATGGTCCTTCGAGCCTTCGCCGTCCGGTATGTTTAGGCTATTTTCTCGTTAGTTTTCTGTCCAATATTGTTAAATAAGTAAAAAAATTCACCAAGACCGCCGTTGTGCAGCGCGGCGGCCGCCATGGCGGCGGCGTCAGGCGCGCGCCGCGAGCCGCCCGCCTCCAGCCGCCCCGCCTCCACGTCGGCCTGCAACACGCACCCGCGTCACACACCGAACTGACTCGTTTTACAGCTCTAGCTTTTAACAACGATTAACTTGTCCGCATAAAACAAATATGCAACGTATATAACTTCTTTTGTATTAATTTTAGAAATATAAACTATTAGATTGGCTTAATTTTTGTATCTTACTATACCTAATGACGCCATCTGTGCTACATCTATCCAAAAGCACAATGTCAGTTGATATCTACAATAATTATATTTTTTGTAAACAAAAAACTGCCTTGTTTTGTGATTTGTAATAAAGTTATAAAATAAAAAATCATCTAAGTAAGTCGTTATAAAAGGAAACACCTTAACTTGTCATATAACCGTCATACCCGAATAATAAATTCATATTTTTATGACACCCTAATAATACCTTGACGTTGAAGATTATAAAAAATACACACGAGTTACGATATAGGTCAAACAGGATATATTTTAGATCCCAATAATATTTATTTGATTTCTCGGTTTGCTTTTGGCTTTTTGTTTTACATTAGTTATTAGTTATTACTCTCAGAATTGTTATCGCTTACCATTAATAATACATTTTATCACAGTTTTATAATATGTAATAAAACAATTTTATGATTTCTTTCGGATGAGGATCTTTGGAAAGGTAAGGAGTTTTAAGTAGTGCGCTCACCTCGTAGCCGTCGTCGGGCGGCGCGCGCGGCTCACTGTGCTCGCTGGCGTAGGGCCCGGCCGCCGCGCTCTCCTCGCTCGACGAGCAGTCGGCCGAGCCGCTCGTCGCGCCGCTCGCCGCGCCGCCCGCACCGCCCGCCGCGCCGCCCGTCGCCAGCGGCGGCAGCGGACCCACCTGCGATACCGACACTTCAACTATGTTGTCAAAAATGTCTATAAAGGAGTCCACGCGCGATTGCATTTTATTGGAATATTTGAAGTGTCGTAACGAGATTGCATATATTATCTGATGATGTTAGCTCTTAGCAAATCGTATGATATAAGTATTGTAGGTGAAAAAACAATAACCAACCTAATCTTTATTTGTAGTAGGTACATTGCGATTTATGTGTGAGTTAAATTGTGTAATAAATTTAAATACAGAGAATAGTCTTAAATAAGCTATTCCATAATTACAAGTTTTGAAGTGCTCTAATAAAATTATTGTTATTAAGGTTGTGAAAGATAATATAATTAAAAAAATAACAACTGTAAGCCAAATTGTACTGCCTCACTTTTCGCACGCTAATGGCATATTTTTATCCCTTTTATTTATAAAAACGGGATGAAATCAGATAACAATATCTGAAACGGTCTCACGGGAACGAACAGGAAATAAATGTCTATACACAAGCAACATTTAACAACAGTTAGCGGTCAGTGAAGTGTATAGAGATAGACTATAGTGTGGGGTTGGCGGACAGGATCGGATAGCGTCTGTCGCGCGGGTGACGAGCGAGCGGGTCCGTGGAGCGAGTGCACCGCCCGCCACGCCGCCACCCGCATCCAGTTACCTAACTTCGATCTTATTGCTTATAAACTGAACAAAAGGGGATAGACATTACTTGATCTTCTAATCGAACACTTCTAAGTAGAGATTTTTATCAAATATGTCATAATAGATAACCAGTCAGTACGGTAACACTGTATTAGTGATGTAACGAATATTCGCATTCGCATTCGCATTCGCATTCGCGAATATTCGCATGATTTTTCCATATTCGCATTCGCATTCGCATTCGCAAAATTTATGCGAATGTTTTGCGAATATTTACACTAGAAAAAATAAAATTTAAAATTAATTTAAAAAAGCCATTCATTTCTTTATCAAGAATAAATAAATTGATTCAACTATATTTCGAAAGAATAAATAAATTGACTTTCAACTATATTTCGAAATTCACTTGTTGATTTCTACATGCAGACCGGATTAGTAGACCATTGCCGATAGCTTTTGAAACGAAAAAATAGTAACAGGATGAAACCCATTAGGAAAGGAAGAAAATATGATAAAAAAAGAAAAATAATTTACGGGCGATCTGAGGTCCGAAAGGAGTTTTTTGTCAAGGGTAAAAAACGGTTTATCGCAATTTCCAGAAAAACTGCATGTCCTATGAAAAAAAGTTAAATGGCAAAGTTATAGGTAATAAAACGATCTAAAACTATGGGAAAAATTCAAGTAAATAACTGTGTTTTTTTATCTTCTACAAAAACTATATTATTTCACGAATTTTTGAAAATTACATTATTTCATGAAAATTTGAAAAATTATTAAATGTATATTTTTTCACCATCCAAAAGTAGAGATTTCAAGGAACAAAACGTACATCGTGTGAAAATTAGGATGTCTTTTCGCAATTCAATCAAAATATGGGAGAATTACAATGTTTGGGACAAAAAAGGTAAGTTGTCTGCATTTCGTGAAAATAATAATTTTTTGTACAAGATAAAATAAAAAACCAAAAACGCAACTATTTGAATTTTTTACAGAGGTTATGTAAAAAAAGTGTGGATACAAGTTGAAGATCTTTTTATTACCCATAACTTTGCCTTTCAATTTTTTTAAATAGGACGCCACATCGCCCGCAAATTATTTTTCATCATATTTTTGTCATATTTTCTTCCTTTCCCAATGGTTTTCGTCTTGTTACTATTTTTTTGGCGCGTCTGTTTGGTGATTACGTTAGGCAATATTTTTTAAAAAAATTCCGTGTTTTCTACATAATTTACTGTTTCGTTTTGAACGTGATTTTTTATATAGGTGAAATTTGAAAAAAAAATTTGCTTACGTACTACTAATAACGTAACGTAATACTTGAACGACCCTCTAGCGGGGCGTGACACTTTAGTCAGGTGCGTTCTAATCAACTTGGTAGTTTTCGGAGAAAGATGTAAATGGATGACGCATAGAAAATAGAGTTCAAATAAAAAAAAACTGAATATTCGCATTCGCATTCGCATTCGCGAATATCGGAAGCAGATATTCGCATTCGCATTCGCGAATGTTCAAAAAATGACATTCGTTACATCACTACACTGTATTGAATATTGTCACGGAAGCGTAAATATCTGTTCCAAAATTTTGAGCCAAAATGTTAGTCTGTCATTTGTTAGCGATCTATTTTCGTAGTTCACCGATTTTTAAACAACATATCAGAAAAAGTCATACAGATATTAATCGATGCAAATGTGCTACTGGAAAAACGTGTTTAGATTAGACACTGATAAGTGATAACAAAATACGAGCGCCGACCATCTGGGCATGTAATAGTATTCGCACGACAGCACTACAATTTTGTTTACAATCTGCTGAGTGATGGCGTACCTAGTGTTTGTTCTTGAATCCTGTCTGTAGAGCAGTTTGGCATTTCATGTGTTACAAGGTCTTGCCATTATTTCAATCACCATATATTATTATGGTAATTGATCTTAAAGGAGTACATGTAGCAGTAATGCATGTTTTTTGATCTGTGTTTAAACTTGTAGGTACCTATTCCAAATAATTAAAAAATAGGAACATTAATAATTTCATATAATTTTATTTTTAGTTTTTCGAAATTTGTATCTTTAATGTTTCTCGACTAACGTCAAATATTAGAAACATACATTTTATTACACGCATCCTGTTACATAATTGCTATCGTTGTTTGCGAAGGTAATTAAATTTTAGCTTGCTTGGTCAGTTACTAAATTATACTAAACAACTTTTACTAATATGTCCCGCACTGGAGTGTACCTATTACCTAAGCACTTAAATGGTGAAGCCTCTATTACGTAAAGGTATTCTAAACCG
Organism: Hesperia comma; assembly: GCA_905404135.1. Lineage (NCBI taxonomy): Eukaryota > Metazoa > Arthropoda > Insecta > Lepidoptera > Hesperiidae > Hesperia > Hesperia comma. The sequence continues at coordinate 18,831,954 of FR990022.1, read as the reverse complement.
TCAGTCTGCTATTCTGATAAGTTGAATGTTATTAAATTTGAAATAATTTAATTAGATATGTTTGATATTGAATAAAATTTTAATCATTTCACAAACCTAAGTAATTTACCAATCATAATAATATGCTTGAATATTTATTTATTTCTTAGGAAAACTCACAGATATTACAATATATAAGTTAGGTAAATTAGTAAAAGGAAACATTCCTCAAAAACATGTTAAACGCGCAATATTTAAGATTAGAACAAAATAACAGGTAGGTTTACTTATTTCCTCATAGCCTAGGTGTGAGCGTTGAGATGCTTAGTTTTGAAGATGAATGATTTAACTAGGTGTAGTAAATAAATTGAAATAAAATGACGCACAAACCAGCCCGAGACGCGGCGAAATATTGCACAACATTACACAGTTATAAACAAGGCATCATCATCACCCGCACCAGCGCCGCTACCACCGCAACAATACAAATGTCACCGCCGCACCTACCCACTGATGTGATGGTACGCCGGTGCCGCCTCAACATTATTCAACGGATGACTGTCAGTAGAAGTTATAGAAGATAGAACTAAATGAAAAAGCGAACATTTCCCCTGCAGACAGCAGTAAAAAAGATACATTTTTTTACTGCCACAAAGTCAACCAAAAATGAAAGATAGTTTGGGATGTTATGAGATGAACTTCAAAGGATTTACATCACTGAAGGCATTCGCCTGTAATGTAACAGTCCAACAAGTGCAATGATGTCATAAATGCTCGAATATTAGTTACATTACAGTTGACTGCTACTGGTACCAAAGGAAATCCAGCTGTGGAGCGATTAGCAGGCGTATAGGTACCTATATCACCTCTTCACAGTCCCACTGTAAATACTTTGCTAATTCTACTGAGTAATTTGTTTGTCAGTTCACGCATGATACATATTTTACGCTGATAGAAATCCACCTACTTAATTCCAAATCAATACTAAACTAATTATGCGGTGATTAAGTACAGTTACATTAAGGAACGATTTCATACATGTGCTAAACCTTGAAAAAGATTTGGTGCGCTAGACATAATTATACCCATCAAATGTTTTATACTTAGTTATTATAGGCTAAGAAGACGAAGACCTTCAAGTTCAACCGTTCTACGACCGATTTGTATAGCTTTAGCAAAATAGATAGTTAAGCGCATCACACACGGTGAAGATACTATAATATTTTAAGTTAAGATGCTCTAATATAAAATATTACAGTATCTTAAGGTATCACACACGATTAAGATACGATAACATAAAAAATCTGTTCATTTCCTTACGAGTTTGCGTTGGTGCCACACATATTCCTTGTTAGAGTTCTATGTACAGGGTGATTGACTATGAATGATACTGCCTTACTTCTTGATTTGTTAGACAACTCCTCAGACGATGATGATAATATAGAATGTGACATGCAGATTGCAGTAGCACATTCCAAAAGGAGAAACATTTGGATAGAGCCTCACATAAAAAAGAGAAAAACCTGCGGCGAATTTAACCTTTATGAACATCTGTCAACGAAGAAATTTCATGCGTATAATTTACAGTCAAGTATATTTTGACAGTCAAGAGAAACATTCATTTCGATTCATGATTTGATTAGGGAAGATATAAAAAAGCAAAATACGAACACACAAAAACACCATGTATTTATTTTAAGATGTGTATATTTGGTATATTAATATAAGTACCTGGTTGACCGAGCTTTGCTCGGTTGAAAATTATATTTAGTATGAATCGCAAGAAATACGAGGAATTCCGCCATCTATTCAGGAGTCAAATCATACAACTGTTCACTGAGCACAAAATTCATTTTACTTATGTTACGGCCAAAGGATCTCAACAGCGTGTTTCACAAAGTTGTACAGCGCCATCTAGTTTCATACTACTGAAATTTCAACACGTTACAAACAGTACCTCATAGAAGTTAACTGTGTGAGCGAATTAATTGCATTTTAAATAGGTACATACTTAATTAGATAAATTCATTGAACTTTCCTTCGTACTTTTCGCAGGCTTAGGCAGTCCCCGACTGAAATTTTTATTTGCGATAAAATGTATTGAATGTTTATGATAATTAAACAACATAAATAAATATACTTTTAGTTTAATGAGCAAGTTGTTAGGCGTACTTAAAATTTTATTGATTCTATTTACAACAATAGTAATTTCATCGATCTGACCATTATTTATTTAAAACTTTATTAAAATATATTATTAAATCGATAATAACAAAACTAACATTTATTTACAAATATTCTCGTAAATATTACAAACGCACGTTAAACTATCACTACGCGTCCTGCGAGGTCAAGCGAGATAATCGCACTGATTTTTAATTTTATTCAAACAGAAAATAGGTAGGTATAACGCAAAAATAGCGCTTCAACGTAAGAATGAATATTAAAATATATTCGAGCGCCATCTAGTTTCATACTACTGAAACAAACAAACCGTATCTCATAGAAGTTATCCTAATGTTTCATAGATGGCGTCAGTTCAACACGTTACAAACAGTACCTCATAGAAGTTATCCTAATGTTTCATAGATGACGTCAGTATGATGTTTTTAAAATCTCTTTATCTCGGGAACCGAGCTTTTCTCGAACCTGGGACCTTGATAAATCGATTCCTTGAGCCGAAAACCCCCTAATCTGTAACTTTCATGAAAATCTTTGCAGCCGTTTCCGAGATCGTGATTATATATATAGGTATAAATAAATAAATAAATAAATAAATATACAAGAATTGCTCGTTTAAAGATATTAGATATCTTAAGATATGAAATATATATTTACATATTTGGCGTATCGCTCGGTATCTTAAGATATTGAAGGTAAAATATATATTATCTTCGTCGTGTGTGATGGCTCATAGGATTTGTATGGCGAGCGATAATCGGAAATATGTTCTAAGATAATATATATTTTACATTATCTTCACCGTGTGTGATGCGCTTTAACCTTACATTTGAGAATGTGTTAGGTGACTCATCTTTCGCAATTTGAGTGGACCGCTCAAACGGTAGCTTATAAGGTATTTATGACAGTATATTAAAAACAAGCGGAAAGTAGGTAGAGCTTCGCTTTCTAAATTCGAAACTATTAGCTCAAAAAACAACTATCTGACTGAGCTAGCTGATCTACTGATCAACTAACTCAATGGCAGATAGACTAGACAGAAATGCTCGAGACGAGGCACTGTCATATACATCACTGCAGACAGCAGACCTAAGTTTTCCTCGTAATTTAATAGTTTAATTAGATGTAGCTTTTATTTTCGTATTCACTTACGAATTTTTAGCTTTAGGACATAGGAAGCACATAACTCAATGATTACAGATGCCTTACATCCAATATTAGAGCCTGCTGTAAAAAGTACGGTGCTTATTAATTCATCAAGCGACAAGTACCAATGCAAAAAGTTAATAACTTTTAACAAAATAGAACCGACTTTAACGCCGATAATTGCTTTTTACAAAAAAAATAACCGACTTCAACCTTGATAAGTAGAGATAACTCAAAAACTACTCGCCAGATGGCGCTCAATTCAACATGTATGTGTAAAGTTCTCGTCACTACAAATTAATCAAGCCCAAACACTAGATAACTGCAGTAAATCGTTGAGGAGTTCCCACGACTGTCTTTTGGCTTCATCAGATCGACTCCAGACCTTCTTAAAATGGTAGCGCTTTAATGTGCTTTTATGATAATAACAAGAACAAACACACTAGTCGTCCATACAATTTTCGAAAGTTGCCCTCGATTTCTCCGAGATGCCATCATCAGATCCTGATGATCCTTTCAAAAGGACCCCACTGTGTATATCTACTTTACAACATAAAAAGAATTATCAAAATCGGCCCATAAACGACGAAAGAATCGCTGAACAAACATAAAAAAAGCATATATACGGTCGAATTGAGAACCTCCTTCTTTTTTGAAGTCGGTTAAAAAGTAAAAATCAGTTCAGTTAAACGCGGTTAATATTCCTAAATCCTTCTCCTAAGTCTGATAAACACGATGCTGTAATCGTATCAAAATCGGTTCAGCTAAACAATATGCCTAAAACCTTCTAAGTCTGACAAATACTATGCTGAAAACCGCATCAAAATCGGTTCAACCAAACGCGAGATAATCGCGCACAAATATACATACATACAGGTCAAACTGAGAACCTCCTTTTTGAAGTCGGTTAAAAATGATAAAAACTCCTGGAACGATACACTCAAGAAGATTATTACGTTAGAAGTTAGAACGCATATTGATGGCCGCATGCTAACTAAATGTAGTAACAAAAACTAAGACATCACCGCCCACATTGCGGAATCTAAACTTGTTTGGGTTGCGGCTTGCGACATCAACTAACTTCGGATATCATAGAGCAGTATGGATGCAGCCTGAGAACGCGGCCAGACTGATCGACAACTTAATAGCTCCATAGGTATTAGATAAACAGTGTGGATGTTGGACGCATGTCACTATCATCAATTAATGCGATCTACACCGAATATTTATAAGGAAACCGTGTGGGAGTCGGAAAACAACAAACGGGTCCCAGACTATCAGATCCGATAAGACACATCAAATTTCATCTAAACCGGTTCAGCTGACTAAGCGTGAAAAACATTTATTGCTTAAATAAAAAGTTCCTTAGTTTTATTGTTGACGATAATGGACTTCGATACAAACTCATCCACCATTTGAACCATAATAACGCAATGAGGGTAACCGTTTTTGTGCTCACCAGTTGGCGCCACTGCAGACGGCGGTCATGCTGTCAAAGCCCGCCCATACATAAACATTGACAAGTGACACTTGTCTGAATACTATTCAGTGAATAGACAAGAGAGAAGTGACAGGCAGACCACCCTCTACACTAGCGGCCTCTAGCGGCGAATCCACACGCGGTTACCCTCATTAAAGATAACCTATTTACTTAGTAAACATTTTTGCACCATAATTTGTACAGAAACAAGGCGAACTTAATGCTAAAAGGATTCTCTCCAAGTCAACCTTCAGGCAGTGTTAACACAACGGTACCTATGTAAGTATCTATGTCATTTTGCAAGGCCAACTCTACCAACTCTACCATTAATAATAATTATTGGTTATGTGGTTTATACTTGAAAGTCTTACAAACAACAGACAGTCACTTTCGCATTTATAATATTATAGTACGGATTATTATAGATTGACGGTAGACTGGTCCTACATATCATACATGTCCTTGATCCACTACAATATTGGCAGTGCGAGACGAGGGCATAGAAAAACTTTATGTCGAGGGGCGACACCGACACTACTTGCGGAACCGGTAAACAAAGTTATTTATTGTACAAGGACGAATGGTAGTTTGAAGATTTAGTGGTGATTTCATAACATAACGCCAATCGTAACGTAGCACCAAGTAAGTATTTTATGGAAAGAATCCATAAACGGACAGAAGAACCAGTCAATGGAATGTGGTCAGCGTCGTCTATGGACATGATAGAATAACACCGACGCATTGTCGACTAAAAAGAGAGGAAACGCGCATTGTTTCTGGCCCTCTAAGAAACATGTAAAAGCGTTTCATAGTTGAAAAACGAAGGTCAAGCCACGCATCATTAAATACTGCTGGGATTCAAGTAGGTGGTGCAGGGTCCGACTATCTGTAACAGGAGAGACCTGTAGGCATAGCCTCCCCCGTTGTTCGGCAAGGGCCCCCACGAGCAAGGGAAGCTGGCTTGGTTGCGAGATGGAGGGAGCCCCTTACCTACACTATAAAATTGAATTGTGCTACCTACATTTAAATAAATTATTCAGAGCTCTACGTAAGTAATTAACAAACGTTTAAAATAATTATTTTTAATATAAACTGTTGATTTGTTGTTTTGCAAAAAAAAGGTATTATAAATGTTCAAATATAACCGCCAACCGCCAACGTAATGCAAAAAGTTATCAAAATCAATAATTATGTAGAAGTTTTATGAAGAGAGAGTTTTAAGAAGAGAGTGAAAACATTCTACAGACAGCGACGATAATTCACGTTATGAGTTATGAATAAATAATATTTTTATTCGTGTTTCATAAATATATTAAAGAAATTTTATAAGTATCCAATTGGGTTTCTCATCTACTCTAACTAACTATATACATACTACTGTACTCTATCTAAATATGCCAAATCTCACTCTACTGCGTGCGTACATTACTAATGTACGTATTCTCAAAAATGGCCACAAAATATTGTTTTTCTTAAAATAACTTATTGTATAGCCTATTTGTATATTTTATTAAATTTTTTTAAACATACTTGTAAAAAATCAACTGCCCACTGTATCCAAAATTCTAGGTATACTCGTATCTCTTGATTTCTGATATTTAATTATCACGTGTTGAAAACTATCACCAAAAAAATTTAAGTCATCAAAGTTGATCACAATATTCACTGCACAACTAAATATTGATGTAGCATAATTATCTATATAATACTCATACTCTATATAATATTTTCTACGTCCGTAATATAATCGTATGTGATGTCCGTACGCGGAATACGCGACGTCCGTGGAAGGTCGCGGGCGCGTGCGACTGCGGCCTGCGGCCTGCGCGTCCTGCCGCCGCCGCGCCGCCGCCGGCCGCGTGGAGCCGCTAGACCGGTTCTAGCATAGCTCAGGAAGCGAGGAGAGCTTTCCGAGAATATCAATAATTAATACTATCGGATCTAGTTTTTTAATACCCTGCATTCATTCACTTGCACCCATTTAAATAATACAAAATATGGGTTTGGTAACTTCCTATGCAGGAAACTTTAAGTAATAATTTTAAAAAATTAAATAAATTTAAAGAGATCTGTATTAAAAGAGGAATAAAATCGTATAAATACATTTTATCGATGCGTACTGTTAAGCTGGCCCCTGCAATTAATTATTATTGTATAGATGGACAATATAGTGATCATGTTATCCAGTCCAAAATTTGGTAGAATATAATTTTTGGACACAATACCAATATTGCGCTAAAACCTACCTTAAATAAATTCTATATGAGACAAAAAACAAGCCTAGTATTGTTCAAATCATAGATCTTGATGATAATCCTCTCCTCATAATCTGAATGAAAAGTAATTAGTCATTTGAATATTTAGTGCTCCTTTGACGGCTTTGACACTAGTGGACGCTGATAGACACTTGCAAAATTAATTGCCGCCCCATATTAGTTTATAATCATTCTGACAATTATCTTATAATTAACTTGCGGTACTGTTAAATATAGCAGTCTCTATACTGCTATATTGTACGACTAGTGTTTTGTACTAATTATTTGCGGGTTTCATAACTTTTTCTGATAACCAGTTTTATTAATGGGTAATTTGTAAACCATTTAGGACAAATTGCTCGTTCTAGTTAGCTAATCGTATAATTTTCCGATAATGTAAGATTCCAATGACATGCGACAGCTAACATACGCCTACCATACAAGATGTAGTAGGTATCTACTATTTACTAGAACAATTTCAATTTAATATTTGCTTGCATTCAACATTTAATTTATTTTAAGTATATAAGTGTAAGGGAGGTATAAAAGAGTATTTTTGGAAATTTTCATTCTAAGGGATAAATTGAAACAAAAACTCTACGTGAGCAAGGCCGTGGGGGAAAGCAATTCAATATCTACCCAAGGGGTAGGGAATAAAGTGGATTCATATTTACATTTAAAGAAAACTTCAACATTAACATCCCTACTTTTATGATATTTAGAATTCCACGCGAACGCGGGCAAGACCGGAGAAAACAATTCAATATGTACCTACCCAAGGGGTAGGGAATAATTGGATTCATTAAAATTAAAATCCATAATTTTAGGCTATCCAGAGTTCCCACACGAGGAATCTTGACATTGGAACACTAAGGGTCGATTCAGACATATCAGTGAAGTCTCAGTTCCGACACAGTACCGGCAAATTTTTCATACATTCTCGGCATTGTCAGCACTGACACTGAGAAGTGTCAGTGCTATTAGTATGAAAGATTTGCCGGTACTGTGACGGAACGGTGACTTCACTGATATGTGTGAATCGTCCCTAAGCGGCGCAGGATATCGGTAAGCCAGCGGCTAAGTGACCAGCCGCACACGCGTAGCTCCTCGCTGCCGGCCCATTGAGCCAATCAGCCGCGTATTTATTGGCCGGCTATTAGCGTATCGACGGCGTCCGGTCGTTAAGTATCTGCGAGTATCGGTTAACATGACCAGTGTAAGGGTCACTCGGTGCTACGACGCAGTGTGAAGGTGTGGCGTCACGTCCTTCGATAATTCTAGGGGTGGTGTCGTGGATCTTGTGCGATTGTCATTTTTTATTTAATGTACTCTTTTGTAAGTGAAAGTAATGAACTATCATTTTTTTATTTATAACTTGCAGCACCAAGGTGTTGGGCGATCAGAAAGTCGTCGCGAAGTGCTAGAGCTTCGAGTTTGGACCGTGTTGTCGGCGCAGATTGGATAATGATAGATAATTGTGTAATAAGCTATACACTAGTATCTCCTTGGGCACTGAAGTACCAAACGTTATAATCACATAGTAGGTTACGCATTAAAATACATTGGCAGTTAACACCACATCTAAATGCCTCCCGTGGCCGTGACCTGGGGCCTTCGTCCGCACGGTAGGGCAGGGGAGACCTTGGTCGGGGCGGCGGGGATGGCAGTATCATATTACGGTACATAATATCACATTACCGCCACCTATCTGGTCTGCCAGTTATTTCTTACGTAAAGCACCGAGTACTTGCCTGGTACATTTCAGATACGTATCGCGTGATATAAAGGCTAAGGTAAAGAAGCATTATAGTTTGAAAAAAATATGCTCTTGAATCGTAATTGCTAGTGCTCAAGGCGGCACAGTAATGATACGTTTGGTATGGTTTTGACGTTTGTTTGTTGTTTCTATTTAATTCGACTTGGCCGTATATGTGACGCAATTATAAAAAAACTTGGATAAATGTCACATAGACGATGAATATCGAATCACACGAGGAAGAATTGGAAGTACATTTTAGAATTCAAATTAAGTATTAAGTAAATATTCAGGTGGAGTGTGGGGTAGACACAGGGGCGTCGTAAGCTGTAGCGACGCCCGCGTGCAAAATTGATTTACACCTCCTCCCCCTCGTCGTTCAATACCAATCTCCATACAGGTTTACTTTTATGTCGCTCCACCATGTGTGGCGCATGCCTTGCACGCCCGCTTACGGCGCCCCTGGGTCAACAGTATAGACAAACGTTACCTTGGTCGTCGGCGGCGGCGGCGGCGGCGGCGGTAACGGCGGCGGTGGGAGCGGCGGCGACAGCGGCGGCGCGGCGCGGCGGCGCGCGGGCACGGGCACGGCCACGAGCGCGGCGCACAGCGCGCGCAGCCCGCCCGCCGAGCGCGCGCCCAGCGCCGCGCGCACCACGCCGCAGCTCGTGCGCAGCGACCGTTGCGACGTCACGTCTGCACACGTGCACATGCAAGCTTGAGTGCTTTAAAAATTTAAAATCCCCTTGGCTACGCGAATCACGCAATTAGCTGTAAGCACCTAAACAAATCTTTATGTGCTCATTCATACTGACTCGCGGGCGCGGTGGCGGGCGCGGTCACGAAATATCAAACATATGGCGTAATATCCAAGTGTTCACACAGGAATCGCACGTGCGATCTAAGTAGCGGGCAAGCTAGCGACGACGCGCGCGGCGCGCTCGCGGCAATATCTACTGGGGCCTTCCTATGAAAAACGAACACAAAATCACTATTGTGGTACGAAATCCAAAGTACGAACGTCGAAGTAACGTATGTCAACGTTCGTTTTTCGTAGTAGGCCTCCTGAACTCTCGCGCAAACCCCTGGCGGTCAATGTGAACAGGAGCTCGCCACGTACACCGCGCGCGCGCCCGCCACCGCGCCCGCGAGTCCAGTATGAACAAGCACTATAAATTACAGCTAATAACCATCGTTATCTTGGCAGCTTTGTATTAAGAAATCGCATCATAATCTCGACATACGGATACACATAAACGCGGACACGTGAAGCTTATAACACCTCTCTTTTAAGAGATAAAAAATAGTAAAGAACGCCAAAAGTCAATAGAATAGTGGTTGTATTATCAAGTTACTGCCAGCGCGGTTGACCCGCGCCGATGAATGTACTACAAATATACGTCTTGTGACGTACGGCACGCCCGGTTTGTCGGCACGGGTCTCTTTTCACTATAAAACGGTACAAGAGACATGTAGCTCGTGACCCGCGCGTCGGTCAACCGCGCTAGCGGTAAGCTTGACTATGCAATCACCTTTAGTATCCATAATGTTTGAAAGCACTCGTATAAACAAGCTGATGCAGTTATCGAATATCGGATTACTGAACACCGGTTTAAATATAGCATAATGTGACGAGAATGTACCGAAGAGTTGATGAGGTACATGAGGAAATGACATTCCGCACGACGCACGGTTGCGCCGCAGTCAACCGAGAAACACGACGGGCGAGCGAGCAAGTCGCCGTGACGGAGCCGTGGGAATTGGTCGAGGTAAGGCTTAATATTCGACATGGTCTTCGTCGGCGAACAAGCATGCCAAGGGACACGAATGCTATGGATTAACTCACCGGCCACGGCGAACTGGACGGTGAGCAGCGCCTCCATGACCTTGACGAGCAGGCGGGCCTCGGGCGCCGGCCGCTCGCCGTCGCACAGGTAGTGCAGCGTCAGCTTCAGCAGCGCGTAGCTGTCCAGGAAGGCCGCCTCGCCCACCACGTACTCCCGGAACATCGGGCTGTACAGGCACAGCGCCGCGCACGACTTCCAAAAGGTCAACACGTTCTTCAGGATCTCCACGTGGTCCTTGCCGGAGTCGTCGACGATCTCGTCCGGGAAAGAATTCCTTATGACTTTCGGCATCGAGGCCCTCCTCCCGGGCGGTGCGCAGTCGCCGCCCTCCAGCATCTCCCGCTCCCGGTTGACGTCGCACAGCTCGTCGAACTTGTCCGCCGGCAGTCTCGCCCGGTATATCCTGTAGCACTTCTCCGTCACCTCGTTGAGCGACTTGAACAGCATCCGGACGGACGACAGCGAGCTTATTTCGCGGTAGTAGCTCAGCTCCGCGTTCTCCTTCATCAGCTTAAATATTTCCACAGTGATCGCTATTTCGAGGATGGCGCAGCATTGATTCGAGAATTCCGGCAGGGAGATAAGTTCGAGGACGTAACTCAGGCCGCCCTTCTGAATGAACTGCTCCGCGAACGGGACGGTGTTCAGGAGGCTAGCGAATATGTTCAGGCAGGATCCCGTCAGGAAGTAGGCGGCGTCGTCCAGCTTTATTATGTACCTGTGCTTCGAAACTATGAACGTCGGGTAGATGACGCTGAAGAGCAACTCGTACTTCATCTCCATTCGGCACTTCGGGGTGACCTTGAGTAAGTGACTCACGGTGGCGTGCAGGACGTTGGGGTGGTTGTCCAGCTGGAGCAACGAGTTGTAGTGGATGAGGAACGACCAGACGCTCTTTCTCTCGATGGGGCTGTGGGGGCAGTACTTCCTTCCCGAATCCCTGTCGTCGTCGCCCGGCTCGCAGATGGAGCAGGGCAGCTGGTCCGTCACCCTCGGCAGGAGAATGCTCGCGCCCAGGTCCCCGTACACCGTGCGCTCGAGGAGCTGCAGGCACAGGGTCGCGACGCTATCGTGCGTCAGCATGAGTCGGACGATGCTCTCCATCAGGGCGCTAGGCGAGAAGCAGCAGCACACGCCGCACTTCAACATGACGTGTAAGATTTTGTTCCGGAGCACCTTCTGGGCGGACACCTCCTCGTCGGGGAGCAGCGAGGTGAGCGTCCCGTAGAGCACGGAGACGCAGCAGGCGGAGGGCAGCGGCAGGCCCGCGCCGGCCTCGCCCAGCACGTCGTGGTGGTGGTGCATGCCGGCCGACACGCGCGCGCGGCACACCTTGTGCCGGCTCCGCGGGCACGCCGCCGAGTGGATCACCTCGCTCCGCACCCGCTTCATTGCGCTTATCAATTTCCCTATAGCCTCTATCAGCTTTCTTATCAGCGTCACGCTCTCCTCCGCCTCGACGCCCGGGATCCGGATCATGAGCTCCATGCATTCCTTGAGCAGGCCGCCCTTGAGGCATTCGCCGTACAACTTGAACTGGTCGGTGAACTCCCGGAGCTTGTCCACCGACCGGCACTGCATCAGCAGGCAGTGGAAGAACGCGGCGATGGAGTACGCGATGCCGAACACGAATTTGAGCAAGTTCTGGCACTCGGTCTCGTTTGGCTTCTGGACTTCTTTGGCGCGGTGTTGGCTATCGCCCTTGGTATTGTATTTGGCACTTGACTTACATATCGCATCCTCGAGGATCCGAAGCAGCATCGGAAGGATGCCGTTGTTGATTAATTTGGCACAGAGGTCGGAGTGGATCAGCACCTGGTCGAGCGACACCATCAACAGCTCCGTTAAAGCTACTTTTATTCTGGAGAGTTCCTCGGCTTCGTACGCCGCCGACTGGGCGGGAAGCGACCCGAACTGTAAGGTGCACAGATTTTTAAGGGAGAAGTTAATGCACTGCATCGATATCTGGGAGCCCTCGGCGCCGGACAGGCTGCTCTCGGCGCGGCACAGCTCCTGCAGCAGGTCGGTCACCAGCAGCGTGAACTCGAACGTGCTGATCTCGGAGTTGATGATCTCCTTGTGCTGCTCGGTCATGTAGTCGTCGGCCTTGGGCTTGGTCTTCCGCGGGGTGTGGGGCGGGTCGCCGTACAGGGTGTCGGGCGGGTACTCGTTGGAGGAGCGCAGCGGGGAGTTGAAGTACTCGAAGTCGTCGTTGGCGGAGCACACCTTGATGGTCACGGAGCGGTTGAACACCTGCAGGTCGTCGTTGGAATCGCCCGACTCGGTCGACTGCTCCGAGTTTAAGGCGGACCACTTTCTTACTTTGTCGTAGTCCGATTTGGCTTGCCCGTTGTACCGCGACCTGTGCGACAAAATCACTCTCGTCATTAATTCTGAAACCGCAATTAATAAGCAAATCATTCGGTATCCACTAGACATTGAAGTATTATTTTAATTGAGGTTAAAAAAAACTAATACATACTTTCCGACGGCGCACCTCTCAGGAGAAGCCACGGAGTTCACTTTGGGAGACGGGGTGGATTTCTGTTTCGACCATATTCTGAAAAAAGTATCTAATTACAATGACGGAAGTTTGTTAAATGACTTATCATCCCAGCTTAATGTCATCTCGTCTTTAACAAACAGTTTAGTATTCTTCTATTCGTCAGCTGATTTTATTCCGAAGTCATTACCGAAGGTATGTATCCTATTCATTATATTATATGAATTAAAATAAAAATAAAAATAAAAGAAATCTTTATTTTCTCTCACAAAAAATGCTTTATAGGTACAATGTTTCAGTGTGAAATTCTTTACTTTAGACCTTTCTTGTGAGAGCCTGGTGCCTGATATGGGTTAGAATGTAACCTGTGTTACAGGTCACCAGGGCCCTCCCGCGGAAAGACATACAGTTCCTATGAATTTTAGAAACCTTGTGGTACCTACATGCTTATGGCTAATTTACATAAACTTAACATTATAACTATATTATAGAAGAGAACAATAAGCTGTTATACAAGTATTATTTGATCGACGAAAAGCAAATAACAATCTAATGCATGCGTGCGTGTGTGTGTGTGTGTGTGCGTGTGTGTGTGCGTGTGCGAGTGTGTGTGTGTGTGCGCGCGCGTGTGTGCGTGAGTGTGTGTGTGTGTGTGTGACAAGGTAGGAAGGATGGGACAACGTGGGCTAGTATGGGAAGATCATTTGGGAATATGAAGCAGATTTTCGGTTTCTAGATAAAGGGATTTTAGATACACAGTAACAGCAGTTTTACATTTGTGTTTTTGCAGTGGATATATGTTTAATTTAATATTTAGTTTATTATAAAGCAGTGGGCCCAAGTGATCAAAGAAGTTGTGGGAGTGAGACGTGCGGTGTAATTGAGTCGGGAGTATGTGTCCTTTCCTACGTTTATTTTTAATTAATTTAGGATCGTATGCTAACAATGAGTGCTGTTTAAGAACTGTGTGTAAGATAAAGGTCTGGCGGACAGATAGTAATTCCCATTGTTTGTATAGGTCAGTGGTGGGATACCGGAAGTGTAAACTTGCTCCGACTTTAAGTATGGCACGTTGCGCTCTTTCAACCTCAATAATATGGGTTTTGGCTGCACCACCCCACGAGGTGATACAGTAGTCTATTAGCGATTGCCCTAGCGCAAAGTACACCATTTTTACGGTATGACGATCCGCCACATGGCGTAAGCTCCTAAAAATATGGATTAGCTTTCGAAGCCTTGAAACCAGTACTTGTATATGAGACTTAAAATTAAGAGCTTTATCTATAACGACACCCAAATATTTGATATTGTCTACTTTCTGGATGGTGGGACAGGAGCATGCAGGGTTTTTTAGGTCGCATGCATGAGACGTTAGAGTCAAGGCAGAAGAGGGGAGGAGGTTAACCCTGGTTGCAAAAGCAATGTACTTTGTTTTATCTGTATTGAGAGATAGCAGGTTGTGTTGCAACCATTGGTTAATGAAGTTGAATCCCATCTGGGCCGTGTTAAACACTTCTTCCCAAGTTTGACCGTGGAAGAAGAGAGCTGTATCGTCCGCAAAGGTAAGTATTTTGGCACCACGGAGTTGGAGCTGACATAAATCATTAATATAAATCAAAAATAGGCTTGGACCGACTATACTTCCCTGGGGTATACCATACTCCGTGGTTCGCACATCACTAAAAAGATTTTCAATTTTTACTCGCTGCTTTCTTTTGATCAGATAGTCCTCAAAAAGTCTTTGGGGCACACCTCTCACTCCAATTCGTTCCATTTTCTTTAAAAGTAAGGGGATAGAGACTGTGTCAAAAGCTTTTTTAATATCTAGGAATATCGTGAGGCATTTTCTCCTTTCATCCATGCTGGAAGTGATATAGCTTACAAGCTCGTGTACTGCATCACTTGCACATTTGCCGCGGCGAAATCCATGTTGAGCTGGGGAGAGCAGTTTATTTGACTCTAAGAAATCTACGAGGCGATTATTCATTATACGCTCTAAGATCTTGGATAGGGTTGGCAATATGGCAATAGGTCTGTAATTGTTGACACAGTCTTTCTCCCCACCCTTGTGGATTGGTTTTATAATCGCTGTTTTAAAATGGGTAGGAAAGACCCCTTTAGACAGTGATAGGTTGCAAATATGAGTAATCGGCTGCACCAAGAACTTCTCATATCTTTTTATTATTTTAGCAGAGATCTGATCAAAACCCACAGCACAGTTTTCTCTTAGATTTTTAATAATGGAGTGTACTTCGTTTTCATCAGTCGGTAACAATACTAACGAATTTACAGATTGGCTATAATTAAAGGGGTAGTGGTGCTTGTGCATTGGTGATGGGATGGTAATTTTTTCCGCAAGATTTTTACCAACGTCTGCAAAATATTGATTTATATTATTTAAATTTAGTTGTTTTTGGTCTGATGAAAGTAAATAAGATGAATTATCGGTTAACTTATTTGAACCATAAATCTTTTTAACTACTTCCCATAACTTTTTCTTGTTTTTTTTTGCTTTTTCTATTTGTTGTCTGTCATAATTTCTCCTTGCCTTTTTTAATAATGTGGTGCAAAAGTTACGATATCTTTTATAACTTAATTTGAGTTCATCGTTCCCTGGATCCCTTTTAAGTTTTTTATATAACCTATCACGATGTCTCATACAGCGCAACAATCCTGCTGTGATCCACGGCTTTGTCACTCGTTTTCTATTAGGTGTTTTTATTAATTTGGTGCTATGTTTAATGGCAGTGACTAAAGGACATACCAACCTTTCAGTGGCAAGGTTAACATCCTGACAGCCTAGGATATCATAAAATTTTATGTCTTGTACCTCTTTGTCTAGTTGATTATAGTCGATACGGAAACGTGGGTTTAATGATAAGTCTACGGTAGGCGTCAGGTTGATGCTAACAGCCGTACATTCATGATCTGTAACTGTGGATTCAAATACAAAACATGTAACGTTTAATTTTGTTTTTAACATAATGTGATCTAAACATGTACGCCCATGAGTGGGCATTATATGACCAGAAAGAATGGAATGACTTGCCAATACATTTAGGTAATCATTAGATCGTTTATCATTTGTGTTTTCAGCTATATCTATATTTATGTCGCCACAGATTATAATGTTTTTGAAACAGTTTAATTTGGAAAGAAGGATGTCTAGAGAGTTTACAAAATCGTAGGTATTCGTTTGACTGGGTGGACGGTATATTCCAATAATGCAAGTTTCATTATTTAACTTAATCAGTAGACAGTTCGCGTCGCTAATAGATGGCTCTTCATATATAATCGTTAAGCTGTTTTTATAGTAAATTACTACACCTTCGTTTTGAGTTTTATGATTTGTTGTGGTTACGTAGTTATAGTCTTCTAGCTGAGGTATAAATTTAGAGGTAGGAAGCCAACATTCCGAAAGGATAAGTACGTCCCATGATATTTCAGATCTATGAAGGAGGGTGATAAAGCTATGTATGTTACAATTTAGGCTGCGAATGTTTTGAGAGACAACATTGAGACGATTGTTACAGGGTATATATTTATTAAGTTCATCGATGTCACACTTAACATTTTTGGCCACTTGTAATGAGTCCAGATCTACACTTAATTCTTCAAAATCCTGCATAAGTATTATAGTGTATAGTGTATTTTGATAGCCACGGGATCACGTGACATATCAATGTATATATAAAGATAGTTAAAAATTGATCTGAACTGTTAGTAGCCAATTGAGTATTATTGTGACTTATGAGGTTGTGAGGAACCGGAGTTTGATGTTTTGAGAGATTGGAACACGTAACGATTTTACCTAAGTGGTATTTGCATTTTGTTGTTGTTTGGTTTGTTTGTTTTGTATGAGATGAGTGTGTATGTGTATTGAATGTTATTGGTTTTGTGTATTGTGTGTGTTGCTTGCATTTCAATGAATGGTGGTAGTAGTATAGACAAATATAACTTAAATTAGAGTTAAAGTAACATAAGATAATGTTTTCACTGTGCTCAGGTAACATAATAAGTTGATTTTTTAATGGTTTTTGTCGACAGTGAACAGAAATTCGATACAAACTACGCGAGATACTTAACCTAATTACATAGCTTTCGGAAAATATAATTAAAAATAAACATAAGATTGTAACTAGTCATAAAAGTAGTTTTTGTAAATCTTCTTCTTCTTCGATAGAAATAGGTCTTGCATCTTCTGTTTTTTTTACAAAAACTTTGCCATAGGATGTCCAGGTAGCTACAAGTATTTTCTTTTTAACGTTCTCACGCGCAAGGTAGTACAAGTGTCTAGCTTTGGTTGTTAAATATTCTGAAATATATATAGAGATCGGTGGACCGGCGAGGTTGATGTGCTCGGAGTTCAGCTGGGGTTCTCCTTTTAGACGTTTGTTTTTATTAAAGTATTTATATTGTGATATTATGGTTTCTTTGCGAGTTTTTGAGGAGAAATCGACCACCACAGTGCCATTACGTCTGACACGATAAATATCTTTTATTTCCAGTTCGAGAATAGGTGATTCGGGTGTTAGTAATGATTCAATATTTTTTACAATTTCTGTAAGATCTTTTTTACTTAAATTTTCAGTATTAGGTATGTTGCGTAATTCTATAGCAGTGCTGCAGTTTTTTTCTTCCATAGCATTAAGTTTCTTTTCTAAGGAGGTTATGCGCAACTTGTACTCGCTTGTTTGTTGTTTGAGTTCTTTAATTTCTAACTGTAAATCTTCATTTTGTCGTGTTAGTGTTGTAATTGAATTGTGGATATCTTGGTTTTGGGATACTATTTTCGTAAGTGCATCGTTAAGGAGTGAAAATCTTTCGTCTTGTTGTGTTTTCATTTCCAGGAACATTGACTTAATATCCATTAGACATGTTGACGGTTGGTCATCTAAGTCTTCAAATGTGCGTTTTTGACGCTTCGTAATGTTGAAATAATTTTCATCCGTAGCGTAAGAGTTGATAGCTGAGTCCGAATTATAGTGAGTTGTAGTGGCAGGTGGATTCAGTTGTCTTTGGGTTGGCTTCGTAGGTGAGCGTTGCACAGACATTTTTAGAATTATGCACTTATGGCTTTTAGTTACACAGACGGTAGTCTCTCACAGCTACAGAATGGTTGCACGGGGATTTGATAAGGTGACTGAATAAGGAGAGAAATATGGAAAGCGTGCTTCAATGATAATAGGTAAGGGAAGTAATTCTATGAGTTGAGATTTTAAAATAATGATAATAAATAATTAAATAAATTAAATATTAGTAAATCCAAATCTCAAGTTCCCACAAGAATGATTTTGTCGTATTTGTATTCGATTAACTTTAAATTTCGAATAATTCCTAGTACTAATATTAAAGTAACTTCAAATTACAAAATTCTACTCATTTATTCCTATTAGAATTTTCCACTACAAGTCCAGGTTCGAATCCTGAATGAATTTCTTGATGCATAGCAGCTCGGGCGAGCCACAGAGCTGAGTTGTAGCTATTGCGCGCTTTGTACGATACCCGATAAAGGCAATATACAATATACTATCAAGTCAGGTCAAGACATTAGACATTACCGGGAATACATTAGTCAGTCCTTTATTGTTTCGACATGACAACATTGGTACTGCGTACCTACGTGTAAAACGCGCGTGCACTTTAAATGCACATTATATATCATATAATGTGAATGAGTAGAATAGGGAGCACTTATGTGCTATGTATTTATAGTATAGTACATTTTAATTGATTGTTATTATTAAGTTTCATATTGTTTATATACAATCCTTGAATAAGTTTTTTTCATAATTTCAACATGCAAGCAGAATACCGAGTTGTAAGAAGGAATCACTATCCGTAAACTTTTTTAACCATCGGACCGTCATGCCGAACAGAGGTTGTTCACAAAGGTGTGAAAAAAATTTCTTCAGGGCTGGTGTAAAGTTTGCGACTGGTTGCTTCCCTGGTATCGCTCGTGTCCATAGTCGGCGATGACAACTAACCATCAGTAGACGACCCACGTCTGCTTTTATGTCCCTTCTTCAGGCCATCAAATGTGTCTTCACTACATAGTATAAAACAAAGTCGCTATTTTTGTCCGTCTGTTTGTTTGTCTGTTTGTCTGTATGCTTAAATCTTTAAAATTACGCAACGGATTTTGATGCGGTTTTTTGTAATAGGTAGAGTGATTCAAGAGGCAGGTTTTTATGTATAATACATTTTTTTTTTTTTTTTTTTTTTTATGGAATTAAGATAGCAAACGAGCATGCAGTACCACCCTTCCCCTGCCGCCCATAACAACTGTGACCGACCTAGAACTAGACTCAAAGGGACTAGGATGGTTAGTCCAGTTAGTAGATGGTGTTAGAATATTAGTTGGTTAGTTTGTTAATAAGTGCGAGGACAGGGTATGTTAGTGATAATTAGTCCTGTTAGTTAATGTTAGTAATAGTCCAGTTAGTTATTGTTAGTATGAGTCTTGTTCCAATTCGGTCACAGATGCGTTGCTACCCCTGAGGTCTGAGATGGTCGCCTCTAAAAAAGTGAAACCCACGAGACCCACCCACCCACGAGAACGGGATCCACGCGGGTGAAACCGCGGGCGGGCCGCTAGTCCATATATAAATTGCATCATATGTGTGTGTGTGTGTGTGTGTGTGTGTGCGTGCGTGCGTGCGTGCGTGCGTGTGTGCGTACGGGCGTTGGGAGCGTACCTGTCGGAGAAGAGCTGGTGCATGCGCGGCGCGGGCGGCGCGGGCGGCAGGCGCGGCGGCGCGGGCCCGCGCGCGCCCGCCAGCTCGCCGAACAGCCACACCAGCACCGAGCTCAGCTGCCGGCAGCACGACAGCCCCTGCCGACACCACCACACCCATACATAACACACAAGTTTCTTTGTAGACTGAGAAGGTAAATGGCCATAGACCACCACACTGGCCAAGTGTAGATTGGCAAGCAGAAAAACTTGCAATTGAAATTCATATTACCCTTTTATAGATGGAGGCCTAATCTTAACATAAAATACCATAAATACTTAGCAAAATAAGGGCGACAATATCTTTAGTGCGGACACAATCACCCGCGCGAACGCATGAGCATTTACGCATGCACCCACACAGAGACACAAGCAAGCACGCATACAAGACACACATACGCGCTCCCATTCGTATCCTCATCGTTGCCTACCCGACGCGACGCCGAGTACGAATTATACGAACTAAATTTATCTTTTTGCAATAGACGACAGTTAATACGACGCAGTATCAAATCGGTTGTTTCCATATTTAATTGTTTAATGCTAGATGATATATCTATTGGGTCAATTAGTCGTCTCTATGACAGTTTCACGTGTAGCCCATCATCCAAAGCGGGGTCAGTTTAAAGGTGTCAGGGCCCATAACGGCGGGCGTCAGTCGTAAAGTAGCCGTTATCGCGGGTCGCGCCCGCCGGGTCGCGGTGTCGTCGCGTCGTGTCGTGGAGGCGCCCGCGCGCTGCATAGCGCGTCTTCAATTTTATGATACTAGCCACCCGCCCTCGCTTCGCTGAGCGTTAAATGGAGAATCTACATAGCCTTTATACATAAACTAGCGGCCCGCCCGCGGTTTCACCCGCGTGGATCCCGTTCTCGTGGGAATATATGCATGTATTATACATAAAAACCTTCCTCTTGAATCACTCTACCTATTACAAAAAACCGCATCAAAATCCGTTGCGTAATTTTAAAGATTTAAGCATACAGACAAACAGACAAACAGACAAACAAACAAACAGACGGACAAAAATAGCGACTTTGTTTTATACTATGTAGTGAAGTATTTACATACCTAAACAATAAATATAAACTCTCCTTGAGAAATACTCTAGGTAGGTATATATCAAATGGTGAAAATCCCTTCCGTGGTTTAGGCGGACGGCGACTTTGTTTTATACTAGATATGTAGAAACTAATAAATAATGTGCTTGATAAACATCAATAATTCCCTTGCCTCGAAGAAAAAAAAACATCGCGAGGAAACCTATAAGCCAATGGTTTTTCCATGATCTAGTGATGTGTCGATGTCGAATGCTGGCGACATACCTTCTTATTCCGATGAGACAGACGACAGTATGTTTATTACATAAATAACTTTCGATAGGAGTTATGTCTTACGCTTAGATATTACTGTCAAGATATAAACATACTGTGTATAAACGGACCCTCGACCGACCTCAGCTGCCACATCACATATTCGCCTTAGCTGCTCAAACATAAGGATCAATTTGACCTACACGTGACGCAAGTCACATCCGAGATGTTTTGTATATAAGTACAATCGTTTATATTAATAAGTTTATCTCTGTATATCGTGTACCCGTGCAGATACAAGATAACTGAGTCATTAATAGTTTGTAAACGATAAATTGAATTGTAAACGGAGGCGTATGTTTATTTCTAACTCGCTCAGCTGAAAATATACGGGTCGGTAGTTACCGGTACATTATGTACATTTGGTAGAAAACTTTACGCAGACTTTGACAATAGAATGAGTAAGTTATTTTCAAACAGAAGTACCGAGGCTTGTTTGTTTGCGCGCCGTTATGCTGCCATGGAGACCTTTATTTTGGGGATAATTTAGAAAAGACACAAAATGATCTTAGAAGCTCTGTGGAACCAGCCTAAAAGACTGCGCACGTTATAACCACCCAGCAACGGAAAAACTTAAACGAAAGTATTCAATAATGATCTTTATGCCTTGGTTTTTACGGTTGAATTTTTATTCTATACTTGGTGTCGGTTCGGAGTTGGTAAGAGTGGGTGACGAGTAGAACGTCTTTCAAGTATACATTCGTTATAACCAAAAAATCACAATTTTTTCCGATGTTGCGTTGTTGTATTTAACGTGCGCAGTGCTTACGGGTGCTTTTCCATCAGAGCTAAGCTACGTTGTTACCGATGCGTTTGACATCCACCAATCATAACGATCGGCTAGCTCCGGTGTAAAGGCAGCCTTCGCACCGAGTATGAGCGCAAACTGAAGTCTGCCATTCCACTGAAGCGGTGTGAGGCTGCGGAACGGAGAAACGGAGGAATATTGACCAATAAGATTGCATACAACCTCCGCTCAGCGCCAGTGGTTAAGAACTCCGTTTCCCGCTCCGCAGCCGGCAGCCGGCACCCTCGCACCGCTTCAGTGGACAGGCCGCAGACGTGGCACGTACCTCGACGCCGAGCGCGCGCAGCAGCACGAGCGCGCGCCACGCCACGCCGCCCACCAGGTAGCGGCGCAGGATGTCCGCCGAGCTCTGCGCGCCCGCGCCCGCGCCCGCTCCCGCGAACAGGCTGCCCGGCCTCGGCGACCGACCACCTGGCGAGAGAGTTCACTATCAATATAAGTACCTCAGTACTGTTACACGAAATATCGTAATAGAAGATAATGTGCAACACTACGGTCATACCGATATGACCCCATCACTAGAGGCAAGATGACAGCTGGACTTGCCGGGCTTTTGTCAATGAGAAAGTTGTGTAAAGATTAAAGCTATTATTTAAATACAATATTTTGTGCTTATTAGTACGTACACAGCTGGTAGATCCTTATGATAAAGTAGAATAATGTATGTAAAAAGTAAGAAAAAGGAATTTTGCCGTGAACATTTTCATTGGCTGTTTTTGATCGTCAACTGACAGTGGTGTGGCAAGTTCCAATTTGTGTTCGATCTCAGATGTAACTGCAAATTAACGTAATCGGTTGGGACGGATGTCTAAGGATAGCAATGGAAAATTAGCAATTGATAATATCCGGATTCTGTGTGTAATAATTCCGAGGATAAAGTAGAAATTAGTTCTCACCGTTGTCGTCATCGCGCGCGGCGAGCGGGAGCGCTGGTGGCGCGGGGGGCGCGGGTGGCGCGGGGGGCGCGGGGGGCGGCGCGCAGTGCGCGTGCACGGAGGAGGTGACGCGGTGGATGCCGCACAGCAGCTCGCACCCCACCAGCGTCACCACGCCGCTCACCGGGCTGCACACCCACACACCCACACCATACACTACCACACCACACCACCACACAACCTTACCTGAATGTGCCCATTTGCGGACGCATTTCTAATGACTTTTCTTCATTAACAGTAATGGGAGATATGTAGTGGACACAACACGTTACAATTTAAAACATACAGTATTATTTTAGTTACTTCGTAAGTTTTTCTCGTTCTAAGGATAGTTCTAGGAGTTAGTTGTAAAAACCAAAAATATTATTTTCTACCTAATCTATAATATTTAATATCTAAACTTCGGAAGTTAGCGGTAAGTATCAATGTAAAGATCACATCTAGAACCGATAGGTATCAAGGTGCTCTCTGATTTAAAAAAAAGCTTATCCTTGTTACAAAAGCTACGCTTAATCGTTTGACTCGATGGATCGTTAAATGTACTCGGCTTTCAACTTACCAGAACTTAATCAACTCCTTCGGGTTGCCGCCCTTGTTGAGACGGATCAGGAACTCGGCTAGAAACAAATCTAGCCAGGTCGATTTCTGAAAAGATCAACTGATTAATATCTCAATAATCGTGCAACGCACTCACCCTATGAAGTTAGCAAGAATTTATATGGGCAAGGGCTCTAAGGCTCTAATCTAAGGCTTATTTTTAATCAAACAGTTCGTGCATTGGAAACTAGTATCGAAGATACGCAATCGCTGTGTCAACACGAGCGCCGCAGCACGCTGCCCCGCCGCGCAACACACCACTCCATTGAGTACACAACTGATAAATATCATCTATATCTAATAGATTTTAAACAACGCATTGATTGCATATAAACGAATGATGTTTGGAGAAGATGCACGATGTGTTACCTAACCCTTGCAAGAGGTAGGTAACTTATTGTGATGAGATGTTATGCCGTGTGGGTCGAGGTGTTCCGACTTAATCTTCGGAGTGAGAAAGAGAGAAGTTATGTACCAATAACGTCTAACCTATACTGTACCACCGTTGTATGTTGGGAACAAGAGCCCACACTACCATCCTCGTAACTGTGAAGAAAGGAAAGTTCACTAAACTATAAATTGCTTAGAGTGGTTTACCTCATAAGTGCCGGTCTCTGCTCTGAAGAAATGGTCCCAAAATAGCTGCAGCGAGTCGGCCTCTGCCGCCGCCGCCATGCTCCGCGCGCGCAACCCTGCAGCAAACAAAATTATCATTACGATTACGTAGCAATTTAACCTGTGAGTTTGGGGACCAATTCGATCTATTTCTTCAGGTTTGGTCTACATCTGAAGACTTTTCAGGAGGGTTATTATTTTGGCTATATTGGTTTCGCACGTTAGCCCGCGGATTACATAATTTCTGATTTGATCGCGTGGACAAAAATCAGAACATAGCCTTCAACACAACCGACTTCGCGGCTTCGAGCCTCTGCATCAGGTTCATAGTGAGGCACCACCTCTGGAGCTGTAGGGGTGTTATCACTGGCAACTGCAACTGGCAAGACATTTGTTTTATTGCTGTATGATGCAATTTCCGAAACATAGACATCGGAGTTATTTCGTTTTTAAACTTTGACTCTTATCACTCACTTTGGTTTTTCTTGACTCAGGTAAAATTCATTTACAACTTTGTGAGCATCATTTTGAACAACAATCGACACCAATGAGACATACTAACACACTCGACTTGACTTAAACTTGTCCAGATCTGAAGACCCTTACGTTCTGAGCGCATTTTCAAATCGCCAAACATTGCGCTGATTTCCAGGGGTTCTAGCGAGATTACTGTATCATCGGTATACCAGGATATATTCGCCATTGGTGTTAGATTTTAACGCTAGATCGTTTCCACACCAATAACGAACACTGAACAAGTCTTCCAACGAGGAAATTAACAGTTTCGGGGCTCAGAGATATGACATCCGGGATGTCACAATCCTCCGTCTAATTGCAGGACGATTGCTGCTATGTTGTGTAGAGTGTGTACCTATTCAGACGGACCTGGTCACTCTAAGAATAGTACTTCCAACTCCTCGGTAGGTTTAGGTATTTCTCTACATAACTAAAGTGAATAAAATGCGTATGAGTGTGCTGTTCATTTTACAATACATGTTCAATTAGTAATTGCATCATTTTAAATGTAGAAACGGAGTAGTAAGTATTACCTACAGTGTCATGATGCAGATTTAAAAAAATGTTTATCATCTAGCGTATGAAGTTCGCCTGTGTCTGACACGGATACAGTTAACTTTATGTAACTACTGTCGACCACAAAAACTTACCACCGGTCAGTCACGTGGCGCGAAGCTTACATAAACAAACAAGCACAAAAAAGGTCGCGTCGCGGGTCTGGGGCGCTCGCCACAATCGCGCACATCGGCCCGCTCTCACTGTTACACCACCGACCACCACTGACCGACACTAGTCCATTTCTCTAGCGCAAAACAATAAATCGCCGGAACGCGCATAAATTTCACTTCAGATGTTAGAACGCGAAGCCGGCAACACGAACCGCTATTTGTAGTGTTCGGCGTATCATACGTCGTCACGAACGCACGCCGCATGGGCCGGCCGGGTGGAAACTGAGACCGAGAAACCTTATCTAAGCGGTCATTAAATAACATACTAGAGCGTCGCCCGGGTCCGCTCGAGTACTCGAGACCGCCGGGGCGAGCTGATGCCGACCTAACATCGATAGCCAGCAGCCAGGCGACGCTGCTGGGGCCCCACAGTGCGATCATCAACCCACCACCCACATGGCCGTGTCAATCTTACTGTAGCTTGTGGGTCGAGTAATTTTTGATTGTATTGGTTAAGCGTAATCCAGCTTATTGCTATTTTACATTTTTATGTCGCGTTAGACCTTGTCAGTTTTCGTGGAATTTGGTAATAAATGAATTTCACACCTGGTATGTTACCGATGACCTAGACGTCCTGGACAACGCTCAGATATAGATGACAATACCGAAAAAGTGCAGATGTGAACTGCAAATTGGGAAGATGAAACATAATATTTTACTAAAAAAAATTTTTTGTTTCGCTTTCCAAATATTTAGATGGCGCGTCAAATCTAATAGAGTTAGGTACTTAATTTATATTTCGGCACGGGTGCCGATAAATGCATAGAATTTAATGTTGTACTTTTTTACGTTTGTGACGGATAAAAATTTATGAATTCTTTTTATAAAGGGGATGGACACGCAACATGAGACACAATAGGGCTGAATAGGGATAATATAAATAAAGCGAGCGAGTCTGCGTATGCGATGTCGCGGCGGCCCGGCCGCTGCTATCTGCGTGCGATACCGCGAATACTCACACTGAATGAACAATAATAATCATTTATCTCACAAACCAACATTCAATATATTATGTTATATATCTCACTTATCTACAGTTATCTCGTATTTTTTAATAATCGCTCATTATAGGGCATTTGCTGTATACAAATGTGAACCTTAATATTGAATGTTGAATGTTTAATTCGCGATGCAGAAAGTATTTTAATAATTCAACCAATACAACATTAGGCAATATAATTAAAATGAAGCTATAATCCTGTTGCCGTAGAATTGATAATAGTTTGTGCATAACCCAAAACAATTAAGGCATCAGTCTATTTACTAAGTCTGCTTTATAGTTAGAACAAAATAAGGGGAATGATCTTTTAATTATATTTAAGCCCGAGGTTGGTTTTCTCGATATTCAAGTGTAATTAATTAATCATTATCAAAATTATTAATAGCGACAATATTGCATAACCCAAAACAATTAAGGCATCAGTCTATTTACTAAGTCTGCTTTATAGTTAGAACAAAATAAGGTGAATGATCTTTTAATTATATTTAAGCCCGAGGTTGGTTTTCTCAATATTCAAGTGTAATTAATTAATCATTATCAAAATTATTAATAGCGACAATATCAGCAATTCATACTCAATTGTTATATAAATATTTTAACTGGCGTGAAAAAATAACATAATATGCCAAATTATGTTTAAATATTTTTCTGCAGACAGGAATCCAGGACAATAAAAATCTTGTACACATAATTATGTATAAAAGGGCGAAACATACGAGTGCCATGGAAGAGTCCTAGGTTTGCTAGCCGGTAAGGCGAGGATTTGAATGAGTTTAAATCTGTGTTCTTAGCTTGTGTATGTGTGTTGCTTTTGTGAGTTATTGATACTGTGACACAGAGAATCCTAAAATAGACTTACATTTTGTGTAGATTCTGAATGGTCGCAGTGCCCTCACTGAAATTTCCCCATTTCCTGAGCCCTGCTATCTCAAATAATGAGATATTGGATTTACAAAATAATTTTATATTATTTTAAGAATAATTTCTAATAATAATTTTTTTATCCGAATATGCCTGAGATACAAATAATAGACAAACTGACTGACAAAAGTCCACTAATCAGCAATATGACATCTACAGACAGCAGTCAGTCAGCTTTAATATATTATGAATATTGTGCACTATCTTCTCGTTCACAGTGATTCACCACATTTTGTGCACACTCATGGTGCTAAGCTCATTATACTGTTACTATCTTTTTCTGAAGTATTAGGGTTTCCTACATTGCAGACAAAGGAGTTGCATTAGAATTGTGCTCAAAGTAATAGGATATTAGAATTACTGGTGTTAAGTCATTAAACTCATTAATGTAGCCAAATTATACTTAGCTAGGAAATAAAACTAATAAGTATGTACATGAACAATATAATTAATTCTTTAATTAAAATCTTCATAAGCATAATTAAGTATTTATTTCTTGCCTAGGAGGCCTGCTGGCCCTTTGTATGGCCATCAAAAGAGTTTCGAACACGCTTCATAGGTG
Organism: Hesperia comma; assembly: GCA_905404135.1. Taxonomy (NCBI): domain Eukaryota; kingdom Metazoa; phylum Arthropoda; class Insecta; order Lepidoptera; family Hesperiidae; genus Hesperia; species Hesperia comma. The sequence continues at coordinate 18,804,018 of FR990022.1, read as the reverse complement.
CGTTTGTATCGCATTGAACGCGTCGTCAGCGCCTTTTAAAATACGCTGTGTGGCTCTTAGAGTTGTAGAATTTTTTTGAATTTCAAAAAGCATATTGAAAGGTTTGAAAAATAAAAATTTAAAATATGTTCCGAGACATAAAATATCACTTGTGTGGATAGTATGGTAGAGCTATAGAGGTCTCATGATGGTGGAAATAGTCCTACCTAGACAAGCTGCATGATACAGCTCCTGATGGAAGGATGTGGGTTCAGTACAAATTTTATATTTAGATTATCTCATCCTAAACTCATGAAATTCAAGATGTAAAGTGGGTTGTAAGTAGAATAAAGCGAATCTTTCGTTCTTTGTTTTTCCATTTCATATCAACTGTTATTGTCAGTCAATTAATTTGTGTTATGTCAGGTAGTTTCACACTGTTATTTTCTGTCCTCAATAATTCCAAGTCGGGCAAGATCTCTAAAGTGATCGCAATTATTTCCATTGTTATATATATCATATTTCTTGCCTCTTGTTGTCTTTTTAATTAATTTAATTTTAAATTGTTTTTATTGTTTACCTACTCATGCAAAGTTTTATAAAATATGAAATAGTAAACTTACATGCACACAAACTTTAAATATTCGACAGACGGACAGTAATTGTATTACAGAAGTTATTTCTGGGCAATCTTAATATTTTTATTCTTGAAGGAACTAGAAATAAAAATTAAATCTACAGCGATTACTGGATCTATACTCCGACGTCCGACTTTTAATTCGATGCAGTAAAATGACGTTTGCTGTTTGCTAAAGTAGGGCCATTTTAATAGGCCACATTTGACAACTGTTTGTCTTTGCTTCATAGTGAGGATAACCTGCTGAAAAACATCGATTAAATTGAATAAATCGATAAGGACTTCAAACATCTGTAAATTGAATGCGATTGTTATAAAAAGTATTAATAAGCGCACAGTTCACACAACGACTAAAAAAATTACAAAAATAATGCGTCAAATAATGGCGCGAAATGAAATCATGACTTTTTTGTAACATTTCACGTTTCTAGATACTGACTTTTGAGCCAGACGTTGTTATATAAATGAATGATTAGATATTTTTTGGCCTAAAATGTAATAAAATTAATTTTGTTTGCTTTAAAAAAACATTTTATTTTGTAATCGTGAAATACGTTTTGACGATTAGTTCGACTTCTCGAATTCAACTTATCTACTCATCTGTTTCTTTCGGTACCATCCCTGATATTTAAAAAGAAAAAGAGTTCACTGACGTGACTTTGTAACAACGTCAGTTCCTTACTTTTAAGTGTAAAAAGTTTAACAGTATCTAGTATGGAATGTATTAGATACTATGGGGTGCCTCCCTTACAAGATTACTTTGGAAAATTTTGACGAACTGTCAAATGTGACCTATTAAAATGGCCCAACTATAATGTCACTTTTTGTAATAATGTTGCCAGATTTTCAATAATGGTGATAACTTACACGATTAACGAACGATGTTTTGATTATTCGATTATTCTTTTCTCAATATGTCTATTATAATGTATGTTAATAAAATATAATTCAAATTCAGAAAACAATACGGAAAGGTTATTAATTTAAAATTATATAGTAGACGAAAAATAATAAACACCGGTGCATGCATGCTTTTAGTACATAACATGTACTAAAAGCGCTTATTAATTAAAAATCTAGGAGATTATTGATATAAATCGTATTTTTATATGTAGTTATTGATCCTGTAATAACTTCATACATTAGGTATTTTAGCAGTTTGCTAAATTATGCGAAACGATTATAATCCGATTAATATTTTCATCAAATCGAATAATTTGTGTCCAGGTTATATCACTATTTTTGTGATAATAAAAAACGGTAACACTGGAAATGTCATTTTACTGCATCGAATTAAAAGTCGGAGTAGGTACCTATCATAGTAACTCTATGGTACCTATAGGTAATCTAAATTCTCAGGATATCACTGACATTGTGACATTGACATAATATTGACAAATGACAATGTTCTAGAAACTGTCAAGTTGGCATATTTTGGTGTGGACCATAGAGATAGGAAATCATAGAGTACTGACGTAGAGTCCTACAACGATCTTTTGGCCCATGACTGATGTGAGGGTGACAGAGACAGCGCCTCACAGTTTGCCTTCCCTGTAAGGCGCTGTCTCTGTCACCCTCACGTCAGTCATGCGCCAAAAGATCCTTGTAGGACTGTACGCTAATGTCCTTTTTCAAAATATTGTTACCAGCTTTTCAATAGTAATTACTCAAACGATTAACGAACAATGTTTTAATTATTCGATTATGAAAATGAAAATTAAATAATTTTATTCAAACTTGGTTTTTACAAACACTTTTCGAACGTCACTCTACGCCATCGCTTCCACAAATCCCTACGATGAGTGGCCTTGGTAGAAGAAGCGGCAAGAAACTCCCAAGGAGTTTCTTTTCCACTCACAGTTACAGAGAACATTTGTAACTACATAATTAAAGGCTACATTTCAAACTCATGTCTAGGCTGTTTCATCTTGAAAATATTCATCCAGTTTATAATAGCCCTTCGTCATAAAAATGTCCTTGACATGAGTTATTCTTTTCACAATATGACTATCATGATATTTGTTATAAAGAACATAATTAAAAATTACATAATAAATGATTATACTCGTAATTTGACGGAAAATATTAAACACCAGAAAATGCATACATACTGAAAGTAAATAAAAGCGCTTAAAATTTAAAAAGGTAGGAGAGAATCGATAAAAGTATTTTAGCGATTTGCAATTTTTATACGAAACGATTTTAATCCAATTAATTTTCCTTCAAATTGAGTCATTTGCGTCCAGGCTACATCACTATTTTTGAGATGATAACTTTATTCAAAACTTTATTTAGGTACTGCATCAAATTAAAAGTCGGGCTATAAATAATTTTAACATTGACAACTAAAGTAGGGCCATTTTAATAGGTCACATTTGACAACTGTTTGTCTTTGCTTCATAGTGAGGATAACCTGCTGAAAAACATTGATTAAATTTAATTAATCGATAAGGACTTCAAACATGTGTAAATTGAATGCGATTGTTATAAAAATTATTAATAAGCGCACAGTTCGCACAACGATTAAAAAAAGACAAAAGTAATGCGTCAAATAATGGCGCGAAATGAAATCATAACTTTTTTATAACATTTCACGTTTCTGGATACTGGCTTTTAAGCCAGACGTTATATATAAAATGAATAATTTCATATTTTTTGGCCTAAAATATAACAAAATTAATTTTGTTCGTATTAAAATATATTTTATTTTGTAATGGTGAAGTACTTTTTGACGATTAATTCGATTTCTCGAATTCAACTTATCTACCGATCTGTTTCCTTTGGTACCATTCCTAATTCCTAATATTTAAAAAGAAAAAGAGTTCACTGACGTAACGTTGTAACGACGTCAGTTCTTTATTTTTAAGTGTTCAAAGTTTAACAAGATCTAGTAGAAAATATTGAATAATATGGGATGACTCCCTTACAAGGTTACTTTGTAAAATTTTGACGAACTGTCAAATGTGACCTATTAAAATTACTAATATTGTAATGAAAAGGTGGCAATATTATTTTGAAAAGTGACATAAGGGCATTGTCAATAAATTGTCATTAAAGACATTAATTTGTCAATGTCATGTGATGTGATACAAAGTGATATTTTACGTAAAAAAATATTTAAAGTGAATTTTAACTTAAATAATTTCATATTATTTCTATAGCGACTAATAAAAGAATTTAAGTGTCAACTTACGATCATAATTTTTTCACAATTATATTATTAAAGATTAATAGATCTTGCATGTGGATTGTGAATACTCTTCCTAAATTACGTGATCGTAACTTCTTCGTGAAAAAAGGAAGCATAAGTCCTTCTGTTGTAATCAGTACCTTGAGTTACATTTATCTTTTATCAGTGAAGCGACTCACACGTTTATCGGTCGTGTGCGATGTCGTACCTAACTGCATTCCATTGAGCAAACACAAACATTTCGGTTAACAATAATCTGTTGTAGCAACTGTAAAAATGATAATGTGGGAGAACATAATCGAGCACTTGAAGGATCCCCTGTTGGTGGTGAAGGTGCAAAACTTTTTTGGGGTAATATACAAGAAAGTGGGACAAAGTGTGGACACTGCTGAAGTGGTGCATTCCGACCGGCTGGAGCAGGAGAGCGAAGCGGACATTCGGCAGCACAAGAGAATACCGAGCGACATATCCGGCACCTCCCAAACTTCTTGCGACACTGATGCATCCACCGACAGTTGTAGAGAGGAGCTGGAGTGCCATATTAACAATAAGTTTTGGTACTACCTGTTCGTGATCGGCACTGCGTTGGGGGATGAGATATTCTATGCTACTTTCATCCCTTTTTGGTTCTGGAACATTGATGGGGCTGTTGGTCGGAGAGTGGTCCTGGTGTGGACTATTGTCATGTATATAGGTAAGTTTGGCAGCTAAATTAACAATACATTATTCAATTAGTAATATCAAAGATTACTTCTATCTGACAAAGTTTCTTAAAACTCTCTTCTTTATATGATCAGATCATAATATCTTGGTAAGTAGTTATTGTTTTGGGAGTTAATGTAGGAATAAGAACTATATTTATATAGGCTTGGGTTTAGAATACGGCAGAAGAAGCTCATACAATGAGGTTGGAGATTGTTGAAAATAGGAATATTTTGAAAAATGCCAGAAAGATATTATGAAATCTTGCTTACACTGATTTTAGTTTTTTGTGGTCAGGATAGTTCTTTTCGACACCAGCAATTTATACTACGCTAACTCATAAAAGTATACTTTACAGGGGAGGGTTTTAAAGAGAAAAACGTGATAACTTCTATATTAAATAAGATACTTATTTGAAATTTGGTACATGTTGAGTGATGCTCGGAAGGGTATAGGTTCTGTATAATTACTGCTATCTATAGGACAGTTTAAATGAAAGAGGTTTGGATTTTAACGATAAATATAATATTAAATAGATACAGTTTTTACAAACACACAGTCACGAACACACATATATACAGGGACAAATATACAGGGAAAATATATATTCAGTTAAGTACAGTTACGTTAGGCCGCGGAAAGAAATACAATAAAATATAATAAATATAATATGTGGACCTAACAGTGAGTGTGCGTACCCGTGCCGTGTCCAAGAATCACTGACTGCGGGGTGAGGCATTGGCGCCAAGTCAGCACTTACAATATTCCCCCCTTTTTTAAAATTTTTTTGGGACAAACCTAAAAGGACAAAAATTATTGTCACTCTATCATTCATTAGAAATTAAAGGCACTCGTAAAGGCACTCACATTAGGTACACATTGTGCAAAAATGTCGATTCGACGAAACTGTAGTACTTAGTCATAACAGCAAGTTGAGCAACTGTGTTTACATTGATTATAAAATTGAACTTACTTACACTGAACTACTTATTATATTTAACAATTACAATTATGATTTTAAGGTATGTGAATTGATTTTACATACATTTATTTAGGAAATAAGAAAGTTATACAATCACTGGATATAAAGTTTATGCAGAAAGAAATTAATTTAGAAACATTATAAGTTATAAGTTTTAACACAAAAGGAATTTATTTATTATAACAAGTTATTAATAAAATGTTAAAATATGTATTTCTAATTAATATACATGACTTACAGTAGGTTGTAGGTTCACCAGCGCGTCCTTTCTCCATGGATGATACAACGTTTTTTATTAACTTATTTTTCATTATCCTTCCACCTTTTCGAATAATTACATTAAAAAATTAAAAATTATTATAGAATGATCGTGATCTTAAGTTAAGTTACATTTATCTGAAAAAATTGATTAGTTGCAATAGATACTTGTTTTCGTAACCTACATTACTTAATTACACAGATGTGGTGTAAGCATCTCACGTTTACCTTAATAACAATTTAGAAAACGCACAGTAGGCTTAACAATTCTACCGCTGCGTGTAACATACTTTTTAGAAATTAACTGATGTTTACTTTGAGTTTCACTATTATTACAAGGTACATAAGGCATAATTTTGTCTGTATGATCTAAAGATTTATCAGAATTATTACACATGTCATTTTCATTTAACAAATATGCTGGCTTTAATCTATCGATAGAAATGTCAATTTGTCTGTTAAGCAATTGCACTTTGTACACTTTAGGTGTTCTACTTATGACACGGTAAGGTCCATCATATGTAGGTGTTAATGATTTTTTTAACATATCATTGCGAATAAAAACATGACTGCATGTAGCGAGATCTTTATGAACGAATAATTTTTTAGAGTTATTATCATTTCGTAGCGTAGGACGAAGATTGTGAACAATGTTACGTAACTTTTCAACATATGTATAATGATCAATGGGCTTTGTACTTACCTCATTGTAGAAATCACCAGGCAGACGTAACGAATGTGCTAAGACTAACTCTGCTGCGCTGACCGAAGTGCTAGTACGTGTTGCTGCACGAAGACCTAATAAAACTGTTGGCAACTCATCATCCCATGATGATTGTTCAGTTAATCTACAGGTTAAAGCTACTTTAAGACAACGGTGCCACCTTTCGATCTTACCATTACTTTGCGGATGATATGGCGTTGTCCTTATTTTTTGAATTCCTAATAACTTTAATAGATTGTTAAAAAGTTCGCTCTCAAATTGCCTACCTTGATCGCTAGTGAGGCGGTTAGGACATCCAAAACGACATATCCAATTCTCGTAGATAACTCTGGCTACGGTCTCCGCTGTGACGTCAGGTGTTGCTACTGCTTCGGGCCAATTTGTGAAACGATCTATGATAGTGATACAATACCTATTACCTCGTTTCGTGGTCGGTAATGGACCTACGATATCTACGTGTATGTGTTCGAAACGGTTGCTAGGCTGAAAATTACCTAATCCAGAAATTGTGTGACGATTAACCTTAACTTTTTGACAATTTAAACAAGCTCTAGTCCATTTTTTTATGTCTGTATTAATATTAGGCCAAAAGAAACGTTTACAAATCATGTTTTGCGTTGCTCTGATACCGGGATGACTGATATTATGAACTGATTCAAAAATTAATTTTCTAAACTTCTCTGGAACATAAGGTCTTACATTGTTATTTGAAATATCGCAATATATACTTTTGCTTACGTTGGGTAAGTGTAATTGTTTTAACTGTACACTTCCCATGCTACTCGTACCATTGCTGAATCGTGAAATGAGATCATCGGATTCCTGCGCTGCGGCCAGTTCGTCGAAATCTATGACCGTTGGGCAAACAATAGTCTCAACGCGCGATAACGCGTCAGCTACGGGATTTTTACTACCACTAACGTACCTAATATCGCTAGTAAATTCACTAATGTACATGATTTGTCTGATTCTTCGAGGTGTTTCCTTCTCAGAACCAATTTTTGACAATGCGAATGTTAAAGGTTTATGATCGGTAAATATTGTTAACTGTTGCCCTTCAATACTACTTTTAAAATGTATTATAGACATATAAACTGCAAGTAATTCGCGGTCATAAGTACTGTATAACTGTTGAGTACGCGAAAGTTTTTTTGAAAAATATCCTAGCGGTTGCCATGACCCTTCTAACTGCTGCTGAAGTACTGCACCAACGCATGTGTTAGATGCATCTGTCATGAGGGATAAAGGAGCACCTGAGACTGGATGAGACAACGTGACGGCGCTTTGAAGGCTTTCCTTACATTGCTCGAATGCTGTGGCGGCTTCCTCGTTCCACTCAATTTTAGTCTTATCTCTTTTCTTGGAGTTGTGTAGGAATTTATTTAGGTGTGCATGATATTCTGCTGCACCAGGTAGATGTGACCTATAGAAATTAACCATACCTAAGAAACGTCTAAGCTGTTCAACAGTATCAGGTTTAGGATACTCGGAAATAGCTTGAACTCTACTGGGCAACGGGCGAATACCACTTAGAGATACTGAATAACCTAAAAATTCTATTTTGTCCAGGCCAAATAAACATTTACTTAAATTTATGGTAATACCTAATGTGTGAAATTGTTCAAAAATTAATCTAATGTGTTCTCTATGTATAATATCATTTTCGGAAGCAATGATGACATCGTCTATGTAACAAAATAAAGATGATTTACCAGTTTCATTTTCGATGTTTTCAATGCCACGAAGGACTGTGTTATCCATGAATCTTTGGAATGTCTGTGCTGCATTTTTTAATCCGAAAGTCATTCGCGGGAATTCGAATAAACCAAAAGGAGTTATAATAGCTGTTTTTTCTATATCTTCCTCCGCAACTCCAATAAAATGATAAGCTCTGTTTATATCTATACGACTATAAATTATCTTACCGGCGAGTGCGTAGGTAAAATCGTGTAATCGTGGTACAGGATAGCGGTCTGGCTTCGTGACAGAATTAAGTCGACGATAATCACCACAGGGTCTGATTTGGCCATCCTTTTTCGGGACGACGTGTAGTGGACTTGCCCACTGACTCCTGGATGGTCTGCAGATACCTAGTTCCTGCATGTAACGAAATTCATCTCTTACCTTACGATACATGTCCGGTGTGAGAGGTCTCGCTCGAGAATGTAACGGCGGGCCTGTAGTCTCGATGTGATGTTTAACAGAGTGTGAAGTCACTTTATCCTTAAAAGAAATAGGTTTAGTAATATTTTCAAATTGTTCTAACAAATCACGAAAAGGATTATCATTTTGTATGCTTTTAATTGAAGGTTGATTAAAATTTATGATGGATCCTATCGAGCATAAGCTGGTTACACTGTCAATTAATTTTTTATTAAATAAATCTACTATTAACTTATGCGTTTTTAAAAAATCAGCACCAATAATTGGTCTGTCTACATTACAAATAATAAAAGGCCATTTATAACTACGGCGTAATCCTAAATTTAATTCTAAAGTAATAACACCATAAGTAGTTATTTCTGTGCCATTAGCGGCAAAAAGTTTATAATCGCATGAACGAAATTGTTTACGGCTCACTTTACTTACGGGAACCACCGAAACGTTAGCACCTGTATCGATGAGAAAGTTCATACCAGTCTTTGAGTCTAAAATACACAAGCGATGATTTACACTGATGTTTACGGTACAGTCTTCCATCGCGATAGCCTGCACCATTCCTAGTTTTCCGGATTGGGCTTCCATGCGCAAGGAGATATGCATTTCCTTGCATCAGCTTGAAATTTATGATGATACCAACATAAACGGTTGCTGCGATGAGGTGACTGGTTGTTGCAGTGGGGTGAACGTCCTGGGCGCCTTGGACCGGCGCTGGCAGAACGTGAACGACTGCGGCTCCAACGCTTAAAATTGCGGTGCAACTGGCGTCCTCTGATGCTGTTCACTTCACCTCGTAGGGCTTTGATTTCCAATGCCATGTCGCGTAGCTGTGACAGAAGCTCGACGTTGACTTGCTGGTTCTGCGTGGATGTCGATGGTGCATGGACAGCTGCCACTTCTCCACTCCGTAAATTGTCCATGATCTTGTCAGCCATACCTGCCAGTTCATCCAGCTTGGTGTCTGCGTTACTGCTGGCTAAGATAGCACGAACCCAACCTGGCAAGCGAGCTATCCACAGGTTCTTCAATGTGTCATTAGCCGTACCTGTATTCTTGGCGAGCTCACGCATCTTCGAGAGAAGCTGGGATGGACGCTGTTGTCCTAAATCCATTTCTTTAACAAGCTTGTGGAATTGGGCTTCGGCGCTCTCTTGAAAAATTTTTAGTAGGCGATTCTTCAGCATCGTATATCGCTGTGACTCTGGAGGATCATCGATGAAGTCTGCTATCTGGCTCAGTTCTTCTCGTCCAAGTTTGGATAATACTAGGTCGTATTTGACGTTTTCGCTTTGGTGTTGCGGACCGACGACGGCTTCGAACTGCGCGAACCACATCCGAGGCATGTCCGTCCAGAAATGTGGTATCCTTGAAGCTAAGGATATCGCTGCCAACTCGTTACTTTGCTGCACTTGTGACGCTAACTGTTGCGACTGCTGCATGATGCGCGGTGTGGGACTATAGGTCAACCACGGAACACGGAAACGATGAGTGGTTACACGGGTACTGAGTGACACGGGTACTGAGGGGCACGGGTAGCAGTGACGCTGATGTTTGTCGCGGGGATGTTCGTCGCGGGGTCACCAATGTTGTGTGATGCTCGGAAGGGTATAGGTTCTGTATAATTACTGCTATCTATAGGACAGTTTAAATGAAAGAGGTTTGGATTTTAACGATAAATATAATATTAAATAGATACAGTTTTTACAAACACACAGTCACGAACACACATATATACAGGGACAAATATACAGGGAAAATATATATTCAGTTAAGTACAGTTACGTTAGGCCGCGGAAAGAAATACAATAAAATATAATAAATATAATATGTGGACCTAACAGTGAGTGTGCGTACCCGTGCCGTGTCCGAGAATCACTGATTGCGGGGTGAGGCATTGGCGCGAGGCAGAGGGCCTATCGCCAAGTCAGCACTTACAGTACACTTAGTAATGAATCTATTTATTGTAATATCCCACATTTATTATTCCTTAATTATTTATATTTTTTGATTTAGCGCATGTTAGCCGTTTATAAAGGTAATTCCTCAATAATATTTTACATACTACACTACGCTAACTAACGTAATACACTACGCTAACTAATGTTAGCGTAGTGTATTACGGAAAGTCATAACCTAAGCGGCTTAAATTTTCAAAAAAACGTAGCGTATTACTATAAAACATATTTGTATACATTGACATACATTTATAATCTTTAATAACATATTAAACATAACTCTCTCGACAGTATTAAGAGGTTTCTCACTATTTTCATTAAAACCTGCTAACATATATGATCACACCTAACACAGCACTAAGTGTAGTTAGATTAATGTAAACAAACAAGCGGTGCGTCCTCGCCCCGCGCACTCTCCGCTAAGTATAGTTAGCGTAGTTTAAATCGTGCGATTTAAAAAAGTACCTTTACTTAGCTTTGTATAAGATTTATAATTTCGTTATTTTTGTGTATTTCTACACAATTTTTTTATAACATATAGTACACCATATTTTAAGCAATTTGGCATAAAAAAACGATTTTGCCAAATTTCGACTTAGCGTAGTATAAATTGCTGGTGTCGTTTTTTGAACAAAATGGGGTGTCTCCGAGAATCAAGCTGTACACTTGGTATAGTTTTATAGTTTAATTAGAATGAAACCTCCTCACAATCTCCCTTGCCTCACAGCTCACTCTAACCACCTGCAACAAACCTTCAATCTAACCTTTATATATAAGTTGGATATGAAGCACAAATTAAACCTCTAATGTCCCTTTTCCTGCTAAGCGCTTACTGGCTTTTCCTTGAGTTTCAAGTTTACATGTTTACTTGAAGAGTGGGTTTTACCAAATAGTAAGTCGTAATAACCTAATAACTATTTACCTTTAGTCATGTGTTTGTTTCTTGTTAACTAATAAACCACGGATTTACTGTAATGTTTTTAATAAGACTTAAGATTTGTACATGATGATGTTATTTTGGCTAATCCAAAAAATCTCTTTCCAATGTTTATGAAATTAGCATTTTTTTGTGTGTTTAAATTAAACATAAAAAGGGGAATATTTAATGTATCAATTAGGCAATCATTTTATTCATCTTTGTCTCATAAAACTATTAGTTTTAAGGAATAAAGTAAAATTTACGATTAGCAATAATTATATTTACTTATAATCTTTTTTGCTTCATGAATAGTGAACACTTTTAATTAGCAGGTAATTTCAATTATGAAAAAAATAAATGAAAAGGCTAATTGCATTCACTAATTTAAAATCTAATACAAAAAATGTCTTGTTCTGTTTATTTTCGTAGCTTAAAGGTGCTCCCTCACCAGGAGCATTTGTGTGTAATGTAACATTACAGTTTCGAGCATTACATCAGTGAAGGAGAAGAACTGAGCATTACAATGCACACTTTGTATTTGTAATGATACAAAATGTTACATTATACGCGAATGCTCGTCAGCCAGGGAGGTAGTATTGTAGTGTAATGCTCAAAGTTGAATCTATACTGTTACATTACCCGCGAATGTTCCTGGTGAGGGAGCGTCCTAAAACTTAGCTTTGTTTACGAAGTAACTATCTAATCTGCTTTATATTGCGTTCCAGGTCAAGGCTTCAAGGACATAATCCGGTGGCCGCGGCCGGGCTACCCGGTGCAGAAGCTGCAGCAGAAGTGGGCCATCGAGTACGGCATGCCGTCCACGCACGCCATGGTGGGTGTCTCCATCCCGTTCTCGGTGCTGCTGTACACCTGGGGCCGCTACCAGTACCCCGTGCACTGGGGGTTCCTCATCGCCGTCTGTTGGTGCACGCTCATCTGCGTCAGCCGCGTCTACCTCGGGATGCACAGCGTGCTGGTAAGTACGGATAATACTTGGATGATTACAGTACCTAGCTAGTGTGTTTAAGACATTCCTTATGATTGCTTTAAATTACTTTTTTAAAATCGATGTAGAATTCTAAATGAGATCAACTTATTTATTCAAGTTGGTAATTTTGTAGTTATGTTTGATAGTTAAGTTCACTAAATGGTGGTTCGTCAGAAACATGTATGATATTTGCAGTTTCTCCATGGCCCCTAGGGCTCCAACATGTCTATTGTGTCTTTGGTGTTAGTGATGTACCTCTTGCAGGGCAACTGGCAATATCTATGTACTATCATAAACCTTGTCGTGTTTTACGACTGTATTTAAAATAGAAAAACTCGTGTTGTCTCTAAACGACGTGCTAGATAAGATTATAATGTTTAGTTAAAATTACCTCACTCGCATCGTATCGTAGTTAATATTACTCATTAAAGATTGGCTGTACTCAATAGTTGTAGTATCTGATTGATATTCATGAACCATGGCCACTGACGGTTCAATGTGGGATTTTCCTATTATTGAAAGATTAATTTTTATTACCTACATAAATTAAGATTTTATGGATGTTTTGTCTTTACTATAATTAGTATCTATACTATAAATTCTATATTAAACTGCGTTTGAATTCGATATGGAAATCGTTCTAATTGAATCTCGCGCAAATGCCAGCTTTCCGCCCCTGCGATTAGGGTACACTGCGAATTGACGTCGAGAATGAATAGTGTCGTAAGTAAATGTTGGTTACAAGCGAAATTGAACCGTGAGTAGAGGCAATAAAGCGTGGTGTTGCGCGCAGGACATCGCGGCGGGGCTGGCGAGAATGAATAGGGTCGTAAGCAAATATTGGTTCCAAGCGAAATTGAACCGTAATCCCATGCAATAAAGCATGTTGTTGCTTGCAGGACATAGCGGCGGGGCTGGCGCTGGCGGCGCTGCTGCTGGCGGCGCTGGTGCCGGCGGTGGACGCGCTGGACGGCGCGCTGCTGGCCGGCCGCGCGGCGCCGCCCGCCGTGCTGGCCGCCTCGCTGCTCGCCGTCGCCTACTACCCGCAGGCGGACCGGTGGACGCCCACCAGGTACACGACTACCAGTTGTAAAAAATGTCACGTTGTCTTAACCTGATCGAGACTGTTACAGTAAGGTCATTATAACTCGGCTAGTCTGAACTTTGTTTTCTGAGATGTTTGCGCAGGTACAGTAACTGACCAATGAAAACACAGCGGCCATGACAGTATTTTGTGATGCGCTACTTCGTATTGGTGTACCTATCCTACCGCCCGTAGTATAGTACCACCATTTTGACCTTAAAATTGACATCTGCGAAGCCACTCCTAGCTATATTCAGATCGGCAGAGTTATAATGACCTTAAGTACTGCACTTTTCAGTTGGATACGTTTTAATTACTTTTACGTGAGGTATTTCAAATAGTGAGTGATCAGTAGTAATAACTAATAACCTCGGGGTTTCTAAAATTGTCGCATAGTACACGCATTAAACGCACGAATTAGTTGGGGCAAATCATATCCTTTAACGTCGGAACAAATATTACAAAATCGTGATAATGATGTCATGATATAACTACAGCTAAGCTAAGTGTCGAGATTTAAGATCGAGTCCGTTCTCAAGGCGGCTGGCCTGATTAAAATATTTGCTTTAGATTTGACGTTGCTTAGTTAACATTGTGCTTGCGCAGGGGCGACACGACGATGATAGTGAGCGTGTGCGCGGGCATCCTGCTGGGCTCGTGGACCAACTACCAGCTGGGCCACATGGCGGCCAGCGCCACGCCGCCGCCCTACGAGATCATCTGGCCGTCCGCGGAGATGCTGGGGCTTGCATTACTGCGCACCACGCTGGGTCTCTGCGGGGTGCTCGCCACGCGCGCGCTCGGCAAGTCCGCGTCCTACGCGCTCTGCTGCGCGTTACTCGGCGCAGATAAAAACGCGTTACGAAACGCCGACGACAGTCTAGACAACGCGCACAAGACGCTGGTCGAGCTCTGCTACAGGTACGTGACGTACGGCCTCATCGGCTTCAACACCACCTACGTGTTCCCCAACGTGTTCCGCCTGCTGCGCATCAACCGCCCCACCTACTACACCGAGATATAGCTCGCTCCACCCGCACCCCACTCGATGTCCTCCGGTTAAGGTGCAGTGCCACTAACTTATCTGATCCGATAAGGGGGGCGTTACTGTTTTGTCCAACTTACATTAGTTCCAATTTTGGCCACCGGGATAGATTAGATAAGTTTGTGGCACTGTACGATACGTTAATAGTGGCAAACATCTTCGACAAATGTTTTGTCTCTCCATCGATTTGTCCTGGGTTTTGGTTAAATCTGCGCGGCTGTAGAGCATTTGATCTTGTTCAAAATTATGGTGAGTACGGGTATTTTAAATCACAAAATTAAAGTCAATTTGTAGAAGTGAGTTCTAAAATCAAACTTTCGTCACAAATACAGTGGACACATTCAAAAGAACGGAGTTACTTACAGGCAGTTTTCAGTCCAGCTGGACGGGGGAGCGCCGCTTTGAGGTGTCATTATTCATTGTAAATCTACCCGTGTACTAACCGTGGAATAACCCGACGCGACCCGCCGTAAAATAATTATTGTTATAGACAGTCATGTTACATAATTTTATTATTTAATTATAAAATTGACTTGTTTAACCACAAACGAGCGCGGTCGCCGCAGGAGCCGTCGCTTATTAATGCGGCGTCCGTTTAACGACTACCAGTTCATAATTACAAAACTCCACACATTAACTGTTTACGATCAGACCGACGACATACTCCGCTGTTGTCCGTTATATATTTTAATATACTTGTCTCTTTGAATGTTTTAAACGAATTAACGCTACATAAAACGCAAAGACAACACACACAACTGAAATTTAAACTTGTCAGTCCTCGGCTTATAGATTGTTTCTCATGTAGTTTATACACAGTTTTATGAATCCATGTAACTTACCATTGAAGTGGTTATAATGGTCCGCCTTGAACAGTATCAAAACTAAATCGTTTGTGATACAATACGTCACCTTTATTATCGAACGAGATGATCGCACATTCCATAACCAGATAATGAACCAGTTTATAATAATTATGTATTTGTAATATATAAAATAGGTATATTGTACAATACATAGTTTTAATATTAACAATATTCGCACAGTAAACTTGTTTCTCATTTTAACAAGCGTTTACAAATGTAACATTTACCTCATTTTATAATTTTATGTTTGATTTTCTAATTCTGTGAATTAGGATCATTTTAATTTATCAATTATTGCAGTATTTATTTTGCATTGTTATACTGAAAATAGCAGCAGTTCTGTACTATTTAAATTAAGTCAACAAAAATCCGAGGATAGAAATTATATTTGTTTTATTATAATATAAGCCTGAGGCTTTTTAAATATATCCATAATTCACTAACAGTCTCATTAGTTGTATGTTAAAAAGTAGGTAGATATGATAACACAGGATAGAAACTTTTCCAGTTTTCAGAATTCCTAATTGAATTTTGTTTTTGTATATTGTGAGCGCACAATAATATTATATGTTGTACATAGCATAGTCACATGTGCGTAGGGGAGGTTGTTACAAGGTATTTACACAGAAAAGTGAGGGTATGTAGAAATTGACGGAAGTCGGGGGCAGTGTAGCTGTATTGCATAGTGTGACAGGAATAATACAGCACAGTTTAGATTCACATGTAGAGGACTGCACTGCTGCCGGCCCTCCGATCGTTTAATTCGTTTGGTAGCACCGTGTGTTCACTCTAGCCGATAAGTGTGTATGTTAGTCGTTTTACTTATGAAATTGTCAGTCAGTGCCTTGAGAGATTCGGTATGTATGCCTGCATGTGGGGAATGTATATTTTTGTATAACAGTGATAGCTTATTAGTCTTATTCAATGCTCCCACCCTGAAATGTTTTGCTCGGATCCTCTCCAGTAAATGATGTGAATTATCACTCGATTGGAAGTGAGCTGTCATGTGATCTTGTGAAGTGTTGTCCCCTTGATGCACGGGCCTTATTCCGTTATTTTGTGACATTTGGCCCGCTCAACTGGAGCGTTAAATTTAGGATTTCGAGGATAAACGTTAGATCTTCTCCAATTTCCACTCTTATATAGCATGTATATTATATCTTATATAGCATATAATATAGTATATTTTTATTTCTATGTGATGTTATTTTCTAATGATGTCGAATGAAATATTTATAAATTGATAAAAATTGAATTTAATTCAAGCTCAAAGAACAAGTAGCACCTTCGTCTGTTACAAAATATAAATTGAACAAATTAAATTGTATTTTCATTTGAATATCCAGACGTTTTTATTTATTTATATTTTTGATATCAATGCCATACTAAAATAGGAGCATATGTGTCAAAATGGTGTATGATGATATGTAAGTCATATTATTTCATTCGTCAAGTAAAGTTTATAAGCTACACCTTACAGCGCGGGTTAGTATCAGTGTGTAATATAAAAAGTGTATACCATTTTACCCTCTTGGGGGCGGAATATGACAAAATCTATTCTTCAGTCTGTCTAAATTACATTTTTATACGTTAAGCGGTTTTCTGTATTTCGTGATGTGTGAGTGATCTTTCGCTTTTCTATGTATAGATCGTGGGATAAATAAAACAAATTGATGATAAATTACATAACATGGATTTAATAAATTGAAAACTAAAGTATAGAGTCCACCGCGAGCCGCCCGGCGCGGGCGCGGCCGCTGCTTGTAAATAACGTACAAAATACATGTTCAATAAATATCTGACTGGCGTACAACATACGCTGCACAACAATACAAACAATAAACGACCTATATAGTTCGGCGGTATACTTTGTCGAATACAACTACGATTAAAATACATAGATACGTCAAATATACAACTAAGTAAAATACAAGAAAGTTCTCGCTTCTCGGGCGGTTCCTACCGTACGGGTTACATCGCTTGCACGAGATTTTCTTAGTAAGAAAACAGGTGACAAGAGAATATGTAAGACGGGAGCCTTAGCTGCCACTTTGGGAGGAAAGCAGAGCAAGACTGAGCGCGCCGGCACGCCGCGGACCGCAGAGTATAATTATATCGCACCGCATCTGTCTGACGGTGCCTTGTGGTGATCTTAATCAGGTCGCTACCCTTCACATAATTGACCTGGGTCCCTAATGCTACTTACTGCTCTCAGTAATACTGTAAATAGTCTTCCACCTTCCTACCGCAGTAGTAAGAGTAGCGACTGACCTCGACCCGTCCGACTGCGGCGTCTGCGGTCCGCGGAGTACCTACTGACCATTACAATACAAACATATTTCCGATGTTTCATGTCACGTTTTCGTATCGGATTACGTCACAAAAACGAGTCCAAATTCTCGTATCGATACGATATGACATTATAATTAAACATATTTTTTATCATCCGATGCGGAAACGCAGCCGCCGATATTAAAATCCGATATTACAAAGATGCGGGTCCGATTCCCTAGTGTTCGGTTACGATTGCTCCGATTTAATCAGAATTAATGCGAACGGAGCTAATAACGTAACCGGACAACTTACAATTAAAGCTTACACTGATAAAACCGTTTCACCGGCTGCCAGCACCTGTACGGCGCCAAATCGAGAACGGACTCATCGCTAATTGAGTTAACATTCTCGGTTCAGCTCCGGACAGTCGCCGGCACATCATGTGACTTAAGTTCTAATGAAATGCTCCGTCAAAAGATAAATCGAACACATTTGACAAATTATACAAAACAAAACGAGCCGACGCTTGGCTCACTTCCAATAGAGACCGCATTTTATTTTGATTCGAAGTAGATTTTAACTAATTTTAAACTCTTCGAATATAAGCTATGTCCTTAACACTAAAGATTACTTATCAAATCGTATTTGATTCACAGGTTAACTATGTCAGAAGTGAGCCCTAGCGCGTGGCAACAACGACGTTAGGTTTACAAGCGTAGTAGATTGCGATTTGGCAAATAGACAACTTTGATAATACTTTGACAGTGATCGCTTTATAAGAACAATCGAATCATAAACAATGAAAAATGACACTGAATCTCTTAAATTTAAAGTCTACTAACTAGGAACTCGTCGAGTTTTAAATTAATTCAAGCGGAGTAAAATTACTTAAGACAAACAATTCTTTTTTAGTTTACAATCGATACATATTTTCCTTCGGACACGTTGCTCGAATAGCTCAACGACAATATCTGCTCGAGACAATGATCGAACAAGAAACTTTGATGTAGTTCATTAGTCATAATATATAAACTTAAAAATAGTTTAGTATGTAGGTCGATCTCCGGGGAGTACCGTCAACACAGGAGTGGTCGGATCCTCGCCTACAGCAGGTCGATACTGCGAGGTGGCTCTCGCAGTGTGACGGGATCAGGTAGTCCAACAGAAGGGGCCCAGAGGGCGCCTCAGCGTTTGGCGTCGCTCACGTTCGTCGGACAGCGGCCGCGGGGGGCGTTGCCTCAGGCCACGTTGATGGGATTGTAGCGCTGAGCGTACTTCTCGAACATGCTCTCTCGCTCCTCGGCGTCCGAGTCGTACTGAGAACAAACATCGATTGGTCAGCTACTAATTCTGCAAAGAGCAGCAAAATCGGGTATCCTCTCTGGTTACATCGAAATAACTTTAAAAATTATGTGTAGTAAGCAGAGATTTTTGATTGCTAAACTTTTTGTGGCTTTGTTTTATCTTTACGGTTAACAGAATCTTCTAGAATCCTCCTATCATAAATTTATTTTGGTCCTTCGAGCTTCTTGGTCCGTCACGGATAAAAGTGAAAATTGTCAAAGGGAAGTATGATATACTTTAGAGACAACTACAACAAGTCAAAATTACCAATCCCGGCAAGGAGTACTCACATCATCGTCACTATCGGACTCGGAGTCGTCGTCTTGTCGCGCGGCGAAGACGGCGGCGGCGGCGGTGCGCGCGGCGTAGCGAGCGGGCGTGCGGCCGGCGAAGTCACGCGCGCGCGCCGCCGCGCCGTATTTGTCTAGGATGGAGCGCGCCAGCGCCGCGTCGCCCGCCTTCGCCGCTATGTGCAGCGCCGTCCAGCCCGCTAGACCCTCCTGGAAGGTAACACCTCGTTATTATACTGTCGCTATTAGTCCTACATTTTTTGGGTAAGGAACGGGTCCTTTGTTTTAGTATGATAATCTCTTCGGATATCATAAATTATATGAGGATGAACACTACCTGAAATGTTTAATTATTTCATGTTAACCCTGAGCGAACAGGAAAAACAGATTCTCAATACTAGACAAGACGACTTCAATATGTTTCACAATTTAAAGATCTCTAAATTCGACAGATACCTATCATGGCTACGCAGTAAAGCTTACGACAGAAGATGATCAAATACATCGACGTCACACAATATCGATCGAGGGACGATATTACACGTCACGTACGAGAAATGTTTCGACGGAAATGATGACGTCAGGTAACCCCAACGTAAACAAATGCAGCGGGTCAAAGTGTACACACATTTAAACGAGCGTGATCATTCTAGTAAACATTCATGAAACTAAAAGATTCTTGCTTCGCTAAATAAGATAACGTAATAAACGAGATAACGAAATAACTGTAGTCGGTAAGAATCAAGAATTACGACGGTAAATTGTATTTTAATCTCTACGTGGCTCATTAATAAACGCAGTGTATTCCACGTTTAAAATTAGTCCATATCGTGTGATTCTCTAAAGCTAAAAGGAGAAAGGAAAAAACTTTTAAACTTAAAAAACCTACATTTACACGAAGTTTTAATATGACAGTATCGGACCACCGGGGGTCGGTGAGCGCCGAGCGCCGCCGCCCGCGAAAAAACCCACGATATCTGCTTTATCTGCAGATTAGTGGGTTTCCCGACGGCGCTGCGTTACTGAACAAATAACGTAAGTAACGCCCTTGCTGTATCATACTTATCATCTTTAAAAGTGGTGATCAAAAAAGTAAAACGTATTCTTTCTAACTTCTTTGTTCACGGCTAAACATTCTTCTGTAATACTTTGAGACGCGAGTTCTTAGAGGAACATCTGGGGCACAGATCGACCTATACTACCTTTTCCCCGGCTCAATTTTACCGAGCCGTGTTTTCCTCAATAAGTGCAGCAGTACTGGGTAGGCTGCGGCTACGTGACGCAGAGCCCGTCCCTCGAAAGCTCAGTACAACCACAGGTACAACCGATCACAAGCTGCACGGATCACTACATTCCTAGCAGCGGTGACTAGCCGCGACGGTACTGCTATTCAGTATCTATTTAAATGGGTTTTAATGCGGGTTTTCCCAACGCGCGCGCGGCTTGCTCGTCTTACAACAAACAAAAATAAATAAAGGCTCACACTATGACAGTCCAGTAACTAAAACGTTGAGCGCAATAAAAAAACCTTCACTGTGTGCCGTCGGTTTCGGTTACTACCTGGAACGGTCGCGGTTCGCTACAAATTTTAAATCATTGATTTATCATTGAACGAATAAACCGACCGACAAAATGCGCTCCTACTATTTAATTGATCAGCTGCTAGAAGGGTTACCTTTACTTTCTAACTTTCTAAATTAGGATGTCTCGCGGATTTGGTGAGTAGTGATTTCATCTTAAAACAAAGGCACCCACGACTACGTTATGTGCGCGTCACTGCCTCGCTACGTCCTGAGGCGGCTTATAAAGCATACAAAGATATTCGGACAAATTTGTGAGCGTTGCATGGTTCATCACACTACAGAGCAGGCAGCGACGCACACATACACAACTTCGCTACCAACGAGGATAAACATAGCCTGGGTGGGTGTGACCTCCCAGCCGCTATGGTCCAAGGTACAGATGCAGGTACTCACCCCGGCGAGGATGTCAGCGCCGTAGTTGACCAGCAGCCGGATGAGCTCGAAGCGGCCCGCGCGCGCCGCGTAGTGCACGCACGTCTGACCTGCAACCAACAAACGTTTACGTTTACTTTACTGCTATAGAGACATTAACTATACTACTAAAAAGGCAACAAAACTGAGTTTGTGTATTTGTTACACCTTCACGTGTTTTCAATTAGCCAGAAAGTTTGCATAAAGAATAGTGACGTGTCCTTTAGGTATTTACTTAGTTGATACGATCGAATTGCGTAAGACAATGATATTATACCTATCACAACATACGAACGAGTGCCAGGAGCGGACCGATACGAGGGGTCACATTTGTCAATGACCCATCGGCCTCTGTGATTTTTAATACGTACCTACTTCAAGCGCTTGCGCACATTGAGAGCTTGTTAAAATTTTTAGAGTACCTTTGCAAAATGGTGGTAGAATAAAAAAATGACGTCCATAAGTGAATCAATGTTCCCTATACATATGAATAAGGTAAATGCATCATTATCAATGTCCATAGTTTTTACACTACTCGTAGATATATCCTTGAACAGTAGACACTAATTTTAAAATGATGTGATTACAGCCGTCCTATCCGGAACCCCATCGCTCCTCAGACAAGTAGCCGGGCAGTCCAGCACAATGACCGTAGGAGAGGTTGCACAAATCCGGTCGTTATCAGTCATGCGGCGGGGGTACCGCGTAGGTATCTACCGCCCAAACCGAAACCGGGTGTTTTCCGCGATCGCCTGATAATACCTACGTAAGGCAGCTGCGAACACATTGCGCGGCCGAAACAAAGCATCGCTTGGAAAAACCTATTTGGATCACGTGTCGTCATTGAGTGCTCTGATCCCTTGAACACTGCCAACAGTGGGTGACGCCGATGGTGCAACATATAACTAACTCATCCAATATTATTTGACCAACCTCTTTCAATATATTCCTTTTTCGTGCTCTATTTAGTCTTTTTTCTCACACCATCGTTGTAATTACATGCCTAAAATCTGTATATTTTTTGCGATCAGCTCGGCTTCTTTGTTTATTTTTAAGTTGATTTTACCTCTTCTAAATTTAGCATTTCTAAGGGCCTTTTAGATGTGCCCATGACAAATGTTATTAATTATTGTTTCGATAGGAATACGACTGATTTATTTATCAGAATGCAGTGACGATGAGTCCAAAATAAGGAAAATTGCTATGTATTTTACACAATTTAGGAAGACGTAAACCCGGTTGTGGCCTCGCGCCGGATAGACTGAACATTGTCCTTCTAGATGTAAATAATAATATTTGTATGCTTAATATGGTTTTGTAGATATTTCGAATTCGATCCCCAGCCCAGCAGCCGCGGCACGGAATGCATTAACATAAAAGCTTTTCCAAGACTAGGGTGTGTACGTGTTTATAATTATGACCCATATTTACTGGATATAAATATGCGGAGCCTAAAGGTAGATTAGAATGTTCTAATCATCGGCGATGGGAGAGGGGGTGGGCTCGAATCATTTTCGTTCCCGCTGGCCTATTTCCAAATCTATTTCCATCGTGACATAATTCCAGCGCGATCGGACTTCCAATATCAACAGATAACAGGAAACGTTTGCTCAACAACTGGTGTTGATATTTAGCAATAATAATATTGCGATCAACATTAAAATGATCAGCTGCTCAACAATGTCAGTAACACGAAGGTTGCTTGTATTTACGTAACCGCTTGGAGGGGGAACGAGGAGCTCGAAGTGTAAATTTTTCTTACTTCCAAGTAGAAATCGCACAATTTATACACGTAATGTGTGATATAATATAAAACCGGTATCGTATAGAAAAACGTAGAATGTCATGTGACTAACGTGGTGTGTGAGCAACGCTCGCTCTGGGTAAAACCAATTTCTGGTATTGCGTAGTTCCGAAGTCCATTAATAAAAACAAAGAGGCGCCTTCAGTAAAGATTATTCATTAATCCATCGAATTTCAAAATACTATCTTAATGGATTTATAAACACACCCAAAAAGTGATAAAATAGAACGTGCTCCGTTAGAGGGAGCGCGCGATACGAGCTACGTCACGATCACGATGACTAGAGCACACCCCTCCTATGTTTACGGAATCATTGAATGGTACACGACAACATTAGCTATTCGCGCCTCACGCGTGTATCGGATACGGGGTCGAGATTCTTGCGGTAATGACAATTTAGCGGACGACGTAGCTGAGCGGCGCACGCGCAGCCGCCGCGGCGCGCGGGCGCTTGGTGGGGCGCGGCGGGGCAGGCGCGCGGGGCGCGGACGGTGGGGTTTTCCAGCTATGTGCCGACTCGCGGCCGACGGTCGCCCTCGCCATATATAGCCCATTATATTTTCACCGTTTCCGTATAGGTAGCTAAAGATGTGAATGACTCGAGCTCCCGTCACATTTATTTCTCCAAACGACGCTGCCTGCCTTTTACGTAGGTATGATTATCTATTGGTGTGATTTTACGCTCGCCTTTCTGTAATTAAAAACTTAGCGCCGTCAGGGTTGACATCCTGGACGAGTAAAGGTCGACTGGTCGTTCGACGCGCGGAGTTTCCGTTCTGTTACCGACCCGTGCATCCAACCACTGTTAACTGTTACATGTAAAATAAAAAATTAAATTAAAAATTAAAAAAACCCCCGACACAAACATTTAAAAAGTAAAAAATAATATCTTTAAAAATAATACGTCGCGTTGGGGGACCGCTTCTAACTATTCATTATCTAAGTACGATTTTTTTCATAAGTATGACTTGCTGACCTACTTAGTCTTTTACCCAAGACTTATCATTTATCATTATTTATTTTGTGTTAAAGTTAGATCAAATCAAATCAAATCAATTTATTTATTTGCTGGATAAGGTTTACAATGGTGTTATTAGCTTATATTGAAATTTCTCTTATCCTAACCCATAGGGCATGCAAGTAGAAGTAGAAGTAAATGGAGCGGTCCCCCAACGCGACGTATTATTTTTAAAGATATTATTTTTTACTTTTTAAATGTTTGTGTCGGGGGTTTTTTTAATTTTTAATTTAATTTTTTATTTTATACTTTTTATCGGTAAAAACATTTTGGATTAAGTTATAAATATTCTCTTACTGTACGCTTTCATTTGAGACCCCACACGAATATATTTGCATACATACGGCTATTCTTCCCCGCTTTCACCCCCCACAACTATTAAACGGCTCAACCGATTTTCATCAAACATATTTTAAAAAATGCGCCCGTAAGTTCCCTTTAATACAAAAAAAAAACTAAATTGAAATCGCTTCATCCGTTCGGGAGCTATGATGCCACAAAGAGACAGGGTGAAAATTCTTCCCCGCTTTCAACCCCAATAACTTTTAAACGGCTCGACCGATTTTCATCAAACATTATCTAACAACACGCGCCCGTAAGTCCCCTTTAATACAAAGAAAACTAAATTGAAATCGCTTCATACGTTCGGGAGCTATGATGCCACAGACAGACAGACACACACACACACACACACACAGACACGTCAAACTTATAACACCCCTCTTTTTGCGTCGGGGGTTAAATGACGTCCATCATTCGAGGAACGTTGAAAACTTGCAACAAACACGCCAGGGACGATGGAAAACCAGGCCGGTCGGCGGAAAACCCCAGCTGGCGAACGTAAGTGTTCATAGATAAAGTACAATTAATAAACAAGATAAAAAACATGTGGACAATGAATGGCTTCACTGTCGAGATTGTGATGTTCATTTCATTCATTGCAAAGCCTTGAGAATTACGGATACGACGAAGCTGATAGATAGATGATCAACGGAATAGGTACAATAAATAATTGATATGCAAGTTTGAAAATTTTCAATAAAAAGTACACTTATCGATGTCGCGCAAATCGATAAAATATTTTCATTAGCAATAGCACAAAAGGTTATGTGGGTAACTAAAAAGTAATCGCAGATGCCACAAAAAGAAATCCTTCATTGTTATCGTGTCAGGTGAAACCGTTCCATAAAGACGTCTAATCTCTGTGTTATGTTTAAACTTTCATTCATTGTTCTGAATTACTAGCGATCTTGTTAAAGTATTTGAAAGCAAACTTTTAAATCTCATGATGCTCTGGATAAAAAGTACTACAATAGATAAAACTCAATTTACTTAAAGCAGGTCTATCGTCCTGTCATAGCATATTCAACGAATGTACTGAACGGAATATTTATAATTTGAGAAGGTTTTTTTGGCACGAGTACGCAACCAACCTGAGGTCTAAGGCCAAGTTACCGTGATGTCATTAACAATCAGTTGGTGTAAAATGTGTTAAACTGGCCATGCGCGATGTACTCGATGGGTTTTCCCTTCGCTAACACCTTGGGAACATTAAAGAATTTGTTTTATTGCTCGCTTTATGTTAGATTCCCAATTATTATGTGATGTGATATTGAGATCTCAGGTAATAAAATAGTGTCAGGCGTTATCACCGCCTAACTCCTTTTTTGGTTTATTGTATTAATGAGGAAGTCGGACACGGTTGGAGCATACACTACAAGTCTACACAAGCTAACGACCCACGGAACGTAACCCAAAAGAGTTACCGATGTAAGAAAGTAAAAGGCGGCATTTATATAAGGGGCGTGGTTCGCGTGGTAACGATACACGTGCCTATCGCCTCGTGTAGTGCCACGCGAGTCGCGATGGTATCTACCACCAAAACGCATCTCTTTTCCGTCGCACCGGTTTGGAGGCAAGCCTACATTTGCGGTTTTCCTCGACGACTGGGACTTTCAATGCTGCCATAGCAGGATGGTCTAAACGTTTGTGGGAAACATTTTTGAGAGAAAACTTAATACCTAATATACGTCTGTAATTTTGAATCGAGTTATCCAAACATATTTGTGTATGCACGATAACTGGTTACAACAAATGTGGCATTTTCATGCCTATTAATAAATGTGATGCTATCTTTATCAACAGCGACAGATCTGCTCCGAACCAGTTATTACGAATTCTGAATCGTATAAGTATAAGGTATTGTCGGTGAAACAATTAAAATAGACACTATTTGCGAGACAAAGGTTATTAGAGGTTACCGTGAGTCGACACGGGAAACCCGCTCACGTAAGAGATTTTCAATTAGCTCTCAAAGAACCGCTGCAGCGCTGGGGTATCCCAAATCATATATTTGGCGCGGTGGTCGGAGAATGGCGCTTTCACTCCGCGGCCGGCCTGGAAATACCCATCGCGCCGCGGAGCAACGATTGTGCGCCGACCGAAGCCGCGGCGGCATGACTGGGCTACTACGAAAGATAATAAAATTTGGATGCCCTGCCCCCTGAGGCCGAAGTGGAGTTACCTGTTTATTTGAATGTCAGTAAAATCAATCTCGCTATCTTCACTGTTTAAAAGTTGCGTAAGAAGGTATGTATATTATCATTTTGTCATTTACCTTACAGCGTAGGTAATTAAAAAGACATGAATGAATTAAGGTGTAAAAATGCGGGAGGGAACCACAACAACTATTAAAAACAGATAATGAATTATCCGAATGATTAATCACTGGAAAGTCAGTTAAGGACAAATGGTGAGTGTGACCACACAGTGGCACGTGGTAACACCGTAACACTAAAGGACAGCGGTGGGTAAAACCTAATGCAAATGCGCATCGAAGAGGCAGCTGAAAGTTTCGAGGCGAGGAGTCCGCGCGCCGCGTTGTATAACCGCGGGAAAACCGAGCGTACGTGTTTATTTACTTCAACCGACATTAATGCCGTTTTAATGAGACGTAGCGCCAGGGAAAACCTGATTCACGCCAGATGGCAGCGATGACTTTAAAGAATCCCAAAAATATACGGACACCTGGGTCAAGCAAGGATAATATTACATTTGGTATGGACGTTCCGACGTCGTCGTCGAGTTTAAAGGTGAAATCGTGCGCCATAATCGATGTGATTCGGCGTGGAACGAGGTAGCCATGGGAAATCTTGTCGTGGTGAGCGTACGAGAGGCCTTGGCGGTCGTGGGGGTTTAGCACGTGAACGACGTCTGCGTCGTAAACAGGTTTGTTGTGATTCAGCTCCACTGGCTCGGTATATCCTAGTGAAACTCCGTATTTTTTCCGCAATGACGTTAGTTCGCGTGCAGTTTTCTCGTGTCCTGTCGATCGTCTCCTCGGAGGACAATGCCTTCGGTTGAAGGTGAACGGGATTCAATATCCGCAAGCCGCATCATTACATTTGATGGCGGTTAGATAACCGGAATCTGATGTCTAGTAAATAATGCCAGTTAAATTTCAAAATTATGTCATCGTTACGCGTCTTCGTGAAAGAAATCAACATCTCTTTGAAACCCGTTTATCATGATATCGTTGCAACTCTCACTTTAACGATGAAACTATAGATTTGTAAGAAATACCTAGACACATGTATGTAGGTATATCGTTAAATCTAAGTATAGTAATAACATTACAGTCAAGTGTCGTAGTATGAATTAATTTCTTTAGGACTTCGGTACGTAGGTACCTATGTAGGTAAACGTGTACTTGCTCATTATTAAACGACAAAAATTATACGCGTGTGAGATTCCCAACAATTGTTGCTGTTCATTCAAAACAATGTCAGTGACGTCACTGATGGTCCATTAATTTTTTCACAGCGAACAATTAAGACAACGAGCGCTCTATTTATGTTTCTCTGGTCCGAGATGTTTGTTCAATTGTCTCAATTGTAAAGAATGCAGTTGCTATTGTTTGACCATCAACGCATCGGTAACTTATCGTCAAGTCTCGGCTATTAGGTACCTACAAAGTAGTAGCTCTCTATCAATACTTATTCGGTACTAAACCAAATATTTATGGATCTAGAATCCAGGCGCTAGACGCTTTTTGCTGATATTGAAACTATAATTTCCAACTAAGTCTATAGGTATTAAGGGCATGAATTTAAACGATAATTAGTTGGGAAAAATACTAAAAACCACTGGCAAAAAGGGTTTGGATTTACGGTGAACACCGGGGAAATCCAACGGCAAACTAATTCGTGTTCGTAAATCAGCCACGCTCGGAACAAGTCGGAATGTGGGCATCGAGTTATTTAATTACACCAATACTCTAAAACTTCACTCATCGTAATGATAAAGTGATACATTTGACGACGTCAGCCACTTATGTTATCATGCGGACTGAACGCGTCTCTCATGCATAATTAATGTTGTGTCCACGTCAGGGACCGAACACTGAACTTTGGATACGGAATCGTGTATTTTTTACAATCAAACAAATAGGTAGGTACAACACTCCACAATTATTCCTAATTCATGAGTCGCCGGGAATACTGGAAAATAAAAATACCTGTGCTCACTTAAACTTAGATTGGAAGCGAAGTTTATTGACGTCATTTTAAATTCTCGCGCCAAACCTGCAATGTATCTTAATCACAGGGGATGCAATTAAAACAAATTCCGTATCGAATGCGACCGTAGCGTAGTTGACCAGATAATTAATTCACGCATAAACAAATCTCACCTCTGAAATCCCTCATGTTGAGCACGCGCACCATCTTCTCCCGCGTATTATTCGGCGAGGGGATGACCAGGGCGTTGACGCAGAGCTCGTCGTTGGCCTCGACGGCGAGGTGCAGCGGCGTGCGGCCCGTCACGTCTCGCAGGTCGAGGCTGGCGCCTGCCAGCACCAGCATGCGGGTGACCACGCTATGGCCGCTCAGCACGGCCAGGTGCAGCGCCGTGTGCCCGTAGTCGTTGGACACGTCCATCCACGCGCGCTGCGGGCACACCTTGATCAGCGTGCTCACCGACTTCTGGCACCCGTGCACCGACGCTATGTGCAGCTGCCTGTAAAGAGAGCCCTTGTTACGAATGCGTAAAGTTGGCGGCCTTCGGCGATCGACGATCTCTAGACGCTACAAGGAATTTATTACCTACTTGTGATCGAAACAAGTTCCTGTATAATATAAATTGACAGACTGTGAAAAGTACATTAAGCTTATCTTTGGCTATTATCACCTAATAGACAGACACAACATACAAATTCCTACAATTCCTGATCTTTATTAGGTGTTGTGCCACACATTAGTTTTTTACTCAGTTCGGATTCTGAGCATTTTACTCAGTTTTGATTTGGACAAACAGAGTCTAAGAGATTATTGTTTGCTTTACGTAAACAATGTTTCTATCAGGGTAACAAATTTCCTACACATTATAGACCACCACACATATGGTTAGGCCATCATTATTCTACTACATTTTTTCATGGATGTTCCATGGATGTTTATGGATTATAATCATAGAGTCCATTATTGTGTACATAAACCAGTTTTTGTCAATATGGGTGATAATGCCCCCTTGTTGGTTCGGGGGCAAGTGAGGGAGTTATTATTATTATTATTTAGGTGTCTGGGCATAGGGAACAGTGAGGGAGTTGAAAAAAAAAGTGGTTTTTAAGTTTTAGAGGGTGCTGAAAAATAATTTGACTTTCAAAGATCTCTGACATAACCTAACCTAACCCATATCAGGCACCAGACTCTCACAAGAAAGGTCTAAAGTAAAAGAATTTTACCCTGAAACATTGTACCTATAAAGCACTTTTTGTGAGAGAAAATAAAGATTTATTTTATTATTATTATTTTATACATTATAAAATTGTACTAAGTGGGCAAATCAAATAATAATGGTCATCAAATAATCCATCAACCCTACATACTTCAGATACTGTAGGAAATATTAGAAGTACATGACAACAGGAAATACACATAATGAAGTAAGATTTCCCTTATTCTTTGCTTTTATTATTTATATACAATGGGAGTTCCACATGTGATTCATTGAATTACACTGAATTTGTTATTGTATGGAATTTATTACTCATCTTATAAATGTTGTTATGACATGTGCCATTGGGTTTCATCATTTTATGTACCAAGAAACTCCTACTTGTAAAATGGAATTTTCAAAATATAATTTCAAAAATTATAATAAATCAACCATAGCAAAAATATTTGTTGTTCTTATTTCTTGGCCTTTTTAATAAATTCTGCCTTTGTAATTACTATTTAATTTTAGGGACAATTTTCCTAATTCTATGATACAGAAATATATTCGTTTCTTATAAAAGCTGTGGAGAACATACATAAGCTCTGTATATCTCGGATCTTTTTGTATCCCCTTAACAGAATTTACTGATTAGCATATTTTATCTATTGCATGGATATATCACTTTTTATTTACCCATAAAATAAACTACACATAAAGCAAGTAACTCTCATCTGTTCAATGGTCTCTTTGTATCCTATGCATGGCTTGTTGTGTGCGGACAGACAGTGCCACAATTTGACAGTTTCATTATCAGAGTATATTAAATGACATAACTAAAAGTGCTTTACTGTACTTGTTACCAATGCAAATAGACTTAACTAAGATCAATAACTATTCTTGAGACCTAAGAGATAAAATGCTCTCTACAACTTCTGATAACATCATTGTATGTATAATAAATATGATATAACAATGTATTGCTACATGACAAGTATGTATTTTAATAGCACTTCACATCACAGTGTGTTAATAAATTTTACTCCCTCAATTTAAAGCCAAATATACTATTTAACAGCTTAAAATAAAAAGACAGGAACTAAATATTGTGTTCTATTCTAACAAACAAGTGGCTGTGAGAAACCCATGTGAGAAACCCTAAGTGTAAGCCCAAGCTGAGAAGATATGTAGTAACATTAAATTTGTAAATAATGAATATAACCTCCAACCACAGTTGACAATCTTGAAAAAGTTGGATTTTTAATGTCTGTTACAAGATATAATCCTCAATCAATATTGTATCTAGCTAGTCAGGAATATGTAACACCACAAAAGATGTTAAGTATGATAATATAATAGAGATTCAGTACACCTCAAGTCGGGTGTCAACAAAAAAGTTTTTATCTTCTAAGGTAATAATAATAAGTCCTTTACAATAAAGCTTTTCACTGAGAAATAACTACATAAAGAATATAATTGACCCTGGGTCACATGTGATAACTATTATCAACACTATGTATAATGGTATAAAAATAACAAGTATCTGTTGAAATATAAATAAATTCATGTTGTGTAAAACTTCATTTTTGAAGTATATACTCTATGTATCACCCAATAAGGTTCAATTTTGATTATCATGTTCCTAGTTTATAAACTCCACATAAATATGTTATCAAAATATGAGGCCTCGCAGACATTACAATGACCTCTATTCTGAGATTAAATGGACAAATACACATCACATCAAAGCCGACCTTCTGAAGCATATTAAACATGGAATTTATGAATTAAGAAGAATGTGTATGCTATAAATACAACACTTACGTATCTCCATCGTCGTCCTGCATAAATAGCCTGTCCAGCTGTGGGAGTACTGTGCTTTTCTGCTCTCCAAGGTCCACCAACAGGGCAGGCTCTGCTGTCGGAGTGAAATCCTTGAACGATAAACTTGATAACTGTTCCGAAACTTGGAGGTCCAAGCCACTATCCAGCTCCTCCTCTTTCGCCGGAGCATCACCGATCACTTTATTACTATCACTCTCTACAGCTACGTCAGGTTCCGACAGCAGTCCACTGTGCGTCTCGCTCAGGGGCCCCGACAAGTATCCGGACTCCAACTCGCTCTCCGGAACCTTCGTTTCAAAACTCTTGTTGGCACTCATTTTTACTATAAAACTATTTCTTACAAAGTTAAATCACGACTATCTAATTTATATCACGACACGAAACGACAGGGGAACATCTTTTATAACTTTACGCGATTAATTAACATTAGCCACCGTTTTGTTTTAAATACTAAACACGCGTGCGCAGTTAGCGGACACAAAATGTTAATTGAGCAAAATGCAAAACCAAAACCATCACACCATTGTAATAGCACAGCACAGAGTACCTACGTAAACACTAGGCCAGTGACGAAACAACACCAACGTGCAGTGCTGCCAGTTGCAAAAAATTAAAGGCGGTTGCTAGTCGTCCGCTAAGCGGATGAAAAATTAAATAATGACAAATGTTTAGAAAAACTCAAAATTTTCTTTTTTAATATATTAATTTAAATAGCTGTGAAAATACAGTCAATCGGGGTAACTTTGATTCTTTAGGGTAACTTTGACAGTCGGCTCCCAAAATAGATTTTTATTTTTTACGTGAAAAGCATTTGGCGCATTAAATTTATTTATTACATTTTATGTACATAATGAACGTCGTTAACGTAATCTTAAATAAAAAGTGGTTTTCAAACAAAGCTAATATAAAAAACTTTCTTTCAAAAACGTGCGTAACTATTCGTGTTTTTTTTCCGACGTAAAACTTTTTAGATATTTCTCAAAACTTTAATGCTATCAAGGTGTGATATAATATAATACAATCTTTGACATGTCTACTTTCGACACATAAACAATTTTTATTAATTTTCAATTGCATCTTCGTTAAAATTACAAATAATACCGGTAAGTCAGATTTTGAACAAATTCTGGGTAACTTTGACAGTATCAATGTATGAACCTATCCCTTAGATGTATCCTGACTTTTGAGATTTACCAATTTTAGTGTTAGTCAAACATCCCAGGGCCTCCGGAACTTCTTTATTTTCCCAGAAATAAAATGAAAAAATTGCAGCCATTTTGTTTTTTCAACCTCGAAGCTGCTCGGGCGCCTGTACTGTTTTAATCATTGCTATCGATGTAGACGTCCTAGGAAGCCGAAACATGTCTCATTTCAAAGCTAACAATGTAGGTAATCAATTGATGATACATTTTATTTAATATCTTTTTCATAGAAGACCAAAAAATGATTTAAAAAACAAAATTCAATATTTTTTCATTGAATTTTCTTAGTTTAGTGCCTTTTACATGAAAACTAACCCGTCAAACTACTTTTTTTTTGTTGTCTTATCATAAAACAGGCTATCACCTTATTAATAAATGTTACATCAAAGTTATAAGTAACGTAGTTTAGAAGATTTTTTGATAAATATCATCGGTGTCAAAGTTACCCATATAGGGGTGGTAACTTTGACACACAACAAAATTGCTAATTTTTAATATAGTTTGTCGTTTTTAAAGACTTTTTACAATTTGACAATATGAAAACCAGCAAATGGGCACTGATTAACTCATATCTTTTATCTCATATGCAACGTAGTATAAGTTTTTTAAGAAAATACGCCGATGATGTATCAAAGTTACCCCGAATGACTGTACCAATTCCTAGAATTTTATTTACCGTCAAATTTCTAATACACAATTAAATATTTTTTTATGGTTTATTTGTGTGTATAAATCCGGTTTATTTTGAATTTTTGCTGCATCTTAACTCTTTTGGACACGAAAGATGTTTATTGTTACAAAAAAAATTTAAAAAAATTTGCACGCTAAATAACAGAATAATGCTTGTAAAAAAGTTACTAATTTGGCAACATTAGAAGAGGTACTTATAATAGCACAGATAATAGATTGTGTTGTGGCATATGACACTGAAGTTTATTTGACAAATGACAAATGAATGCATTGAATGAAAAGATCAAAACATCAAAAGATTTCAAATTTTAATGATTACAAACAATATTTTATATTAGAAATGATCAGCTATCCGACAATAAGACAATATTTTTGAATGTGTGGGCTTCATATACGCTTGGTTGCGGACTGCGGTAGTATTTAAACGTAGTAAACTGACACGAAGTCAAAGATTTATCTCGAACTTCTCCGAGAAAAACACATTTCAAAATGTTTTGCGAAAAAGTGTCAGAGCTGCTGAAAGAAGCTGATAGAAATCGGGATACTATAGACCAATATAATGTTAGTAATTTTTATAATGAAGAGTAACAGTCTTTTGAGTTGAAAGTTATTCCAGTTCCATTCATCTTGGACCCCAGGCCGGCCACTTGTGCTACACTCTGCTGAACAACGGATAAGAACGACACCAGCTTCCTCGTTTCAGAGGTCGCTGCATACTGTGCAGTGTAATGCCCAAGGTACTTTAGCTTGGTGATAAGGCTGAAGCCTGGCTCATGTTGTTGTTTGAAGTTCATTTATTTTTTAGTGCTGTCGGCATACTACTTTATAAATACAACTGTATTCCAATTCACACAGTAAAATATTATAGGAGTAGAGAGTCACATTTTATGTGTTTCTATTTTAGGGCTGTGGAACCAGTGGTGATGATGCCTACTACATCTTTGTTTTGTTTGGGTAACAGAGTCCGTCATGGTGGCTTGTCTGCTAAATAAAGATCATTTTACATTTCACATTATGGCATTTACTCAGGACAACCACATAGCCAAGTTGCTGTGATACTGCTTGGTCCTGGATTCGATTCTCAATTTAGAGAGTGTATGTTATTAACAATACACTTGTTTGTTTTTAGGATGAGAAGATCAGGCAAATTGTGGAGGAGATGCATCTGCTGTTCAAAATGAATATGAATGATGCGTAAGTTCACTATTATGCTTACCAAATAAAAATATTCATATTGAAAATTGTGTAATGTATTGCAACCATCAACATTGAAGATGTGATGGAATATCAGTGGTATCTTCCTACATGATCAGGACTAGGTATTTGATGGGCCGATGACTAAGTCTCAGAAAAATAATTATGATATGCTACCAAGTATTTTGTGCTTTTGCAAACAAAAATGGGCTTGTTAATAAAGAAATACATTTAATCCATACATATGTATTTCCATACATATTCCATAGTACCCTCTCATACACTTGAATATTTTTGGGAATGATTAACTAAATTGACATACCTTGTTTTTAAAATAAAAAATTAAGTAGGTAGGTACATACAAAATTCAAAGTGAGGTTTATCTCCAAACATAATAATTATGTCAAAATCATACCCAAGTTGGTTTAGCTGTTTCTGAGATTAAGATGCAGATAAACAAACAAAAAGTCTAACAATTGTTATTTTTACTATGTTTCTTAAAATCCTCAATAACAGTATTTAATCATGTTGTACATATTATTATGGTATAAGTATACTAAATTTTATAATTGTGATTACAGGAATGCAACAAACGAGAACAAGTCTCTGTGGACAACGGTGCAAGTTCGTCACTCTGCACTGGAGCGGAATAAGCGGTGCCTGCTGGCGTACCTGTACGACAGGATGATCAAGATCAAGACCCTGCGCTGGGAGTTCGGCTCCGTGCTCCCGCCCGATGTCCGCGAGCTCCTGTCTGACGAGGAGTACGAGTGGTTCTCCAAGTATTCCACCAACCTGGCCACATACATGAGGTCTCTAGGCAGAGACATCGGCTACAGCGGCATAGACCTCACGGAGAACCTCAGGCCGCCTAAGTCCTTGTACATCGAGGTGTTGTGCATGGCCGACCATGGCAAACTCGAGTTAGAGGATGGTGACGTCATCATGCTGAAGAAAAACAGTCGGCATTTTCTGCCGACTTCCGAATGTCAAACTTTGATACGACAGGGTATTTTAAAACAAATTTCTTAGTTTTTTAATAAATTGTAATAATAGAAAAATTGTTTTTGTGCCGCCTACTATTTGAATAGTTTTTCTATGTAAAAATAAACGCTGACATAAATGCCTCCGCACTACACATGTCGCTGTCAGGTGGAATGGACATCATAAAAATATCACACACACTCGAGAATAAACATTTACGGACGATTCACACATATCAGTGAAGTCACCGTTCCGTCACAGTACCGGCAAATTTTTCATACTAACAGCACTGACACTTCTAAGTGTCATTGACAGCATTGACAGCACTGACACTTCTAAGTGTCAGTGCTGACAATGCCGAAAATGTATGAAAAATTTGCCGGTACTGTGTCGGAACTGAGACTTCACTGATATGTCTGAATCGACCCTTATCTGGTACATAAATACTGGCCTGGGCCGGGATTCGAGCCCGGGAAAGACTTCCGCCAACTTATTACGGAACCGTAAAGTTAAATTAATTCTTCGGCGAAAAATATCACGTAAGCATTAGAAAAAGTGAATTCCAATGGCCACAGCAAAGCAAAAACGAATCTTTTAAGTACAAGAGTACCCGACGTCAAGTTACACATGGCTGGTAGTTTAAGTACCTACAAGTTTACAACTCTTTAGAAAATCGTACATTAAGGAGTGAAGGCTCTTACATTGGAGTTATGTAATATTATGTACACTTACTTTTTAAAATCCTCTTATTTATGTAAATAACGCAGTTTATTGCGTGCAGCTCATACTGATACTGAACACCGAAGGTTGTCGGTCTACACCTAGAGCACGAAGAGTTGAGGAAGACCCATATCGATACCTTTAGTCACATATTATAACGAATAAGTCCTTTGAAGTATTTTTTGCAAGGGAGACTAATCTGTATAAACATTTTCTAGTCTGTGTAAACATTATCAAGAGCTTTTGACTTTTTTTCTGTGACGCCATACAACGTGGTTGAGTTATATTTTGATTTGCCTATGAATGTGTGGAGTTATTTGATTTTATAATTTTACCGTTACTATGTACCTATTTGGAATTGTGAAGATATTAGATAGGCAAGTACCTACTTAATAGAGAAAAAATCTAGTATTTATCGGTATCAAAAACGCTTTTTCCAACAAAAGCGGAGTTACCTATACGTTTTGCGAATTGAGGTATCGATAGGTATACAAAATCCCTCTGTTTATTGTTGCTATTTCAGTTTGTTTACGTAAAGGCAGTTTCTCGAAAAGACTCGAGTCGTTACACGTAACTGGAAAATTCTAATTAGTTATTCATGCGAAAAGCCTTTTTTATCTGAATACGATTTTCAACTTTGATTCTACTAAGAATTGGGGTTTTATGGCTGCGTCATGAGCGAGTAAAGTTTGTCCGCCGCATTGAGTGCTATGGAATTTCTTATTACATTGTTTCCGGTAACAAAATGACTGACACTCTGAGGGTAAATGATGAGGACCGGACATTGGCAACACCAAAGGCATACTTAATTGATAAGTTGCCAGCCAAGAAATAAAGAAAAGGAAACAAAAAGAACAGCTGGCTTTCCTACCCTCGGCTGGAACATGTAGCTCAAGCAAGAGTTAAGTAGCTATCCAGCTTACCCAAGCTAACCCTATCACTAGCTAATTTTAAATTAGCGTAGGTAATGGTTTTTCCGACCAAGTTTTTTGCTGAATAGGGGCACTGAACCTTTACCTATCATTAGGCGACTGGCTGACTGACAGCGCGATGCGACTAACTTTGATGGTTAGAAGTGCAATTACAAAAAACGTTAGTCATTCGTTATAATGAGAAAAGAAAAGGAGGATAATAATGACGTGTAGTTGGGTAATCGCGGAGAGGAAAAACCTATACGGTCAGGTGGTCTACCACTTATTTATTGCTTACCTACGTATCGGAAACAACATCTTGAACGTCATTTCTCCAGGTTAAATGAAACGGAACTATCTAAAGAAAATCTCACAGGAAGAATTGACCTTCCAGTGTGATAAAATAAATTCTCAAACAATTATAATATTTTCGATAGGTGCCAAAACGTTAAAGGCCTTTGGTGACGCAATGGCTTTTGATAATTTATAAGTTCTACAACGACTAGATGAGTGGTCTCGTAATTATCGTTCTCGTTATTTTCATCGTAGGTAGCTAATTACAGCAATTAGGCATCTACGGTACCTATGTGAAGATTAGTTTGCATTTGCGTACCGTTCATTCTATCTAATATTATTGATCCAAAAGACTGTCTGTTAGCTTTTCACGTTACGGGTTGTACCTACCTAAGTAGTTAACTAGAATCTCTTATGACTGCTTTCGGGATATTCCTGATTCCAAGAGAATGGGGAACAAGAATGATATTTACCTATTTAATGCCTTTTCTCTAAAGAAATTCCAGGATTTTTTAAAGTTTCAATTCATTTCTGTGGCGGAGATATTGCGAGGTTTGTGTCTCATACAAATATTTTATAGAATTAACTAATGCATAAGGCATTTTAATATCGAGTGTTCATTGGAATGTCCGGCCGACGGGCGCGAGACGGTCCACCCGCAAATTGTGGGGTTTGTAGAGTTAAGGCATGTAGAGTCAGGTCTTATAGAGTTTGGGCCTTGGTTTTTCATTAAACTATAACTTATCAGACTGAAAGGATAATAATGGGCTTTTAAGTTTTGTCGAAAATTTTTTTAAGGAAAGTTTTTAGTAGGATACGTTATTATAGTACACTCAACTGTTGAGAACATCTGATTTGTAGCAGGAAATCTATTTTTGTCGTCATTAATAGGTTGCCTAGTTATTATAAAAAAAGATGAAAAAGTAACTAGGTTCCTACCCTTAAGAAGAGGGGATATGTGTATATGGTGACTGATTAAATTATTCCACTGAGGTACGTTGAAGATCGTAAATGGGTAAGTTGTAAAAAACTACTGTAGGTATTTTGCATGCAGAGACCGTTCTACACCCCCTGCCCCCACCGCCGTGGCTTCAACTACCGAGCTGATATTGGTTCTTTTATTAAAATAACCTCTCGTGCCGCTCCTCCGTGCAGTGCACCCCTTGAGCGCCCGCTTACGGCAGCTCTGATCGTAACAGTTCAATTGTTCTCCACTAGACTTGGTTGACATTAGATTGGGCGGCATAAAAGAGTGCGAAAAAAGGATCATTAGCTAGCAGGTTGCGAGATTCGTGAATCCCAACAATGTTAATTTTCCTTCTTGCATCTTCAATCTTTCTTAGCCGGCACGCAACCGTGATGCATTTGGAACATTTGATGTCCATGTGCAATGGTGATTCACCTTTAGATGGCGAGCCTTTTTTTGTCGGTTATTAAATTTAATAAAAACGAATGGAGCGGTGTGAGTAGGTAGGTACCCTACCCATATTATTATTTGAACCGAGCAGTAAGTAGGTATGTAAAACTAAATTCTCAAACCATAAATTCATCGAAGCTATAAAACTGCAGGATCAAGTTATGCAGCTATAAATGTCAGACGTTGAATATCCGATAAGGAGGCGTGATGCTCATCCAATATTGATGTGACCAGGTTACTGGCAGCCGCCAGCAGATAGCGCTCCGACCGGCAGCCCGGGGCTGCATCGACCTGCAGTTTCCACTCGCTAGAGGGCGATGCGGGTGACGCGGGGACGAGCCCGTAAAATTATATGACTGACGGGGTGTCTCCGCCCAGGGCGCAGACGGTGCTGGCGGCCCTGCACAGCACACGATTTGTCGTTGCCATTTACATAATTTAAAATCGTTAGGATCTGCCTTCATTATTTTTATGTACCTATCTCCCACTAGGTACATCATTTAAGAGTGATTTTCATTCTAGGTCGACTAAGCGATTAAAAGACTCACAATCATTTTACGAGCTATGCGCCCTTTCATCTGACTAATTGTACATGGTCATATCGCTCATTGATTGCATTAATGTATCATCTACATCATTGCGTTGCCGGCTAAGAAAGAAGAGAGAAGAAAGTGGTAATGGTTCTCAATCCTTGTACTCGGAAGGCTACCAGTTGTTTGCCAGTTTACTTTAATAAGGGGGTTGTAGTCAGTCGATATAAGATAATAACACCATCTATTTATTGATGACTCATTAAAAAAGAACAATTACATGTCTGGTTTGGTCGTCCCTTCCGACACCCTGTTATGACTAAATGTAAAAATTGAGCCCAGGATTCTAGGTTAACCCAATAGGAATAGTATTGACTGCTACGATTTTTCGTGTATTGTCAAAGGTAAATGTAGACTACGTATCGTGTGGTGTAAGGGCGGCCCGGCGGCACCGATGCGATGCGATAAGCTCTAGCGAAGCTGACGTGAATTTCAGGTGATGAGTTCGACACTTATCGCCACGTTTGTTACATTTATGTGAAATCGTTTTCGTTCATGTCATCGTTTTGTGTTCGAGGCAGTTATTGTGCGGTCGGATGCGTCGTACCTATGTTATTGTACACTGGTACCTACAGCTTCATGTACGAGACTACAAAGAATTCTTGCAGCGAACTTAACTTTTTTAACAAATCCTTATACTTTTTTAGACACTGGCATGTTTGAAAGAATACCTAAGTACTTACTAAAACAAAACCTATAGGAATACCTATTATAAAGCTGAAGTTTGTTTGTTGAACGGGCTCATCTCAGGAACCAGGTACCTACTGGTAAAAATTGAAAACCTATTTTTGTGTTGGATACATCATTTACCGAGGAAGGCTTTAGGCTATATAAATAAACATCACGTGTGAACTTATAGAAGCGAAGCTTCGATGAAAGATGTTGCAAAAATGGGAAAATATTTCAGTTTCCACAAGCGAAGCGAGGGTGTTCACTAGTATAAAGATATTGCCGAAAATTTGTTAGAGCATTTCAGAGCGGGAGTTATGATTTGGATGACACTTGGCACGCAGAGAGTTTATAATTTGGATTAAAGTCCAGGTCAGAGTTATACCTTAGTATGGAAGTTCAGTGTTCATAGATCTGTAATGTAAGTCTTTTTACTTTTTTGTTTTTTTATTAATCACAAAGTTGTCATTTGCAATTTTTAAGTTACCTAGTTAGCACAATTATTTATTTTTTGTAGTTATTGCAATGAACGTGTTTATAATTCAGAGAACCGAGAAACACACATAAAACGATAAAACAGGATAAATAAACACAAAATCGTTGGTCATATGTGTGATAACGCAGCATGTACGTGACGTGGTCACTAGACGTATGGTATGGGGTACCCTTGGGCTCCGGTACGTCCCGCTATCGTTTTATTGAGAAGTGACCGATTGATGAGTGTTATGACGCATGCAATAGGTATTAGGTACAATAACAGTTTGCACTGATTAGATACGCCGAAATTGTACTGATTCTGCACATTCATTGGGTCACTCTACTTTTGCACGCAATTTAATTTTGCCTTTCCGTGGGGCTATACATAATTACGTCAGTCGAAGACGGAGGGACGATATCAACAGTGTGTCATCTTGTGAGAGTGAGGGGTAGTCGTAACTTTCGTGAAAATTTCAATATAAAACTAATAAAGAATTGCAAAATATGTGACGTCACCCTTGGGAGAGCAGGTCATACTCGTACATTTGTGCTATTAATATTTAATTTTATTACATTGTAAAGTATTTACTCTGTAGCCTAATGTTTAATAGGTAGATATAATTATTGTGTACTACATACCTACCTACATTAAACATAGAAGACGTGATGTACTCACATAGAAACATTACGGGATAAAACTGAGAGCACTGCTACCAATCAGTAGTTTAGCAGAGGCGCCTCGAGCAGCCCAGGGCGGTTTGGGCTTGGACAGATGATGCTGCTTATTGTCATTGTTTAACTGTATGACAATTTTTAACATCCCTTCGGTATGGATGACGGGATTCCGTTCCTTATTTATTAAGCATATTGACGTCTTCAAATCAAGATTGAACAGGCTTTTATTAAGTTACTGCGCTTTACCATTAATTCACGTAATTTATAAAAAACAATCTTACCTACAGTCTATTTTCATAATAAACAGACATACGAAAGTAGTAATGGAATAGAAAATAGATAAATAATTATTGCGCGTTGATTGCGCGTCGTTTATGATAAGCGCCCTGAATTTTATGTTCACATAAGAAGTGACGGTTCGAGTTTTGTTCTCCTTTTTCGCTTGCGTGTATCCGTCCCTCTCGCACAGGAAATAATGATAAGCCACGAGCGTTCGGGGATAACATTTGGGTTCAATAAATACCGGTCCCAATAACTCGCGAGAGATCCCCGGATTATCGCTAAGTGCTTTACGGCCGCTGCGGCGAGACCTCCCAACAGAACTATAATAGCTTTGATTTCCTAGATTCAGTCTTCGGGTGTTAATTACTGGGAGAGTTCAATGCTTTCTAACTTTGTACCTATATAATATAATGTGAGTAATTTTAACGATACAAATTACATTTATATGGTCTTAAGGCGCAATAGTACCATGCCTGACAGCTGATAGAAGAGTCTAGTTTTGTTTCCCAGCAAGGCGGAATCAGAAAAGGCGTTAATCCTATAGTCACGCTAAGGGTACCATTCCACCAGAGCTAAGCTACGTTGA
This sequence comes from Hesperia comma, assembly GCA_905404135.1. Taxonomy (NCBI): domain Eukaryota; kingdom Metazoa; phylum Arthropoda; class Insecta; order Lepidoptera; family Hesperiidae; genus Hesperia; species Hesperia comma. The sequence continues at coordinate 18,761,557 of FR990022.1, read as the reverse complement.
TAAGGATGCGTTTGACATCCACCAATCACATTCACTGGTCAACCTAGAATCCTCCCAGACCCGGTCCCCACAGGGCGGGCCAATGAATGTAATTGATGGATGTCAACGTAGTTTAGCTCTGGTGGAAAGGCCTCCTAAAAACTTGCAACGTTATTATCACAACAAGAATAAATCTTCTCAATCACGTTCCTGCTAACGTACACACACCGTTTGTTTTATTGACCGATTGTGAAACAATCCCTGACTTACAACATAGGTAATAGCGATTGTGTCTCAAGTGCTAAACGATCCATCAAAGGATCTTTACAATGGACAATGGACATAGTGGATATCCCCTGATTGTCGTCATACCACGCGAACGCGATCGGCAAATACTACAACGGTTAAACAATCACACGAGTACATTCAATACTATTGGAAATTTACCATGGGTCGCGTACCTACAGCTCTACATAACAATACGAGTTTACGTGTACTTAGACGCCCACCGAAAATGACGTAGGACAAATACAATACTCACCTACTTTATTATAATAAAATATGACTTAATCCCTGTGTGTATAATAGATGGAACATATTTGAGAAAAACTGACGTTCGAGTTCTTGTAATAACGCGTACCTACTTAATTACTAAGAAAGCAAAGAGCAGTGGTTTTAAGAATTTTTATGTGTCTATTCTTTTATTCTCGTAATCTTAGAAATAGCCTAACCGAGTTCGATGCGGTTTTCGCTGATGTAGGTATTATTAAAAAGATCTGACAATCTAAATAATCTTCATATTTTCAGGCATGGGATTCACGAAGCCAAGCGCGGCTAGTACCTACTATAAGCACATACTATACTATAGGTACACAGGTACTATTATTTTAATTAGTTTGATTTGATGTGTCGCAGTGGTGGCAGTTGCCCGGGGCTGTCTGCGGTGTGGCCGCCCCGGCCACCAGCTGGATATTACCCGCAGCGGCAGAGCTTAGAAAATGTAATTAAAAATGACAACGGACGGTTTCCTGTGGAAAATCAGCGTGCGGTTTCCAATTATTTCTGTTGCCTTTCCCTATTGCTTCACCGCAGCGCTTACCCCGTGGTTTCTGATACGGAACAGACTATTTGTAACTTTGCACAAAGTTTTTGTATAAACATTAGGTATAATGCGGTAGTGCTATATTGAAGTAATGAAACAATCTAATAGTATAAGGCACTTCTCACAAAACGCTAAAATTCATGAGCTACGCGACTGCAACGCAATCCAAAATTTGTTTGTATTTGACACTATGTACTGACAGGAGACGCGTCAACTATGTGTCTCCTGTCAGTCAAAAGTGTCAGATACATACAAATTTTGGATTGCGTTGCAGTCGCGTAGCTCATGAATAGCGTTGTGTGAGAAGTGCCTTACTTTTAAACATCCGGCGACTGAATCAATGTGTCAGTCTCTCAGTCCCAGGTTCGTATCTGCACATTGAGACCTGGAAAACCTGCATGATGGTCTTGGGATTGTGAGTTTATATCTGCACTCGGTTAGTAAGTATACTTATACGTATACCCCCTTTGAGCCACATAGGTACCTACCTACCTAACACTTTTGCGTACACACGGCTTTATTTCGTTTGAAATTAAAAACCGACACGACTGTTAGGTAAGTTGCACGACGACCTGGCAAAGGCAATGACCTGGAAATCATTGGTTTGAACTTTGTACTATAATTGTCCTTTATTGAGGGTTTTACCAAATTCTAATTAGGTAATCTTTTTTAAATGACAATTGTTTCATTTGATGTGGGTTTTACGAAATTTCCATTTTTATTTTTTATTTAAACTTTTTAGATAACACTGCTTACATGTATTGCATATGTCTTAGCAATAAGTATAATTAGAAATATTGTAATCCACGAGAACTACTGCCGACAAACTGCTTTGCAGTTTGGCAGACATGTATACGTGAAATTGTACTTGCTTGTTTAAATAAATAAATTAAAAAAAAAGATAATGTAAGCATCAGTGGTTTGGGCTTTCTAAAAAACCATGTCGTTTGGGAAGTAAATGGAAACTTTGTTTGCATGCACTGTTGCCGCGCGCCGTAGCACTTAATTGGTACAACACGAACCATTATTATATACTGATTAATCATAAATCTATTATAGAAAACCATAAGCTAAGCCGTTTCAGAGATAAATGGGAACATTCGTGTGCACAAACACACAAACAACACCTTATCCTAAACGCATACACCTCCGTTCCGTCGAGGGTAAATACGAAACCACGACAGCCGTTCGTACATCTGCACCTTGCGTTTCTAGAGTCATGAAAACGTGGAACGTGAGGCTTAATTCCAGGTCGGAATCATAAAGCGTAGTACTCGTGTTAGCCGCGGTGCAGTGAAGCGGTCACCAATTTTATAAGGCACGCCTCAATGCACACTGATATTAAGGCGTTTATACTTTTATATTCGAGATATTCTCAATTAATCTTATGTTGGCGAAGGGGGGCTGGAAGATGAAATTCTGCTGCAGCTGTATCAATGTAAAAAATACTATGTTTGTTACCATCAGCACAATGTGTAAAGCTGTCGCAATGCTCATAATGTTTACTATACACCAGACGCTCGCGGTGCTACAGCGAGGCCCTCGTAAAGTTTTATAGTTCCATAATCATTGGGATAAGTATAGCACGTTATAGCGATCGCCGGCTCGGTTCAGCGTATTTACCAGCTGTCGACGGCTACTGGACAGCTCATTACAGAGTACTGGACCGTCAGTAAAACAAGCGCCTTTAGTGTGTCTGATGTTGTCTGAACTATCACCAGAATTATTATACAGAGATGTACCCTGCCGCCATATTATCAGTACCTAAACTCGATTCAATGAAAATGTTATCGGGGATAAATCGGAATTATAAGCCACGACAAGAATTAGTTAAAAGTTACAGAAGACTTAGGTAATGTTTAATAAACTCCAACACACTCTTTACTCCGCTCCGGCACTCTGAATCCCCGTGTCATGGTTTGGATGGACCACAAAAATAACATATTAATGACACGCATGAAGAGAGCGCGAACAATCTTTTTCGAACCCGGGACCCGTCGCCACGCAGTCAAACAATTATTACTAACAATATTATGCTCGCCAGTAATCGCAAAGTAGACTGAATCTTGCCTTTTATAAGGAATTAAAGGTAGCAAATGACCAATCAGTACCACCCTTCCGCTGCTGCTCATGACAACTGTGACTGTTGATGTTAGTAATAGTTCAGTTATTATGTAATTGAAAGTGTGCCCTTCGTTCTAATTCGGTCAGATGCGTTGCTACTAATGGCCGTCTCTAAAAAGTATAACCAACACCACACGTTTCTATCTAGAACATAACTATTAGGTACTAAGTACCGTGGTGGGTGGTGGTACTGCCCCGGCTGAACTATAGGCTTTTACCACACACATTTATTCTCAACAAACCAGATAAGTAGGTAGGTCTCAAACCAACCGATTTTAATCGACACCGTTACCAAACTACGGGCAGTCCACTGATGAATCAATTTCGCCGATTTTACGGTTATCCCTCAAGCTCATGCTCGCTGGGTCATGAAAAACCCGCGATGCATTTATTAGTGTTGAGGAGAAGGAAGTGCCACATACCTACGGCGGTGAATAATCAAATCCATGAATCATAACTCACATTTTGGTTACTGTCAAGGCAAGAGGATATATTTAATATAGTATAACCTATTTTTTATTTGAATTTTATTTTTATCTTACAGGTATTTTAACATCAATAGAGATGATAATCTTTAAAGTTATTTATAACTCTTGCATTACTGAATGATTGACTGACAGACAACGCACAGCCGAAACTACTCAACGGAAGAAGCTGAAAGGCATGTATGTTCCTTGGGGAGTGTAGGGGAGCACTAAGAGAGGATTTTTGGAAATTTCACCCTGAAGGGGGTGAAATAGGAGTGGTGAATTTTAAACGAATTTCACGCGGGCGAAGCCTGCGGACGGAAGCTATGTTGATAATAAGTAGGTATAATACACACCAGCTAAGGAATTTGTTCAATTTTGCACAATATGCAATTTTATAATGCTCTTATAGGTACTGTTGGTACTTACAGAGTTAATGTAGATTCGAATAAAATTCGGTCACAGATCAAATCAATCAACCAATTAATCAAAGCAATCAAAGAACCATACATATTAGTAAAATTACTGCGTGGGTGGCTTTTTACAGTTATAAAAAATATAATTAATAAGTTTATCCATTTGCTAAAGTAATTATACACAATGGTATTTCCAAATTACCTACTGGACTTTTGTAAGTGGAATATTATCCCGGGATTTCCATTTGAGGTAAAGGAATAATTAAAAAATACTAATATGAAATGTTATGTATTTGCATTGTAATAATTACGGTAGGTGATCCAATTAATCTGTAAATACAATTAAGATAAGTGTAGCTTGATTTATTTCATTGGTAGTAGGATGTTTATTTTTATATAAGTAAATGAAATCAAAGTTATCGTTTTCGGGGCTAGTGGGACGGTTGAGAACGGGAATGGGAGCCGACGGGAATAACCGTTCAAATAGCCTATGATGTACCTTTTTGTAAGTATTTAGCATACATATTATAAAAATAGTAGATTGTATGACAAGGGTGCAAAGTAATATTTTTTCGGCGAGGGCGTTTTTTGAATCCAGAGCGAAGTAAGGGATTCTAGAGTAGAATCCCGAGCGTAGCGAGGGATTCTTTAGTAGAATCCCGAACGTAGCGAGGGATTCAAAGTACGTCGCCCGAGCCAAAAATATACTTGCACCCGAGTGATACACTCTACTTTTCATCACCCACTATGAGAAAATAATATACATATATATATATATATAATAGAAAATAATAGAAAATAATACGTAAAAATGCACGAAAACTTAATTTTAATTTGAAAACGAAATCTTAATTTGATTTCTTTTTTTATTATTCAGCTGGCGGGGCCCTCTGCCCTCGCGTCGTACCAGACATTCTTTATTCAAACAATATTTGCGTTCGATTTCTTTAGCGCAAAATACTAAAATGTTCTAAATTCAAAATAGGACGGAAAAGATCTAGCCGGCAGGAAAAGTTGTATGAAAATTCATTCCCGCCCGCTGAATAGAAAACAGCAACTTTGGAACCCCGTAAGTCCGAACCAAGTCGTCTTTTTCGAATAGGTGTGATGAAAAGTATATTTTTTTAATTCAGGGGTATCTGACTGGATTACAATCTTACTTCGTGTCTAGCAAAAGATAATGTTGTTTCTAATATAACTCTCCCACTGCCTGTCACTGCGCTAGGGGTATATGCTACATCCACAACTCTGACCAAGTGTCGGACTTCACACACCATTGAGAATATTTACGGAATTCTCAGGTGGTCTCTTGTGGATGTTTTTTCAATGATATTCTAATGTGGGTAAGTGTGCGTGTGTATGTAAGATATTCTAACGTGATATTATAATACAAACATTTTTTCTGGAAATGTGTCTTGTGTGAAGAAGTCGAATCCAGGACCCTTATTTAGGAGTCCAGCGTTCAAACCAGCTTCATTGCTGTTAAACCTACTCATAATAATTTTAATTAAAATATGATTAAACTCATATTTCACATATTTGTGGCGATGCATTAACCTAAATACTTCATAACACAATCATCGAACCAATAATAAAGTTCTCGGAAAATTTGTTATCATCCTTGTCGCCGATGAAACATGGGTAACTCGTGGGTTTTCCAACCAGACTATAAATAACCATCAGCTGATCAGCGACCCTGGGCCCTGGAGATTATTTTGCTGTTTTATATTTTAACGCAGTAGGTATCTATATCTCTAGCAAAATACCTTTGATGCTGGAGCATACCTACAAAAATTTTAAAGTCTTACGGCTTATACTTGGTGTTTTATGGATTGAATCTGTCCGGAATTGGGATAGTTATGATATCATATCAATATCAAAGTCGATGGAAGCCTACGTTTCCTTAATATCATATTGGATATCGCGTGCATGCGACAAGCCGAAATCTTGTGCTCCCGTTGAATCCACTTTACATGACTCTACGTTACTATAACAAATAGTATTTATGCTATAACTAAAGTGACTTAGGTTACATAAATTACTGTGTACTCATATCAGAGCCTGATCATAATATATGTATGATGACTGCCGAGAAAATTTTAGTGGGTAGAGAACACCCGCAGAGCGTTTGGACATTTTAAGAATATCTCTTGAAAACCCTTCGACTTATATAATGTGCCTATTCTAATGACCTCAAACGAGTTGAGTGTCCTTCCGATTCCAAATGTTGGAACATCATCATGGCTGGCAAGACAACTATAACCGGATAATATTAATTTGGATACAAAGTACCATTAATTTTAATAATTAATCGGATTAATACAAGTGCTCATATCTTGCTAATTTTGAGCTAATATTCTTCAAACAGCTGAATAAATTTTCTTTTATTAAGGCTAAAACATAAAAATACTGTCGATGAGGCGATGCCTTTCAAACACAGAGAGTAATCAAACAAATTCAGTTCAACCGTTTAGGAGATACGCTCCGATATGCAAACATACGAGTGTAATTTGTACCAAGTGTTTCTTCGGTATCTTACATAATGCAATTGTTGTGGCAAATGTAAGTAAGTAAATTATGGGAACTTCTGTAATCTGTGGGTGAAGACGGTACAATATTATTATTTATATTTTCCTCAAGAATTGTTACACACACAGTCTCCGTACAAAAAGTACCTTATCGCGCGTACTTTAAGATAATGTATTTTTACTTTTCCTTATTTCTTTAAATGGAAGTGTTTATAAAAATCTGGTGTGATAAAAATAAATCGCTCATAGATTAACTAAATTACCAACAACTCTAGGATCGATTAAAAATTATCTACAATGAATATTGCTTGTTGGATGTGATAGTGTGGGAGACAGAATTCCCGAATTATCAGTTCTTTTCAGAAATTATTTTCTAGCTACACACGCTAGAATAGGTTTTTTGTGAAAACTACAACACGATTGTAATGCTTTTTAAAACACTGTTAGAATAAACAAATGTAAATTATTTAAATACATATTTAACGTGCCGGACATATGAGTATAATAATCATGACACCAGACAAGTTTGAAAGTGGTTTTGTCGGCTTTCCCCACGAAGGCAAGAACCGCCCGCCCCTAGCCGCGAGCTCGCCGGGGCGCGGTGGCGCGGTGGCGCGGGTCACTATAAATCGGTTGTTATCCGGCGGCTGTTAATAAACAATTTGTAGTATTAACAAGCGATTACGCGCCTGCTGTGAGGCCCGCGGCGCAATATTCCCAATTCCCAGAACACGCAATAACGAAAGTTCGTAGATCGCCCACTCTATTACGCCTTATTACTTTTCGCATTCACAATTAAATAACTGTCATAATGGGCTCAGGACTTCTCGGAAAATGTAGGTAACTACTGGCTCTAGTCCACCACTCATAATAAATTTCAAACACCTTTGCGAACGCTAAAGATATTTTGTAGCCTAGATGTGAATTTTTCCTAGCATCGTAAAGTTAGTTTCATAAATGTACGGAGAATATCATCTATCTACTACGTTCATATTTAATAACAGTATCGAGTTGCACGCATGTCGATAGGTTACAGCTAAATTTGTTCTTTGTTTACGGAAAATATTAATGTATTAAATAGAAGATAACTGAACCTGGTCAATCCTAGCTTTTCCAATTGTATCAAAATTTAAAAAAATATTGCTAGACGATTCTAGGAGGCTGGTAGCAAGTTCAGAAAGTTCAGGTTGTACCCATCACATAGGAATATCGTTGGGATTCCTTGAAATTTCATTCAACACATCTGTGTGATTACTTTTGAGCGCTGGTATTCGATAGGGTGCAGCATAAGTAGGAATTGCAACTAAAATTAATTTAATCATAAGTATAGGTATTCAGTCAATATTCTAGTATTTTTTTTCGGTAAGGAGTGTAATTATTGAGGAAAAGAGACAACAAAGGAAACTCGAAGATATTCCAGGAGTTGGACAAGCGGATGGATGGAGTTTCTCGCGTCCCACTTTCAATGTAAAATCTATTTGCGTTGTAAGTCGCTTGACGCGTCGAGATCTGCTTATGACTCAACTGGTTTTTCCTTTAAATAACCGTAATACGAAATACAGTTTTCTAACTGAGCAACGGAATTTTAAAAAGTCTCGATTTATTGGAAAGCGACTAAAGCGTAGGCTAGACACGGAATATTCCATGAAGTTGGTAATTGAGGGACATGGGCGTGTTTAAAGTTAAATCGATTCAGTTTGCTCGCTGACTGTTAAATATATAAAATCCATATTCAACGAGGAACTAAATGTCAGTTGTGAGAATAGTTTACCAACAAATTATACAGGGCTGGGCGCGCCGAATGATCCCCTTCTAGGAATCAATCTACGAACAATGGTGAGGTTGTTATTTAGAACTTCAGAAGCATTCTCTTGTATTGGGATACTCGAGATAAACTGTTGCATAATAATAAATGTAAGTACTACTTCATTGCAGGTACAATTCGGCAATTGTCGTGTATAAAAATGCTGCCACGCTACTGATCCATTTCTAGGCATCAGCAAGTAGCCTAGGGTCTACCGCTCCACGTGTGATTGTGAAGCCTTTTTTGAATTTCTTTTAAAAAGTTCATCTTTATCAATGCGACCTATATCTGTCTCACTGCTGCTCAGGTCTCTTCTTATAATGTGAGGAGAAATTTGGAAAAATTGCCTACAGTTCCCCCCCAAATCTAATCTTATGATGATAAGGAAGCTTGTTAATATTCCTAAACATAATATTGTCATTTAGGAACCCCATCCAAAATGAGTCCCACTCGAACTTGATTACTTGACCGTTTGTTATTGTATTTCTATTTGGCTGACTCACTGGCTGGTGGAGTGGTTGGTCATCCTACTGCGCCTGTCATGACATGTAGGCAATATCGCGAGAATAACACAGAGCGATGACTGGCTCAGCTAAGTAACGCACTAATAAAATTGCTATAAATCAAACCGTGAAAAGCTTTTATATATAGGAACGTGATCGACTGGGTAAAACAATGACGTAAGTGCAAGAGGTTGGAAGGTGACTGTTGCCGGCAAATTAAGAAGCCAATATTAGCAAATAGTCGTACCTACCGGTTTTCTACTTGTAAGTAGAGTTTAGTCGTTAAATTGTTGGTGGTGTTTTGAAGAGTAAATATTGCCCACAGATCTCTAGATATTATCAATACGAGTATACGATGGAATAGCGTGGTAGGCGTAGCCTATACCTCAGGTGTGAGGCAAACAGTTGCCCCATTGGTGCTATTCAAACAGGTGTTTGGCGAATAATGTTTTTATATCTGAACTGTTCAGCGTAGGTTTTAATCCAGGTCGTACTAAATGAGCTTGGTGTAAACTGTAAAGCCGTCAGCTGTCCGAACGCGACACCAGGTAGTAATGAAGCAGCAAGAAATATAAACGTGAAGGGTGCTGGTGGCGGTATAACCCGGTCCGGTCGACGTAACATTTCTCGCCGTCGGCACCAGACTCGACCAATCGCCCGTTACGATTCTGCTTATTTTTACGTCGTCGACGTCACATTTCCCGGGCTTTTCTACAGACTTCAAAAGTAACTGTTCGACTTCTTTCAAAGTGATCAGAAGCGAGCTTAGTATTAACGCTACATAATCGTTCAATATTTGAGGACGTCCATGTCGGCTGAGATCACTAATTATCGGATGGTTCATCTGCTAGTTGTTTGTCGAATATTAGCATAAAACAATGTTTTCTAGCTGCTATTCTCCTTCTAAATCCAACAGTAAAAATGTACACGTGCAAAATATACATTCGGGCGCAGTAAACGGCAGTCGAAATGCTGCACGTCGCCAGCTCATTTTCTCGATTGGCAACACATCTGTAATGGATACACTGGCAATGTTCTCTACAGGAACGGAACGCACCACGTTATTTACAAGTGTAACAACTATTGTCTACGAAATGTAATATAGTTCTCCCAAGAGTGTAGCTTATCGTTTGGGCGTTGTCTGTCGGACGAGGGCATCGTATCGGTTTATGATTATGAGGAATGGGCAGCGGCTGACGTCTGTGTCGTCGCGAAAGAAAACACTTTACCGTTGTATAGTTGTACGGTGCCCCCCACCCGTGCCCACGCGGCGGTGATTTACTCCGCGCTCTACTACCGTAGCTAATACTTGCTGCTGTAACGAAACAATTTAACGTTAAGATATATTTATAAATTTGTGATAATAAAAGCAGTATTATTACTAATTTGCTCTTGTGGGAGTCGGAATACGACAAGTACCTACTGGTAAAATTAAAACATAGAAATTAAACAAAAAATAGATTGAGTTACTTCTGCATTTATAATATTAGGTTTTTATTAGATTGACGCTAGTAATAAAGACAATGCTATAGAGATAAGAGCAAACGATATGGGGTTGTAGTTGTACCTTCCTATTGGTAGAGAAGAAAAGTGGGAGAGTTAGTGATAGTAAGTCTTGGTAGTAGTAGTCCATTAAAAAATTGTTAGCGCACTAAAATGCTCAGCTACTCGTAGTAATCCTTACAATTGTAAGATGTGAAGTTCTTTGCGACGTTACCTTTCATATACCTACTCGAGTCAAACAACACAGATAGCGTTCAACAGTCGTATTCCTTAGGCCCACCTGAAACCTAAATCCGCATTAACCTACGAGCGTCGAAACAGCAGCAGTGGATTAGCATAACCGCTAGACGGCGGCGGTGTTAGCGACAGTCGGCGGCGACTGTTGTGGTCGACTGTGGTCTGCACTGCTGTAAGTCCACTGACTGCTTTAGTCGTAGTAGGGCCTTATACAGTGTTTTGGTGAGGGTAAGAAATCTGAGGTACTATAAACTGTTCCCCGTTGTATATTAAGTTGTTTGTTACGTTTTTCATTTCTCCGTCTTTATAACGTATTGTTTTCCAACTATGTATTCCAGGACCTGCAAAGCGAAGAGCCTCTGGTTCGACTCTCGGCTGAGGCAAATTATAAATGTATGTGTCTGAGTGAATAAGCATTCATTTCTTATTCAAAGACTAAGTGGCATAAGTGGATCGTATGTTGTTTACATGTAAATTACTGGTTAATTATGAGGAAAATGAGTGGCAGTTTCCGCGGTAGGGCTGAAAGCAAAAATAATTATGCGTCGAAATTTTCATACCGTCATCACCTTGGAATGCGTTTGAGAGACGCCAACTTGATTGCAGTCTCTATAAGTAGGTTGCCTTATATTAGATTGTTTATCGCTGGTAATTGTTACGGATTTTCCAGGCAATATGATCGAAATACTCCAGTACTCGTTGAAGGCAGATGGTTGAAAGGCTAGTAGTGACCTTAAGTTCTTTGAGTATCGACACATTAGTTATTTCAACTGTCCAAGGGATGCACAACATTCTTCTAGCACCACATCTCAATCGTGTTTGGACGCTCAAGGTAAGAGACGTTTTTGGTCTCTTACCTTGAGCGTCCATCTTTCGGCTCCGTAGGTATAGGAATATGAAGAATATCAATGTTCGTATAAGTTTAATTTGGGTATAATTTCTGATGTTTCTGGCTTTCCATATTCCTTTAAGCTAGTTCATAGCTATTTCAATATTGTATCTCCGAATCGCAAGAGCCGGTATTGGAAATGATGAGACCTAAAGCTTTCAGTCCTGGTTGTTATTGATAGATAAGTAGCAGTCGGTGAGATATGTCGGAGGTCTTCGGGAGGTATCGATATTCCAAGATATCTTTTGACACTTGGGTTGGCTTCTAACCCCTCCACCAATCCGCACTGGAACGTGGTGGAGTTTGTTCTAGGACTTCTCAATGATGCAGAGAGACTCACTCATTTATGGTTTGAAGCCAGTCATAAAACTGCTTATTAAGTATTAACGTGTTACGTAAATCCCCGGAATACTTAATTTCTGTTAGGAAACAAAATTATATAGAAGTAGGTACCTATAGATCAGTGCAAGTGTAAGCGAAGCGAACGCAGTCGACTAATGTCGTTAGAACTAAATGCAGCAACATACCTGTGGCCGCAGTATTATAAGTTGTGTGCGAATTCCACAGAGTACCTACTCGTTATCTAATCTGTGGCACCGGCGGGCCGACGGCCGGGGCGGAGGCGGCGGGCGCTCCGCTCGTCACAAATTTCAAATTATCAGCGTCCGTTCCATTCGGGAGCGGCGACCGGAACGCTACGCTGCCGCGCTTCTGTCGGGAATTTCTGGCTGCTTCGCGTTTTGAATGGGATTGAGGACTGAAGGTCTCGCCTCAGGTACCGCTTCAATTATAACTCATGTTATACACACTAAATAGTACGAGTTTGAAACGGTTACAATACAATCTGTCTGGACAAGTACCCACTTTTACGGCAATGATGAACACCTGTAAAGCTACCAACGCGTTGCCACCAGGAAGCAGTAAAACTGTTTGTTAATTAATTCTCCATCGCTATAATTGTACATTTCGTTCCATATCGCATCGGGTGTTTAACCATTTAATACTACGGCAACATGTACCTTTGCGGAGTGAGATGGTCACCTCAAGTCATCTTGACTTGAGTTACACTGTGTAACCGGCTCCACAATGTTCTATTCAGAACAGAATTTCCTTACAAACATTTATTGCACGGTACAAAAGGTAGTACCGAGGCGGGCGGTTACTCTCCTGGCTCCTGGTGATCTCTTGGCTCTTACCACCTATCCAGATAATTAACAAGTTTTAAACCACGAGAAAATTCCTTCAAATTTCAAGTTTAGAGCTTCAAACTGGTTTTATTTGTCAATAAAGACAAAGTCATCATATTGAGATTCTCTCGAGATATTTATCTGATTTGAAACACAAAGGCGGCTAAAGTAAAGATGGTATTAGAGATAATGAGCCCGACTTTGCCTCTCACGCCGCGACCGATGACCCGAGCGGGTTGCGACGTATACTCGGTTCGCTTTGGAATTTGTTATAATGGCATCCCATACAAATACCAGCTTTCTGCTCCGGTGATTAAGATTCATTACAGGTTGACGGCGAGAATTTAAAATGACGTAAGTAAATTTTGTTGACATGCTGAAATGGACTCTGGATAGAGGTGGAGGAGGAGGATTTGTTTTAGCGGGGAAAGGTAATTCACACATTCACGGTCTCTCAGGAATAGCAGACCACACGTGATGACGTCACTTAGTGGGACAAAGTTTATCAACGATCTACCGATGCCACATTGTCATGGACTAAACACATTAGGGCATCTGATTGATTCTATTGTACTCGTACCTGGCTTGATATTGAGTTCATGCAGCTGTATTTAATTAATATTGGGCTAATGATATTACCTGCAATTAAGTTACGCATTGTACGCAAGTTCGAAGCGTGGTACACGACACACGACCGTTGTAGTACCTATATATTATATCTCCTTTATAAGGCTTTATAACCCCGCAGGGTAACATTATTTAGGTCCATAGGTATGGCGCGGGCGTAGTGCTGAGGTACATGGGCGACGAAAACTGCTATTATTTAGCACCGAGCTCAGACCAATAAACTATAGACGGCGTGCCGTGAACAAAAGCGTGAAGCCGGCAAAAAGTACGCCTCGCCTTGTAATACACACGGCGGCACTCACACCAAAACGACTTTTGTGTTCTAAATAATAAAAAATGAATGAAGCTTTGTGTTCCAAAAAATAAAGTTTAAATTTGTTCTAGTTCAAACTGTCAACATAGGGCATTCTATTGGTTCCGATGTGAGTTTTAGGCACACTTTTGCCGGCTTCACGCTTTTGTTCACGGCACGCCGTCTGTAGTTTATTGGTCTGAGGCACCGAGTACATTTTATACATTTGGATCCCGCCTACGCAAATCTCCACTGCCACAATGCCTTTTGTATTCCTTTACATTATAACCGTTGCCTTACGTTAAAAAAGTCCTTTACAAATGCGTATTGTCGTATTTCTGATCAAAATCTATTTTTGATCTCATTTTGATAATATGTCGTGATCGCTTATTCTCCTTCAGCCATATCAAGCCAGTTTACTCGCAATTACTTAGAGTTATTCTGTAATTTCATAAATCTAATTCCCTAAAGATATAGTGGTGATTCGCCAGATTACACCGATAATTTATGGTTCTTTTCTACAGTATTATTCCTATAAAGAAAGCTATTGTGCACCACGATATCAAGTGCGAATTGAAAATTTATAGTTTATAACTTCATTTAATACTCTACTACACTGAATGCTAATATATGGTAAAGTTCAGTGGTAAAGCATTAAATTATACTCTCTGCACGACGATCGGTTTTTCCCTATAACAACTCTATCCATACGTCAAAGCGCTTACATTTTAATATTGGGACGGAAGGTCTCGAAGGAGGGATTTAGGGGTTTTAAAGTTAAAGGGAAAAAGTTTGATTAGCTGGTTTTATCGGAGAGGTCAGGTCGGGCCGGGGGCGCGGTGGGCCGTTTAACGGAGTGGCCGCATTGACTGCCGCCGCACGTACCGCGCGGCCCACGGGACGGCCGGAGGCCGGGTGACAGCCCTAACCGGTAGGCTGTTGGCACCTACTGAAAAATTAACAACAAGTTCATCTTATTTCTTAACTATTGACCCGCCCCGGCTTCGCTCGGGTGTAATGCTGATACTAAATACACTTATTATACATATAAACCTTCCTCTTGAATTACTCTATCTATTTAAAAAACACGCATCAAAATCCGTTGCGTAGATTTAAAGATTTAATCATACAAAGGGACATAGGAACACAGAAAGCGACTTTGTTTCATACTATGTAGTGATCTATAACTTGCCTTTGCTCGTGCATACCACAAGGTTATATGGAAGTATTTTTTTATGGTTTTCAAAAATAATTCGTCCCTTATTTTAAAGAGGGATGATCCGTGTTGTGAGGAATGTCTTGTGTGTTGAGGGTGATCTAAGTTTTAGCACTGAATGATTCGTGAGTGTTTGAATACATTTTACGTGTATCACGCGGCTTACCTCACGTTACTATTTTGTCGGATTCTGTCACAAGCGAGCTCTCGTCGCCGGTGGCTCCTGATGACGAACCTCGGAATCGGTTCGAAGCTAGTCGGGCGAATCCGACAAAATAGTAACGTGAGGTCCGTGTGATACACGTAAAAAGGTGATCTAAGTTGAAAAAAAATTACACGATGGAATATGATAGAACTTGCTTACTAGGTGATGATTGAGATTTTGTGAGTAACCAGTGAATTAGACAGACTAGATTTGTTACTGTGACGTAATAGGACCACGAGGAAACAGCCCAGACTAGGTATCTTTAGCTTTTATTCATACATTTAAAAAACATACAGGTATCATGTTCAGATAGATACTTATCTACATTATGAGTAACTTTATATGAAAATGAGAAAGGAAATTAATTTTATACGAACTTAGAAACACACGAAAGTCAAACAATGCCATCTCTTTAACAAGTCCCACGCCGTTTTTATTGAATACCAAATGGTCCAAAAATACTTTTGTTAACAATATGTTTATTTTCAAAAAGATTTTTTGTAGATCTTTTAAATGGAATTAAACATAGTATATAACTGAAATTACACATTTAGTGACTATCTGAGAATCTTCCTTTTTTATTTTATTGACCTAATTATAGTACATTTTACACGCCGCATCTTATGGCTCAGGCCACGACGTAGGCGCGGATTCGCCGCTGGCATACAAATTCATCTCGAGATATTAGGGGGTAAGTTAGTTCTGTGTATAAATCCGTCAGCGCCGAGTTCGCTCATACTGCGCCCTCCGCTCCCGCCCTGATGAGCACACGTGCCGGCTTTCCACCTGTCATTTTATTTGATCCCGGAATTATTTTATTATTTTCACCAATAACATAGCTTAAGGTATGTTTGTAGATTAATAGGTTAATGTCAGCATAAATTGTAAGATAGCCCAATGATTGATAATAAGCCCAAATCATCGCACGTTGTTTCTACCATAATATGATTTAGCAAAGATTAGCTGCTGTACTGTACACATGTGGAGACGCTCAGTAAATACTAGGTGACCTACTATAATTTCAGTTCAACATAATTTTATTACCTAAATTAAATTATTACCTATTAATTCCATAAAAAAGACAGAGATAAGGTGGCTACGCCGTAGCTGCTACACGTAACTACATACCTACACACATTAGCGAATCACTCGGTTTAAGCATTCATATAATTAGGTTAGAACTTCGCTTACGAGTACATAAATTGTTAATATGATTCTAGTATTATGTTACCTATCTAGATTACGGTCGATGATTATGTACCTCAAGTAAATAACGTTTGGAGCTACGTAATACATGTCTGTAGTTATAACCTTTAACCTATCTGTACCTATATAGCGTTTCAACAGTGCTTCAAGGGTAACGGTTTAATCCCTGAATTGATACGGATAGGTACTCACGATAATTATTATTTATAACGATAGGAAATTTAATAGATAATTGCGTAGTTCGCACGGTAGTTTTGTATAGGTATACTCTACGCTCTTGAAGCTTTACGCTCTACGCGCTTGAAGCTTTACGCTCTACGCGCTTGAAGCTTGAAGCTCTACGCGCTTGAAGCGCTCATAGCCCGGCGGCTTGCGTCGATCCTAAGCGATCGACAAAGTTAAGCAACTGCGGGCGCGGTCGGTAGTCGGATGGGTGACCGCTAGTGGCAAAATTTCTTGAGCGCTTCCGTGCTTCGGAGGGCACGTAAAGCCGTCGGTCCCGGCTGTTATCGATTGATAGCAGTCGTTAAGCCATGTCGGAGGCCTTCGGGCGGCTTGAAAACTTTCGACACTGGGTTGGCCACTAACCCCTCCACCAATCCGCATTGGAGCAGCGTGGTGGAGTATGCTCTAGGCCTCCTCAGTAATGAGGAGAGACCCGTGCTCAGTAGTGGGCCATTAGTGGGTTGTAGCTTATACTCTACGCGTAACCCCGTATTAGGATTACCTGTGTCGCGGGTGACTTGGTACAATTTACACATCGCTAACATTCACAGAATTGTGCAACAGTGAACTGACTGGGAATGGAACCCGAGCACACACATTCATACACCCACACACACGAACAAACATAATTTTTAGTAGCTACTTTATATTGGATTTGCTCTTGTATTTAACAACAGTTCCTAATATTGGGACAAGACACTGGTAAGACCCCAAACACAGTTTACACTACCTCAGGGACCGGAGGATTCACAATATTATATAGATATTTTTATTTGTTTAAATCCCCGCATAACAGCGAACTAAATAAAGTAAGATCTGTTCAGATTCATTCAACAGATTCGACATAAGTAGAAACCTCGTGTGCCACAGTTAAAAGTGCAATTTATTTTACCGTAACGAGTTTTCAGCTTCATGGGAATTCATTAGCCAGGCTGTTTGCAACGTGAATACTTTTTGTGTTTTTAGTTTAAATCAGTGTCGTTTACTGTACATTTCAATGCAAATAGGTACATAAATATAAGGGACTTCTGACAATTCTGTGGCCAAATCGGTAACGAGCGCGGTAGGTACAGACGGTAAATTTCAAATATTTTCGCATTTATACAAAGAACAAATTATTTATGAAGAAATAAGAAGCGTTTAATTGAGGCAAGGTGAGACAGTCATACCTATAGAACTTTATATGGTAGGTAATGGGGATGAGAATGTGATCATTTCTTTTTTGGATGTTATTCGAGGTTGGAGGAAGGTACTTTCATGTTGACCACTAATTTCCACCCGGATGGCTCACGCCATGCGGCATTATACGAGACAGTTTAAGTCACATTACGTATAAATCAGAGGTCGGCGCGGCGGCGCGTCGCGTGCGAGCGCTCTTTGTACACAAAAATGTTTAACTCAAAAAGAAGTTAAGTGTGGCAACGCCGACTGAAATCTCAGACAGGTCTGCCTCACTCGGCATGTTTATTCAATAGCGCTTTTCCGCTTTTTTTTCAACAGTTTCACGACCCTATTCCGTGGCTCGTAAAGCTTAAAATTGCCGCTAATACCACCCTGAAAGTTAATTTTTAGCGTCGGCCGCATTATATGCACATTATGCAGATATAAACATGAATTGCCCGGAATCTCTTTACCTCGACGAACGTCCCGTCGTCCCGGGGCGTCCGCCAAATACGGAACGCATTCAAATTTATGCACATTTATTTGGTCCGTGAAATATGGAAACTGCCATAAAAACTTAAGTTTCTACGTCACCGTTTAAATTAGATAACTAAAAGTTGGTTATGATACCGCGCTTCGGCCTGTTAGTTAATAGTTAGGCACCAACCTATGTACTAATTTTATATGTAAGTTCTGATAGTTATCAAACAAGATGATTTGACACATGGCAGTAAGTGTAAGTGGCTACTACGGCCCATGAAAATCCCGATCAAAATATTCTACTGCATAACCCATAACATATAGGGACAGGCAATATTTTTTGACGTGACAACGTCTTATAAATTGGTTTGCCGGGAGGCACTTCAAGAAACTGCGTTAGTAAGCTCCGCTCACGTTCCTTGGTAACAGTGTACAGAAAATGGTACAGCGCCATCTATGATTAAGTAGAGTAACTAGTTTGTTACCTCACTTAGTTGTGACTAATGGTTAATGGTCTAACGGTTAGCAGCGCTAGATGGCGGATGGTGTTACAATGTTTTAAATATAATTCTTTGTATACGTTTACCCCATGAAGATACGGGAACGCAGGGTCAACTTCACAAATAACCACAACTGCTTGCAAACCCAAAATAGCAGTTTATTATAAAACCAAAGAAGTCAACACATTGCCCTTTAAAATTTTTTCTCTTATATAAACTCCACGTTACACTCGTTAGCGCGTTTCACAAATTGGTACAATGCCATCTTGTTTACAAGTGAGGAACTATTTAACAAAAATAAAACATTAAACTTAAATTGCTTCCGCCTTCACATGACGGTTAGACAGTATAAATAAATGTTTTAAATTGTTACTATTATTTCATCCTTCTTCCTACTATACGAATGAATATTCACATTAAAATTATTTTACCACTTAAAGTCGTTGTCACGTAAAACTTTCGCCCGTATACCGACGTTACAGGCAACCAATTTTTTTGTAGTCCATCCAGTCATACAATATTCCGTCGGTATTGCTCACATAATGTAAAATTTAATTTAAATTTTTCATTAAAAATCCCACACGAAAGACGCACTCTCACGTGAAACTTTATTAGATTGTACGAAATTAAGCGACAGCTATTTACTACTAGGTACGTTATTGCTCTTTTGGTTTGACTACCGAAAAGTGAACATGATCTACGCTATCTGACTGTCGTTTCATTGCCGTCCTCAACAATAGCGTCGGAACTCGAAACATTTCGTTCGCGACAATGATAATATGGATAATGAGCGCCGTTAAAATAATTATAATTGTTTCCAGCCGGACCGAGGTGGGTGAAACTCTTAATGAGTTCAGGGCTGGCGGCGGCGGCGCGGCGGCGGAGGCGGGCGGACTGCGCCTAATGAGGATATCCTTTGTTTGTGGCATCCTTCACGTAACTTATACGCAACTTCACGGGATTTTCTGGTTTATTATGTAACTGTAATGGCTTTGCATAAAAAGTTGCCTACTATGCGGAAGAAAAAGTAAAGCGCTTCATTTGATTGTTCTGTAGATAAGTTCCGTCAGGCGTGGTTCCCGGGAGCGGTCACGAGATGGCGCCACTTGTTCTGTTCATTCAATTTTGGGATTAGGCAGAGTGGGATGGGTATACGAACGCAAGATACGAAGTTAGATATCAATGGAAAATGGATGAATTCTTTTGCCTCCAAACTGCTCTTTTTTCCTCTACGTTTTGAAGAGTTGAAATGTCATTTATTAGTTGGGGCCACAAGGGACATAATAATTGGACATCAGCAATGTCTTTACTACGTATAAAACAAAATAAAAATATGTAGAAAATAATCCGGAACAGCCTACCTGTTATCCCTCTTCAAATCAATTGGTGGACGCGTGGGCCACGGTTCACGGCTCTGAGCTGAATTTATGAGGGCCCGAAGCCATCTCCACACGTTTGTCCGGTATTTACGCGTTTCCAAACCTTTTCCAATACGCAAATAGGTACTGCCCACGACTTGCCTACACTTCATTTTAGAGTAAATATTTGATGAGCAGTCTCTAGGACGGTCGGATTTGGTAGGACCTTCGGGTGTGATTATGTCGTGTGAGGAACGAAAAATGATACGTCAGTGGTACGTTTTCGGTCCTCTGTGGATCTGACAGCTATAGTCTGTACGTAATTATATAGTTTTCATACTTAGATCTTTTTAGGGTTCCGTACCCAAACGGCAAAAAACGGAACCCTTAAGGATTCGTCATGTCTGTCTGTGTGTCTGTCCGTATGTCACAGCCACTTTTTACGAAACTAATATTGTTAAAACTTGATAAGAAGAAGTCTGTGAACCGCTTGAAAATTTTCACACGAAAATAGAAAAACAACAATAAATTTTTGGGGTTCGCCATACTTAAAACAGACACTCAATTTTGTTTTTATGGATAGGTCTTCAAAAATAACATTGAGGTTTCCAATATCATTTTTTGCTGCCGCTACAACAACAAATACTAAAAAACAGAACAAAATAAATATTTAAGTGGTTTTAAGTAGTTTTAGTATCTAGTACATAGTTTATTAAATTTACCTTTCGGTCCAAGAGATGGCGTTGTGCGTAAAATATGGCTACAATAAAACAAATATTTAAGTGAGGCTTTTATACAACATACCAGATTTTTTTTGGCGTTTTTATACATAATGGTACGGAACCCTTCGTGCGCGAGTCCGACTCGCACTTGGCCGATTTTTTTCATACAAAGTGGTGCACCGTGCACGTGAAAACAAACGACCGTCCGTACGCCGTACGACAAACGCAACGAGAAACGCGTGGCAGCCGTACGACACGAAACGCATGAATTGAAAGGTTTATAGCTTCCTTTAATTTCAGGATCCAAGTCAAGGGCTACGTTAAAATAGATAAAAAATACGCATAGCGGTATCGATATTCGCTTAGGTGTGAACAGTTTGAATTCCGCTTAGTCGCTCTGATACGTAACCCGCAAAGCGGAGAACACAGCGTAAGTCTAATTAGACCTTAAAATGGGTTTGCCGTATGTTTCCTAAATGGTGACACGAGGAGGTCTAAGGTGCTAACGATTTTCCACTGGCGTCGGCCACAGAAATGTTAGTTTCCAGTTTCGTTATAATCGAATCGATAAATCTTATCGTGCCGCCGCGCACCTCCCTCGCCACTCGTTGATAAGTCACTCCGCGAGATAAATGGCGTTCATTATAATATACAGGGTGAATTTTTTACCACTTCAGGAAAAATATCGGTGCGTGAAAACGGAGTGGGTACCCATAAAAGATTATTGATAGGTATAATTTTTCTTAATTCTCGTGTAGGAACCCTCGTTTAACTTATTTAGAAATGACTTTTTACCGACTTGTTGGGAACACGCAGTCTTTTATTGATATGACAGAAACAAAGAACGTCCTACTTCTTAATATGGAAGTCACCTTCTGGCGTCCATCTTTCTAATATTGTCCGTGTAAGTGCTCGTCGCTTTCATGATGCACGTGGCTTTTACATCCCATTTTTACGTCTTAACGTATTCACAAGTTAAAAGTGTAAACTTCAGCACCTCAGTGTTCTGTCCTTACATTTGCAGTCTGCATCATACTTTTTTATACATAAAGATATAAATAAACACATTGAACTTTTGTACGAAACCAAATATTATACTTTTTATCACATAGGTACTACAAAATAATAAATGATTCATTGTCGTGAAGTTGGGAACCCTGCCGTAACGGTGGTGGCAGAAGGTAAGTAGGATCATCACCGTACATTATACTGGCGACCCTGGTATTGCGGGATGTCGTTAACCGTAACGACGCGCCGTTACTATTTAAAGATATGGCTTTAACCTAGATTGATGTATCGATTTCCTGGTTGACGACTCCGTTACAAAAGGATGGCTTACCAGGTAATATAAAATTTCAGCTAGATGGAATTCAGGCTTATTTTTCATGTCAAAAAAGTTCGACTAACATATTTGTTTTAAAACTGTGTTATGTCGTAATTTGAATTTTGGAAAATAAAGTTTTTGAGCCACAACCTTGGAGAAATCCTTTGAGTATTTGAATCCATGAGGACCTAGTAATAATTCCAGACAGTTTGAAGGTAACAACAGTTCGAAAAGTTTTTTTTATTAACGGGAATACTGCGATTTGAAAGTACCCCTCTGACTGACTGAACCGAGGTACTGCGGAAGAGCGGACTATGAGGCATAGCAACGAGAGTACGTAGAATGGATGGTTATGGTTGTATCGACTTCCTGCAGCGACGAGTGGAGGAGGCAGTGCGTCCTCCTGTTCGTAATAAAAAGGCCTCTTTCAAGAGAGGCTTTACGTTGTTTACGCAAATTAAAATTGATGATGTCGACCGCCTTGTATGTTTACCTTTAATGTAGGCCTGCGGGAACTCGCTCGCTAACGACGGCTTTACGGATTATTTTCGGGTTTTGTTTTAACGTAAAAAATGATTCAATTTTAAAAATATACGCTTAGAAACTTTGTTTTTCTTAATCGAATTAGGACATAACACCTTTTTGAATATTCAAATGTTTAAAATACTGGTCAAAGTTTTTAATGTCATGAAAAATAAGCATGCATTCCGTGTAGATATTTTTGTATTTGTAAGCTATACTTTTGCTAAGTTAAGCTTTGTAAAGGAGTCGTTAGACTAATAATATTTATTAATACGCTCAAGTGTGCACATTGCATTAAGTTCAACATCATCACCGCAACCAATAAAATATATATATTTACAATATCATTAAAGCCATATAGTCCAGCAGGCAGGCCGAGTAGTGATTGGTTGGATTTCACACACTTTTGAAAACAACGTAGAGAAATCTCACGATGTTATTCTATACTGAAGCAAGTGATCATTAAATTTTAATACGTACGCAATTGTTCAAATTCAAAGTCTAAATAATGTTCAACCCTCTATATTTGCTTCATGGTTCAACCACTCGGCTATCACATTGCATAAAGTTACAGAAGACTAGATTTGATTCGTCAGCCACATTCACTCAGTGAATAATTGGAATGCGCAATTTTTGGACCAACTCATTAGGGTATGGACTCAAATAAAACTAATTAGAAATATTACAATGGTCTCATCGTTTAAGTCATTAAGAATGTATATAGATTTCTTGGTATTCCATTTTTAATGGTATAATTTGTATAAGGTACTGCTACTACTCGTATATTTATAATCTTTACCTATGGTTCCCAGCAATGTTTACTTGTCTTATTATCTTATTGTCAATTGAAAATATGTTATTTAGAAGTGGTGTGATTTAATTGCAGCGAAGCATGATTTTTCATTTTATTCTGACAAAAAAGGTACTTAAAAACTAACAAGTTGTCTGAACCAAAGAAGTAAATAAAACTTTGGCTGTCGTGAATTATGAATACAGACCTACTCTGTAACGTCGCTAATCTTAAATATAACTCGGAATACTCGAAGAAACATTACATATATAATAGTCACGTGGATATTTCCGGCGACGTGACGTGCGTGGTAAACTCCACCCCACGCGTATTTGCAACTCGTAACTTGTTACTATAATTTCACTGATTAATATACGAATGTACAGTCGTCCACAGTCATTCTCCGTAACATAATTTAAGCGTTAATAAGCTCTATTTGTTGGTTTCCTTTGTTCGTTCGCCTCGAGGATACGAAATAGTGAGCAAATGAAGGAATCGCTTTAGTTAATCTTGTTAATTAATACGTCGGTGTAACGGGACGGGGATAAGACGGGGACGACACGCTGCAGTAACACGTGACACGGCTTGTGTATCTACGAATTAATAATGCTTCTCAAACTTCGTCCTATATGCGTTTTGGACATGCTTTTTGTAAACAAAGGTTGAATATTACATACCAATAGTGCTTCACTGTAAGACGACTATTCTTTGTAATATCAATCAACAAGTAGGTATTTAATGTTACAAATCCTTAAAAAAATCTGGATTGCGAATCTATTTAAGGATTACCACCAAGCTAACCAGTAAATAAAATGGAAGTTCTTAGATCACGTGATGTGATTCGACAAGACGACAACAGTACCTACCTACTGAAGGAAACGTTTTGGCAAAATATATTAGGTATATTTAATATTGTTAATACATTGCACATCCCTGCTAGCTTTTCGTCTATTTTCATAAAAAGATAATAACAAGCAGAAATTACAGAATAGGAATTAGATCAAACGATAAATTGAATATAATTGTTCCTCGTTATGTAAATAACATATTTCACCATTGTCTCACGAAGGGTGATGGCGTGAGGAGGTCGAATCGTTGTACCACTTTGATAAAAAATGATATTACCTAAACCAGATAAATAAATCGAAATAAATCGTCGTAAACGACGCCAATTTGAGAGGCGCTGGCATCGGAATATCTTGTTTCCTTAATTCGTTCGCCGCCCGATTGCTGTGTGATAGTATGTATTTATACACGAGCGGTGCGGTACGACGCGCCTTCGCTTCAGCCCCGGCCTCCAGCCGAGAGGAGCAGCGCTCCTGCGCGTCATATGCCTTAATAACCATATTCGGATAAGTTCGTTCCGCGCGCTGTCAGTGCTCAACGTCACGTTAAGTCGAACACAGCTCCCGAGAAATAATTAAAAATGACTGTCTGCACTATAAAGAAGTGTTTTAGTACATCAGACAAACAAAATAAAAGTGATAATATTTCATTTCACAGGTAAGTACTGCTTTTTATACATTTTCTGTACAAATATGACGAATTATAAATCATTTGAAATACATTACGTAATCACTAAACAGTGTTGCCAGTTGCAGGGAAAAAAGTGCCAACATGGTTTAAGTTGGTTCTTAATGTTAAAAATTAAATATAATATTTACCATATCTGTTTAACTTTTAAAGTTAGTTACTTTAACGTTAAAAGTTAAACTGTTAAACTTTTTAGACTAAATGTTGGTGTTATAAGTTCTATGAAAATAATTTACTTAGCATTTATTTTATTCGATCGTTTATTCGTTTTTTCTCTTTCATTTCATATTAAAGTCTACTAACTAGTTAGTTGTTTTGATAGCGTCTCATATTCTTTTTTTAGCTTACCAGTTGACCCTGTCATAGCCAATCGATGGATTGAAATAGTTAGACGTAACCGCAAAGAAAATTGGTATAAGCCTACTAAAAATACAAAGATCTGTTCAATGCATTTTCACAAAAAGGATATTTATACCACAAAAAAAGTGTTTTTTGTGGGTAAACGCACGATAATGGTATTACTGAAGCCGTATCTCTGTGCGTGAAAAGATCGTAGATACATACCGCTCACGCACACAAGGATAATGAAGATGGCACGCGTTTGTGCCTATGTTTTGGTTCAGACGCGGCTTCTAGGCGTTATTATTCTAAGGCCTTTGACTAATTACACCGTTTAGAGTGCAGCACTAGAAATGTCTACTATAGATATCATGTCATGCTACGTAGATACACACACTAGGTAGGTCTTACACACAATACCTACTCTAATCATCATGCACGGCCTCATACGGTTGTACAGGTTGTACTACTCAGTTGAACTCCCAGTTAGAACCTTCATCATATAGCACATTTATATTTTAGTATTTATTAGAAAAAAAACTTAATTCAACTGAGATCGTGCGATATTATCACGCGATAAAAGCAATTATTACGTGCGTGTACCACGTGCAATTAGTGTAAAGGAACGTGTGGTACATACAGTATCTTAGGTTCATTAATACTACCTAGGTAATTGAAATATTATAATTATGATACCTACATACTTGTATGTTCAGATTCATCATTCATGTCGACAGGACCGAAAGTATGAAGCAGGGCAGACCACGATGCTACTACAACGGTTTTTCAATATCCTTAAGATACCGTAACAGTAATTGTGTTCCGGATAGAAAGGTGTGAAGCCAGTTACACTTTTTTTGAGGTGACCATCTCTGTCCTCAAAGGTAGCAATGCATCTTTGACCGAACTTGAAAGAAACTCATAATAACAATTACAAAAATGCTGATAAGTATATCTTATCTATCCTTCGTATTTTTTTTTTAGAAATACAAGAAGGTATTTTTTAATTTTTAATACAGAACCCACTCTCTTCCTACTTAGTCTAATTGTCTAAGGAAGACAATACATGTAGGTAAGGGAATGACAAAGTAATGCAACACGGCTATACGGGCTAATGACAAAAGTTTTGGAGAGTAGGTACGGAGCACTTAAAATAATTAGTGCCTTAGACTTCATTCCCTGGGGTTAATTCACGTATGCACCTCACTGAATTAAGTATATTGATAAGTAGATTAAATAAGTACAAAAACCGTACTTTAACACCGACATGAAATACAACGAGAGCATCATCAAAGTCGAAGTCAATTAGTAGGCATATTAAGGATAACTCAAAAAGGATAATGTAAGATGTCGCTCAAATTTAAATGGGAGCCCTGGACAATTACCAGCTTTCGAATATAAAATGGAATTAACAATCCGTTTACACAGTAAAAAGTATCAGGAAATAGGTAGGTACATACGTAAAACTACAATTTCTTCAGATTTTCAGGGTGTTGACCTCTGATCCTTCACAAGTTCTAACTATACAACTAAGTCACCTGTCGCTCTCTGAAAGCGATAAAGTCCAAAACTACCGAAAGGATTTTTATACAAACAGTTTTCATCAATGAATCGAGGTACTGACGAGAAGGATTTTTATGTAAAGCAGAAATATAATGATGATTGTTAAAGACTTAAATCGATACATTGGAGCTTTTTCGGAAGTATACCTACAGGATCTACAACTTTATCGCTATAGAAACCAACACGTGTTTCGGGGGCATGCACTTATAAGAATGGGTTTCACGAAATTAAACATCAATTTACACCGTGACTAAGCGTTGGTTCAGCATAGACTGCTATTTGCTGAGCCAACACGGGACTAACAAAGATTACTTCGGTGTTTGCCGCACAAGAATGGAATAGTCGAGCTCTGCACAAACACAATTATGTCTGCGTTAGATGTGGCGTGGCACGACCCGGGGTCCGCGCGGCCCCCGCGACAACATACGTCGAGCCCAAACTTGGATATTCATTTTGTATTTATTCAGTTGCTAGTTTATTTGGATGGGATGTAAGCAAACAGGGCGGATACTTTCCGCCGAAGTACCGCTTCGGACTGTCGAGCGGTCGCCGGTGGGCAAACAATGTCGCCGGATTAGGATTCTTTTATGGACAAAATAACGAAGTGGACCGAGTTTCGGATTAAGATATTTCATAATATAGAATAGGCCGTAAGTGACTCACTGCTAGACACGGGTCGCTTCTCAATAGCTGTGTACATTTCATAATCCACCACGCTGGCCAAGTGACTGGCGGACATAATACTGTTTTCCTTTACAGAGATGTGATGATTAAATTCTTATTAATTTGAGCTCTGTTCGGGAGTCCAACGTGCAATTTATTGACAATCACTGCTTAACGCACTGCAATGTCTGTATACCTAATAACGCTTATTACTCAGTTAATCCCTGCTGTCTGATCTATATACTTACAGTTACAATATACACACATGAAGCTTTAACTTTTCGAGCTGAAAACTGTCGAGCTGTAAATTTGTATTTTCTTTACAAAGTAGACAAGTGCAAACTAAAGATTAATCCACTTTGCAACAATCTGTGAGCAAACTCGTATGCAAATAGCACCAAATATGATGGTGTGTATTTTGGTGTTTGTATTCTTTATTTTATTACAAGTTCTTGTGTGGGAGTGAGGGGGGTGCTATTTGAGGGGAGGGTGGAAGTTTGCTCGGGGATTGTTGCAAAGTAGAATAATCTTTAGTTTGTAATAATGGAGTTCCGAATGATAAGCTCCGAAGCGGTGATAGCCTAGTGGTTAAGAATTCGGCCTCCTACTCCGGGTTCGAATTTCAGGGTGCCTTTTACTTCTGACTTTTCGGCGTTATGTGCGTTTTACGCATTTAGAGGTCACTCGATATAATATAAGGAAAACATCCGGAGGAAATCTGCATACCAGAGAGTTCTAAATTCCAAGATGTGTGAAGTCTGGCAGTCAGCACTTGGCTTTCTCATTCTGAGAAGAGACCCGTGTGAGACAGTAGTGGGACAGTTATGAGTTGTCATGATCTGATGATGATGATGTCATGATGATGATAAATGAAGAAGTGATAATTAAAGTCCACTTTTTTAATACTTGTACATGGTGCCTGCAATATTTACGTCGGTTAAACGTTACGTTACATCGGCCAATATCGGAAGTATACCTAGTAGGTACCTAATTATGTGAATATTAAGGTACATCTTGTTAGTCTTACCTTAATGTAATGGATTAAAGTTGGCATAGTTTGAATTAGGTTGGTAGGTATATCTCATTACCTGTATTTAACACTTATTAATGTAATGCAACAAGGTATTGTTTTTGATGAATGTTTTGTGCTATAGCGGTTGTCGTAGAGACATCATAAAATGGCCGGCCATTGAATGGAATATTGACGGGCTATAAATCCATACCGACCATTTGTCGTTTCACAATAATATCGCTGAACCGCAAACGTTTAACGAGCCTGTGACACATTTATTAGAATGTGTTTTTATCGTGAAATCAGAATGTTTTATGTTGCTATAAGACATTATTGGGGTCAACGAGGCTTTGGAAACATCAAATGTTGATTTACCTTCACGACCTATTTGTTTACACATTTAGCATCTGGTTAATTTGGAGTTTTAATCTAACGTTCTCTCTAATGTACTCACTTAGCCTGTGTCGCAACCTGATATACTCATATTAAAAACAAAATACAATCCAATATGCAAGTCACTACAGAAATGAAATTTATTTGAAGTGGGTTACACTTTTCCTAAGTCAACCTACGTCGTCGTTGAAATATGGTTGGTTGACGTATCAACCAAACATTTTTCTACTTGGAACTAAACAGTTCTTCAGTCGAAATTACCCCGACATAGAGCTTTGCGACCTACAACAAGACGTCCTCACATCCTTCGACTTTGTTCAGCAGAGTGCGCCATCGACTACGACCAAGGTTATTGGCCTTGAATACGATGACGGACGAAGCCCTGTATACTCCTTCTTCTTACTTCTCTTATCAATATTTTAAAAAGATAGTCAATATAATGTAAAGCAAAAGGATACCTCGAATGCGCTGCAACAATAGCAAGCGACATCGGTGCTATTGACTGGGCGCCGGGCGCCTGGATCACGCCTGGATGGAACGACGGAACACCGTCGACAAACAAATAAAGGCGATAAAATTAATGATTTTGTTGAGCGCAACAATCGCGGGCCGCACAATGCACGCCTTTGTTCTTCCTCGCGGGGAAACCTCGCCGCGACTCGATCACCCGCGCCTCCATTGATTGTGCTCCTGTTTATGGATTGAAGCCACAACATTGTAAGCACTTACCGGAGTTAATGAGAGCTTGCTATAATAGAGTTGCTGAACAACACGAATTTCGTCCCAGTTCATTAAGAGCAGTACGAAAGAGTGGAACAGGTTGGTATCGTCCGGTTGTGGCTGTCATGGGCTCATCAATGGGTCTTCAATGGGCTGCATTTTAAAAAATTGGGAGTCAAGAGCACAGCGAATTGGCTTTCATCAGTTGAAGTTAACCCAAAAATGTTGAATATAGTAAAAGTTAGGAAATGTTTCGTATACGTCGCTACTATAAATTTGTAAGCGGCGTTTCTTCAATTTCACTTCTATACCAGAAATACAAATAGTTTCACGAACGCTAGTACAACAATATCTCTTCATATACCCCGTATATTACCGTTTAGGAACCTGACTAACTTTTATTACGCGGAGACAAACTTTGAATCAAATCTGTCTTGACATCGTCCCTCGACAATGGAGAGTCGCAGTAACATACAATATAATTATTTGTACACTTAGCACTAATACGGTATTACCTACATAATAAGTACAAAGAAAATTAATTGAAATGAACATTTTTTGTTATTTTCCTCCGAATTTTACCGGCTTGTTTAAAAGATGCCCAGCAGCAAAATATTTTTCCTGTATAAAAGTCGCAGAAAGGATTATTATTACGCTGAAAGAAGAAAAATGGGGTTAATGAAGTGAAAAAATACAATATCAATGCACATTTCGGCACTCGGCTATTATAATTTCAAATTGTGAGCCGTAAAATGGGTTTAACGGGCAATTTTCGGCATTTTGGTGAAAAGGACGATCATAAAGGTAATAGGTATAAATGTTTATATCACGAGGAGCGGATGGGGACGCTAACCCGTAACTTCGAAAGTGCTATGAGGAAATAAAGTTGTAAAATTGCACCGATAAAGTTATGAAACTAGGATTCGTGGAATCGTGATAGGCAAATAAAATGCTCGGATCAGGTCCTTGCCTCGATCTCTATATTCAAATAGTGGGTGGAACGTTTTATATTCTCGTTGGTGGAGTGTGGCGACTACCATCACCTGAATTCGCCTGCCTTAAATCCTGCAGCCCTCGATAGCTCCCTCGTCCCTCGACGCTCACTTCAGTATGCAAACCGCGTGCACTAGCTTTTGCTCTGATAACGAAGCGGAAAGGAATTTCAAGGAGCGCAGCAAAAAAGAAATCCTAGCAAATATGAAAAATCCCTGAAAACGCAGGTTTTATTCCACCACTGCGCTGTTGTTCAAAATTACTGAAAAGCTGAACTTGAATGGGTAAAATATACCTGGAAAATAAAACACCCACCATTTTTCAAAACAAACGAGATCTTTATGAATTTTGTTTTCATTTCCTTTTTGAATGCAACTGCGCTTAATGTTTTTAATTTATGAACGGGGGAAAGGGGTTACGGGGTTCTCGTGACGGAAAGTTAACTTTAAATGTCTTGCATTGTTTAAAATGCTAACGTTATGAGCCAGGCATAGCACACGGCGCGGCGGGGCCGATGTGCATTGCTCGTTCGGGCGCACTTCCTTAACATACTTCAAATATTGTACACACCAGTATACTCGCCTTCGCTTCGCTAAACATGTCTCTTAGTACTTGAAATTTTTCGATAAACGCCTCCTATGATAATATTTGTTGCATATTCTCAAATATCTTCTATGAACAGACATCGATAGGTTATAGATTTTTATACACATTGTACCTGTAGATAACAATGTACCTATTGGGCGTCTCGCTACCCTGGGAAACAACACACGGCTTCGCCATCGTTGCAACCCACTACTGGGCATGCGTTTGTATTCAGAAGGGGTGATGGGTACAACCCATAATCCACTACGCTGGTCAAGTGCAGATTGGCATACTTCACTCACCTTTGAGAAAATTATAGAAAACTCTCACGTGTGCAGGTTTCCACACGATGAAACTCACTGAACCATGAGGTTATTCATTATTAGATTATTATTAGAATGACACCACACCACAATTTCGAAAATACAGTACTGAGGTTCGAACCCGGGAATTTATAGTATGCGTTTAAGATGTAAGTTCAGAGCGCAGCTCAGTAAATATTTATGAAACTCTAGCGAAGAGTTTGTATTTAATTATTCATTTGAAATTAGTTAATTTTCATACGACATGTTTTCATATGGCAATGAATGTTCGTTCTGTGTGAAGGTAAATAGAAATCAACTTATTAAATAAATTTTAATAAAATCGAAATAAGAGGTCATTGCATTGAGATTTTAACTCTTGCTTTGGGATATGACTTTCACATGCAGACACTTAAATAATAACTCTTGGCCTGTCGTGGTCGCTTGGGTTAGAATCTGATATTGTTCGCAGGAGGTATGTTTGCGTTACTTACAGGTATTGTTTTACCGAAACACGGATGAGGCACAAGCGATATCCCACAGAAAATCCGATATTTAATTCGAACGTGCACTTCGCAAAACAGATCTCTGGGCTCTTGTTTATAGTTGGCGTTTCGAGT
This sequence comes from Hesperia comma, assembly GCA_905404135.1. Classification (NCBI taxonomy): domain Eukaryota; kingdom Metazoa; phylum Arthropoda; class Insecta; order Lepidoptera; family Hesperiidae; genus Hesperia; species Hesperia comma. Next base: position 18,729,467 of record FR990022.1, on the reverse strand, counting down.
GTCTCAAGTTAGTACATAGTATCTCAATGGTCTCAAGCGACAGAGGCTAGGTGAGTGCTCGGCTCTAGGCCGAAACATCACAAGTGACACACTTGAAGTGTTGTCTGCTCTCGGAATGAAAACGTTATCGACAAACAGTTGTAGAACTAACGATAGCTCTCAGTTTCCTCCTGAAGATTTTCCTTTATCGGGATAGACAAACATATCCCGAGGAAACTATTACCGCAGATAATTCTGAGTCTTTGCATCCAAATGGGATGCAAAAGATTCTATTTCTGTAACTTTCTCTGATCTGATCTGATCTGATCATTCTATGGTTGCGTAACTTGCGTTGTTTTACCAAGATGTGGATGCCATCAGAGGACATTCTTTACCATTGTCAATATTTCAAGCCACGTCAGCAGTCATAGCCGCTTAGATCGTCTTTTTCACGGAATTCAAAAGGAGGTTCTTTTTTGGGGTTTTAATTGATCTAAAATACATAATTGAATGCCTAATCAACTGGGGCTAACTTCGAACCAGGTCGATGTCATATGCCACACCGAACGTTTCTAACTAAATTGGCTACAAAAAAGCAAAAGTGACGTGGAATTTCGTTCTTTCTTGTTAAATATTGTAAAATTGTGGAGTGGCGCTCGAATGAACCTTTTATAAAATTGTCATGAGTTAGTGACTGGGTGGTGAACGATATCGCGGTGTGGAGCGAATTTCGCGCTACTCATATTTTCGGAGCCGCTCGCAGATATTATATTAGAATCAGTGAGAGTTTAATTATTTGACGACCTCTTACTGATATATACTGTTTATATCCTCTTCTGATGGATATAAATCGTAATCTACGGAATTTATTTATCACGAATAGTGTTATACCCACTTGTAAATATATTTTGAGTTACCTATAGGAAATAATTGACGCAGGTCGAGGACATGGGTCTCTTCATATTAATGAAGTGAGCACAGGCTCACTAGTGAGCTATTAATAGGTGGAAGCTTCTCGTGTACGTGACGGTTTGTCTTTATGAGTGATGAAGTTCTTAAAAAAAGGCAATGTTCACAACACACTATAGCGATCGCTATCAAAATGCCATCAAATAAAATAAATTAGAATGCAAACAAATAAACTTTTTACGCTTTATTTAAACATGCATTAAAACGAATTTACGAGTGTTTTATGGATCGTCATCATTCTACGAGTGTTGGACTATCTTAAAGCAAGTCACGTATCACATTGAGACTGTGTTATAAAAACAATTATCCGTTTCACTTTCTATTTGATCGGTGTCCGTGATAGTGGACATTATCTTTATTTGCGACGGCGCCGGCTCGCTGTCTGCTGGACCCACGCACTTATCCACTAACCTACAGTAATTTATCGTTACGAAAACTAACGGCTATTTATTCGATTCACCAAACCCTTAAACAATGGCTTAGTACTTAGTAGATACGTTTACAAAGATATCCTTCACGTGTAGATAGAAACTACGACGAAAAGTTAATAAATTATGTCACACCTTAAGTGTAGGGGTATGTAGGGGATCAAGACCATTTCCCATTGTGTAACAACCTTTTTATACATTGGCTAATGTCTAACCTCACCGGTTAACTTAGTAAATGGATGACCATTTACTACTCGTACTCAATAAAGAACTTCCGAACTGAACGACAGGCATCAGCGAAACTACTGGGCTGATTGTTTTCTACCGACAAAAGTCATTGTGCCCGACAATCCCGACACGACCGGCGGCGCGGAGCTGCTCGTAATCTGTGAGAGCCGTGAGCCGTGAGCCGAGCCGGGAACAGTCCTCCGATCTTCGTAATGACGGCTCTAAATCAACGCGGAATGCGCTCGCGACGAATTTAAAATAAGTACCTCTTTACGTAATTCAATGTGAGGGCGCTTTGTTGAGCGTTTTTAAACGTTCTGCCTAACGTCCCTCGCGTGATGTCGACTGATGACCTGCCGTAGAATATTGCTTGCTTGTTATTTTTTGCGTGATGGCTTCGTGCGCGTTGAAGTTTTTCCCGCGTAAATCCCGTTCCAGTTAAATTCCAGGATTAAAAATTGCCTACTTATATGTTGCTCCACAACCTTCTCTATCTTCCAGTTGTCAGCCAGTTCAGTGAAAGTCGCGAAAAAATAGAAGAAGAGACAGACAGACAAAATAAAAAAAACCTTTTCATCACACCTATTCGAAAAAGACGACTTGGTTCGGACATAAGGGGTTCCAAAGTTGCTGTTTTCTATTCAGCGGGCGGGAATGAATTTTCATACAACTTTTCCTGCCGGCTAGATCTTTTCCGTCCTATTTTGAATTTAGAACATTTTAGTATTTTGCGCTAAAGAAATCGAACGCAAATATTGTTTGAATAAAGAATGTCTGGTACGACGCGAGGGCCCCGCCAGCTGAATAATAAAAAAAGAAATCAAATTAAGATTTCGTTTTCAAATTAAAATTAAGTTTTCGTGCATTTTTACGTATTATTTTCTATTATACCTACTATATATATTATTTTCTCATAGTGGGTGATGAAAAGTAGAGTGTATCACTCGGGTGCAAGTATATTTTTGGCTCGGGCGACGTACTTTGAATCCCTCGCTACGTTCGGGATTCTACTAAAGAATCCCTCGCTACACTCGGGATTCTACTCTAGAATCCCTCACTTCGCTCTGGATTCAAAAAACGCCCTCGCCGAAAAAATATTACTTTGCACCCTTGTCATACAATCTACTATTGTTTGAGCTTTAGTTATTAGGTATATGTATTACAAAAAAGACATTCATTTTGAAATCACAGACAGAACCTTTTTATTTATATATGTACGTATGTACAGATTTAGACCCTCCTCGATTTTGATTTGAAATAATGAATCAATTCAGCAGCGCGTCAGAATCAAGACAGGTGGCCGTTCGTGATTCATTGGGCGCCATAAATCCACACAGGAGCAGCGTAGGCCTGCAAAATCTTGATACGACATTGTGTCTTGTATCCTACTTCCTATCCTACTAATATTATAAATTCGAAAGTTTGTAAGGATGTATGTGAGTGAGTGAGTGAGTGAGTGTGTGTGTGGGTTTGTTACTTTTTCACGCAAAAACTACTGAACGGATTTTCTTGAAACTTTGCAGTAATATAGCTTAGACATCGGAATAACATAATTTGTTAAAATTTATAGAGATTTTTGAAATGACTGGTTTCCCGAAGCGAAGCGAGGGCGGATTTACTAGTAATAACATAAACTACAAATATCCCAGGGCAAAGTTCCCAACAAGTACCATAGAATATTTATAAAGAGCGGGGAAGGGTTCCGGCTACCGATCGGCGCTAATTCGAGGCGAAGGCGAATTCCGTTCGTTGCCGGATGTTTAGCCACTTACTTCTGTCGCCGGAGTTTGACTTTAACTTCAAATTTAATAGCCGCTTTACGGCACTCGCTAAGAAATTTAATTACCTAAGTAACTTTCCTTCCTTCTGCTTGCCTTTGTTGCAGAAAATAATTGTGAATTGTAACTTGCCGTAACAACGAGTTTATAGGGATTAGTTGTAAACAAGCATGGGTTGAGTTTGCTTGGTTAGTCTTTATTGTAACGTTATTCGCGATTAATGTGCATTGTATTAAGTTTAATTGCATGGCTGGAGAGCGGCTGAACTCCGGCTGACTCACCGTTGGAACTTGTACATATTTGAGCGGCGTATAAAGCTTCGATGGCGTGATACAAGTTGCTTGACGTCACGATGTGTCTGTGTGTGACGTTGTTTAATGTCACAGTGTCACCCGAGGAAACGCTTGATAACTCTGAACCATTTATATATTTAGGAAACATTAGTGAAACAGACTAGGAAATTCTTTAATAGAACAGAGAAAATCTGGTGTGCTTTCTCCACTGTAAATGTTGACTTTTTATTTAAATACAATTAACTAACGAGGGAAGCGGCCATAAAGTAATTAAATTCTATTATTCTAACTTCTCCGTTACGGAATGCGATATGCTATCGGCCTGTTAACATAGTAACGACAGGTATAGTATATAATGTTACAGCTGAATTGTAGAGTCGACAACCTCAGTGCATTTACATTGTTATTTAAGTCTTATCTTATGTGCTATCTCATGATGGCCTTGAAAACTAGTAGGCACCTTTCGCGTCCAATAAGTTTTCTGGGTTCAAAAATCAAGAAGACTGTAACCTTCCAAACTTATTCTCTAATAAAAGATAACTGTATCAATTATAGATACCAATAACTTGCAAAGTTGGTCACGATAACAATGCGGAACAATTCCGAAGCGAGGTGAAGACTCGTGAATTTCGCTGACGAGTCGCACGTGCCCGTATGGATATGAAGTCTGCAAACTGTGTTAAAATATCAGGGTGCAAATATTCTGCGTTTCTGCAAATGCGCCGATGTGCACCGCTGGCAGTCGGCGCCGCGACTCGTTCGGCTCGACTTGCAAGAATCCTTGCGCTCCGGAAAATGTAACGTCTTATTTGCATTTTACAGCGAATGTGTATTAAAATTGTTGACGTCTCATGCTTACATGGTGCATCCTCGTTTAGTTTGGGTATTGCACAATACCTACTTGTAAAACCGCAATTGGAACTTGGAACTTGGTGGTGTAGGTAGGTCTCAGCCAAAAAGAGAAGGAATTGTGGACTACATGGAAAGTTGTCCTGCGTGTCCATCGCACAAAATAATTAACTTTTTACAAAAAAATAACCGACTTCAACTTCCAAAAGTAAGGTGAGAAAAAACTAGAACTACTACTTAAGAGTATCCAACTAGATAATCCTCCGTAACGTTCTAACAAGCTAGTTAAAATGTACAATTGTGCATTACAGGCTTTTGAAAGCATTTCAAAGTTAAAATTAGTCAATACTAATAGTAATAGGTTTGACTTGGGGCCCGTAGTTACCACAAATAGGATGGAGCCGTGGTTGTTCAAATGAAATTGTGCGGATTCGAAAAGCGAAACGCTGTGAATTCGCAGGGAATTGATGATTCAGGAGATTTGATCCAATCCCTAACATAGTTTTACTGTTATTTAGTTACAAATGAATATATTATAGAATGTTTACATATAGAAGAAATTAGCATTTAAAAGTGAATAAGATTTTTTAACAGCTACGGTCACTCAAGTTGTTTTAAAGTTAAATCCTGGTCTACAGTCCCACCTACCTGTATGTAGCGACATACAGTCTTAGTTGTTAAGCGCAGTAACTTAGAAGAAGAATCCTGTTATTTGACATCAATTAACAGGTATATATAAAACTCTTACGTCACTGATTGATGACTGAGTGAGTGAAAGACAACGCAAAACTTCTGAACGCAAAAAGCTGTTTGGCATGAATTTTCCTTAAGGCAGTGTAGGCCTGTAGGGGAGTAGGTACTAAGAAATGGAAATTCCCTCTCTAAAGGAGTAAAAACTTGAATAAACCGAAAATTTTTGCACAGACGAATCCGTGGAAAAAAGCTAGTATCCGATATGATTATCGTCTGGCCATTAATAATATTTCTGTCAGTACACCAATAGAGTGCAGCCGTCAGTGGCATTACCGAGCGAGCACAATTAAACAATATAACGATTAATTCAATTATCTTCCTTTGTCTGTATTTCATAATTAAGAAAATTTTTATCTCTTGTTACATTGTCTTTCAACCGTAAAAGCTACGAAGGAAACTTCAACTGTCTTGACGGCAGGGATAAAAGTTTCAACTGTGGGTTGAGGGTCGAGTCGTCGCGTTGCGTCCTCGGCGTCGGCAGGTAGCGCGGCGCGTCGTCGGCCGAAAGTCGTGAGTCGTGAGGTGTGAACATCCAGGAGGGAATTGTTTTCCGAAGTTTGGAAATTAGTGGCGATCGGGCGGAAAGGGACTCTGGGATGAATCCACTTTGCATTCGTTTAAAATTTCTACATTTAGAGAAATGATTTCGAATCTATCGACCGTACAGTAGGTGCTTAGCATCGGAAATTTGCGTTTTTCTGTTCAGGTAATTGGACGCTCGTTATATCTACATATTATAAGTAGGTATAGATAATCTCTGCACCTAGTAAGCGCCTGGGATTTTTGAACAATACGATCGTAGATTACCATACTTTAGAATGCCAGATACAATGCAAGCTTATTAAGGAATAAAATTGTACTCCGTTGCATAAATGCATCACTGACGCGTTGCTGGCTACCGGCTGAGCAGAAAGTAAAGAACCATCCTCAAATAACCCGACACCCTTAACTGCAATACGTCATAAATATTTCTAGGTTGATTCTAAAATTCTCGATAAGTATTAAAAACCGTCCAAGTGCGAGTCGGGCTCGCGCACGAAGGGTTCCGTACCATAATGTATAAAAACGGCAAAAAATCTGGTCTGTTTTATGAAAGCCTCACTTAAATATTTAAATTGTTTTATTGTAAACTATCGCTGACGCGTTGAAAGTATGGGCGCCCACTTAATATTTATTTTATTCAGTATTTTAATATTTGTTGTTGTAGCGGCAACAGAAATACATCATCTGTGAAAATTTCAACTGTGTAACTATTACGGTTCATGAGATACAGCCTGGTGACAGACGGACGGACGGACGGACGGACGGACGGACAGCGAAGTCTCAGTAATAGGGTCCCGTTTTACTCTTTGGGTACGGAACCCTAAAAAATACGCTACACACTCATAGCCACACTAGGGTTCTCTGTGTCCTAAATAACACATTGCGACAAAACAGACTCGAACTCGGGTCGAGAACCGAAATTTAAACTCATCATTCAGGTATATCTGAAAGTCGAACCTTGGCAACCATTGCGCTATGCAGACAGATGCGTTTCTTCGAAATACGAGAATAAAAACATTTCATTTGTAAGTAACATGACATGACATCCTTGTACCTGCGCTATACATTGGAATTCGTGTGAAATATTCCTGTGTCTAGATCTAGAGTCTAGACGATTTAGATGTAGCAAATGTGATATCGAGATGTAAATATATCGAGACGCGGAGTGAAGTTGCTGCGTTATTTGAAACTAGTAAATCCGCCCTCGCTTCGCTTCGGGAAACCAGTCCCTTCAAAAATCTCTATAAATTTTAACAAATTATGTTATTCCGATGTCTAAGCTATATTACTGCAAAGTTTTATGAAAATCCGTTCAGTAGTTTTTGCGTGAAAGAGCAACAAACACACACACACATACATCCTTACAAACTTTCGCATTTATAATATTAGTAGGATAGGATTGGAAGTTCCGTGTCGAACAGTCGCAGGTAGGGTTACCACCTTTTTTTTTTTGGTAAATAAAGTACATTGGTTATTATAGGTGAGAAAAAAGTACATAGTATCAAAATAAAGTACAATTTATTTTTCTTTATTATTATAATTAAAAACATATTTTTTATTGCTTTTTGCAGTTTGTATCAAATTAGGATCTCGGCATCTTTACAATCTATATTTAAATAAAAATAAATAAGTAATTCATTTTTTATTACAAAGAAATCAAATCACGCGAAATAAAGTATTTTCGTGTACTTTATTGTTCTCATAAAGTACAGAGTACAATTGACTGAAATAACGTACAATACTTTATTATAAAGTACGGGTGGCAAGCCTAGTCGCAGGTCACATTCCGCTCGTTTCCGGGGACGGTCGTTCGCTCCCGATATCAGACGAGAATGGGAACGGCTCTTCGGAACTGTTCTACCCTCCGCATTCCTTTATTTGGAAGCATGTATGTACGTTAAAACCTTATTTCTCACGTGATTTTCGAATGCACTGCATAATGTAATTAGAATTTAATGTGTTCGAATGCTCCGCATTGAAGGTTTGTCAGCGGGAATAAAGCTCATCGAGCTTAATTCCTTTCGTAGCATACGAGCTCCGCATGAAAGCTTATAAAAATTTAGTATCAGAAAAAAAATCCAATTCTCAGCACAGTAAATACTTTATTTCACTTTTTAACAATTATTATATAATTGCTTATTAGCCAACTAGCATAGTTTCAACAACTAGACAACTTATCACCTCGACGATTATCGAACGACTGGCCGAGCTCCTGACTCAATAATCCAAACGCTGTTTCAACCCCACCACTCTCAATCCTTTCACCGGAAGTTGTCACAAAAGAGTGGCGGGGTCGAGTAGTGTTGCCATTTAATAAAAATAAGATTACCTTTCATAAAATTATTACGAAAATAAGATTACATTTTATAAAATTATGACATTCGGCCATCCTACGAAATGTGTAGCCTCCCGGCACACTAAAAACATCAGGAACTCTGCCAATAAATTACTTACTAACTTAAGTTACTCATTACTATTTTGAAGCGAATAGAATAAAATCTTAATTTAATTTTGATTTAAACAAGTATAATCTCATAGAAGTACCTATATTTTAGTCTGAATTTAAATAATTAAGGTAGCTTCTATACATTTTAAAAGATTTCATGTGACTGTTAAATTATACATACAATTATTCGCTCGCATGGTCAAAGAGAATTAACAATGAGTTGTTTAAGATACATGACATTTTTCTGGTGGATAAATAAGTGACTACAACTAATTAAAATCTATTGAATCTTAACAAATTAAATCTCATAAAATATCTAAAGTACTTTTCCATAAAACTAATTTCTATTTTAAACCAAAACAACAACAGTCAACCAAAGCAATTCACGAAGTGAATCAAAACCAAAATCAAAGCGTAGGTACTTATTGTAGTACTCTAATTCCTTTACATTCCAATATAACAATATAAAATCGAAACAACAAATTATCAAGCGCGAATTTAAAATGCAATTGAATTTATTAGGATGTATTAGTATCTATGAAATATTGAAATTGAAATATTGAGAATATTATTATTGCTTGACCAGAAAAATAGAAAACCTGTCATGAGGTCTCTAAAGTTTAATTTTATATGGCAACAGCACAGCCAACTGTAACTATAGTAACGCTCGTGTTATTATTGTCATTTTGACAACTATATCGGAAATGTTATTTATACGAAATGTTATTTTAGCGCATAGAAAACCACTTTTCTTTTACGAATATGAACAGTTTTTGTCATTTTAGAACTAAATAGAAACTCAAAGTAAAAAGACAAACACAGTAAAAAGACAAACACGAGACAAACTGTGACATTCAAACTCACTGACAAGCAATTTACGATTGACGTTTAGAAACTAATCGTTGCCAGTAAAATAAATTAGTTCCATGAGTTTACCGCAATATGGCGAGGTTTTTTTATATTTCTGGTCAACTTATAGTATCTATGACTTCAGCAAATTACCTGTTGCAAATGAATCTTACTATCTACTAACGCCATCTATTAACAACATCCAGAACAAAATATTTAGCAACTAACAAAACATCGATCTTTCCGTGGGAATGAGATGTTTTACCCCGGAAAAAAAAAGTATCCTACTGCACCTTTCACCCTCCCAACTATCTCCACACACATAAACCATATCATAATATAATAGCCACATTGCGACGTGAAAGAGCCACAAACAAACAAACTTTCACATTTATAATATTAGTATGGATTTTGTACTAAGTATGCATACATCATTTGAAAATTCCTCTAACTAACTTTCCATACATTCAACTCCTATTTATAAAAAAAAAATAATGATGAAAAGTTTGATCAAAAATGTTACTATTCAAATTGTCTGAATCTCTCGTATTTACATCAAAGTTCACTCATTTCTTACAGTCCAGCGAGCATCATTGCTCACTCAATCATTATCCAGCGTACATCATTGTTCGCTCAATCATTATCCAGCGAACATTGTTCGCTCAATCATTATCCAGCGAACATCATTGTTCGCTCAATCAGTATCCAGTGAACATCTTTTTTCTCCACTTCATGTTTAGTTCTTTTCCTTCTAACTTTCCTCCGTTTTGCGTCCTTACGCTTCCTTGGTGGAGTCGTAGGTGGCGTACCTCTAACTTGGTCATCGTATGACGTCATATCTGAAAATCTGAAAATTCCTCTGACTAGCTTTCCATCCATTCAACTCTTATATATAGTATATTATCACATCTAACGTTTATTTTTCTTTTTAGGCACGACCACGACCTTATAGTACCTTACCCCCTTTTTCTTTAACAATTTTGTGAACGTAGATTTTCAATTTTAAATCGAAAACATATTCAAATTCAAATTCACAAAAAAAACACAAAGAGCCGATCAGCTGAACTAATATTCGTCACTATTACATACTCTACTCAAATTCACTTCTTATAACACAATACTTCAAATCGTACTTGACCCTCAGGCAGCCTAGTAATCTAACCCCAAATTTACCCTCATAAAATTTTAAAAAAGGGAACGTAAATTATTACCATCTTTCATTGTGTGACACTTGGTTAAACTACACTTAAATCAAAGCCTTGCAACTTTGGCTTCGACCAAGGTATTTGAATGATTTGTTTTTTCAGCGAAAGAAAACAAAAGAAAATAAAGTCGCTACCAGTGCTGCCTTAAACCATTATAACCGGAGATTCATGTTACTATTAATCACTCAAGATTGTTTAACAAACTATTTGACACACACACACAATCCAGTTTACACTAGAATTTAAGCAATGAAATATTCATATTTCTATAGACCATTGAAATATCACCTCGGACGTAATGAAATAAAAATTATGCCATACCAATACTCGCCGTCTTACTTGAAAATCCTTCATACCGATACTTGCCATTTAACTTCAAAATTATTAAGTTTTACCATGGCATGATCTTCACATCTCTTCACTTGCCATCCACGCCTCACAATATTATCATCTGACAATTATAACCTGAAAAACTTAAATAACCTAGCCCGCCATGTGTGGGACGTGAAGTTACATCTCACTTCTGAAATATCAGAAAAAAAATCCAATTCTCAGCACAGTAAATACTTTATTTCACTTTTTAACAATTATTATATAATTGCTTATTAGCCAACTAGCATAGTTTCAACAACTAGACAACTTATCACCTCGACGATTATCGAACGACTGGCCGAGCTCCTGACTCAATAATCCAAACGCTGTTTCAACCCCACCACTCTCAATCCTTTCACCGGAAGTTGTCACAAAAGAGTGGCGGGGTCGAGTAGTGTTGCCATTTAATAAAAATAAGATTACCTTTCATAAAATTATTACGAAAATAAGATTACATTTTATAAAATTATGACATTAGAGATCCCTACTTTTTTAGATAAGTACAAATCCGTCAAATCAATTTTGTAGGGACATAATAACAAAAAATGGGCTCAAAAATCAGCGCAAAAATGAAGACGCATCATAACGTAGTCGCGTAAAAAGAAATATGGCTACCTGCCAGTTCGCCGATTGGATATAAAAAAGCTCTTAGGTCCTATCCGAAATGTTATTCGCAGTGGAGCAGCATAACAACACGGAGGTAAGCACCTCTCGTCAGCCACGCCCGGAGGCTAGCACCTCTCCGCCGTTTAAGGTGCTAGTAGTGCTAAAGCCAAGCTCCAGATGGCGCGTACAGCGTCCAGATCAATGCGTAACAAATCGCGAACTCTGGAATTGGAACACGATTTATCACAATGGAAGGCTCGTTGGCGCCGCCGCCAGCCGCCAGCCGCCTTATCGGTACAAAGGTGCAAACGACCCCGGAAACGGCATTGACGTCATAACTCTTGAGCCCGCGATCTTTATGCTTCTATTTCTTATCCTCGCTACATTTTTCTCGTTCTAAAGTGTTCGTTTCGCTTCCAATTTCCTTCTTATTTTTGGCTATACATTGACTCTACGCCTGTTTCAAGGATTGTTATGACTTGAAAATCTATAGATTTTACTTTCCTTATGTAACCCTCAACTATCAATACACCTACCTTATGACCTGTTTCAATTTCTAATTGGTTCAACTTACTAATACATAACTTACCTACTAATTTTATGCTCACAGAAGGAGCAAGTTTAAAAAAACTCTTCTAATACAGATATCATGTGATATAACTACAAGTTCATGTATTTTAGATGCATTGGGGCAGCCTAAAATACTGACCCCAATAGGGTATCGTAAAACTATTAGGTGGCTCGCTTACTTTTTTGTCGGCTATTAACATAAAAAAACATTCGCTCTATGATATTAAATAACAATTAATTTGCCTAGTTTCAAATAAACAAAAACATAAATGGCAATTGAAATAATTACAATTTTAATTTAAAACATGCATACTAACATTGTAATCACAAAAGTGTTTGTTTGTCCTTTCAAAACAGGGCAACGCGGCAACGGGTGGATGTGATTTTTAGTATGGAGAGTTAATGGGGTGGAAAGTGGAAAAATATCTAATTTCAATGGAAAAACACGTTTTATCAAATAAAAGCTGTAGATGGCGTTACGATCGCAATAACGGTATGGTGTGTGATCTTGGATACGGAATAAATCTGCAAACGTAAGGAATAAGTTTGCTGAAGTGAAGTAAAGTGCGGTTTCTCTAGTTTTCTATAGTTTTATAAATGCATATGGAATTTAAAGAAAACTTGTTTAGTGTTAACGAGGATTAGGGATCATGTACACATTACCTCTACATTAGTAACACCTAAAATCTGTTGCCAGCAATGTTGGGGATATTGGTTTGTACAGAGCCCCTCACTAAAGTCCTTCTGCCCAAAGCTCCTACCTAACCCGTTGGCTGGATCCAGAGAAGGAAGGCTACCTATCATAAAAAGCAAGGAATGTCTTCATAACTGACTTAAGGTCAGCATAATGTTCTCCGCTAGCGAATTTAGATGTCATTCGCGCGACCCCAGACGAATAACAGGCGCATATTTTATTATTTCATAACTTTTCAAAGAGATACAATTTGGCGTTCTATTATTTTGTTTATCATTCAAAACGAACGGAAGCAGGGTGGTAGCTTAAATTCACTTTAACAGAGTTGTCGGCGGACACCCACTCGGCGCGCCGCGCGGGGCAGGCCGGCAAGCAAAAAATGGCCACCTAACGCCAGCGGCGAATTTATTTTAATTCAATTTGCCGACTGCGGCTTCATTAGCGTCGACGTATTCGTTTTTTTGCTTTGAAATTCATATTTTTCAACGCAACGCGCTCAGTTACTAACTTTCACATTTTCACCGGTTGCGTTTATTTTTGAACCTCTCCTTTTTTTGCTTCAAAAATAAACATGTTGCGTGTAACGTGTCAGAGACTGTATGGTCTTTTGATAGCTGCGGCATGTCCAACTGAAACGCAATCAGATTGTGACAAAATTGTAATAATTTGTTAAAGAATTTACCTAATTGGTGACGAAAGTGCAGGTATCGTATTAGATCTTTTTATATGGAATTAAGGTAGCAAACGAGCATGCAGCACTACTCTTTCGCTGTGTCCATGTAACTGTGACCGACCCGGAATAAGACTCAATTTAGGGAATAGGATAGATAGTCAAGTTTTTTTTTAACGCTACACAATCAAAGCCCCACATTAGCATTCCCTGTGTCGTGGGTGCCATGACACACAAGACAAGGACATACACCCAGACCGAGAACGGAAATTCAGACTCATCATTCAAATTGCCGCCTCGCTGGGAATCGAACCCAGGACCCTCGGAACAGCAATCCGGCGTGTTAACCATTGCGCCATTCGGGTCGTCGTTGGTTATTTATTATTAGTAAGAGTCTCCTTCTAATTTGGTCACAAGTGTATTGCTATCCTTGATATTGTAAAATGTAGAATAGTTCTGTAATATTCCCAGAGCTATACGGAATGATTCATTGCTTAAAAAATATACTTCGAAGATTTTTTTAGCCTTTTACTTGTAGCGATGTCTGCGGTGACATTATTTACGATTCTGCGAGACGGTTGGTTTGGTAACTTACGGAGGCTGCTGTTCTTTAAGACGTAAAAAATATATTGTGATTGATATTTCAGTTCGCATAATGATCTATGTACATACATCTATGTATAATTTGGGCGACTTTAATTCTAAGTTACCCTACTTCCCCTGCTTGTGGAGTACCGACTCTTAGTAACAACTTCTAACAGGACAAACTATCACCCTCCCCTGCCTCAGCCTAACGAAGTTACCAACTATCGTTCTAAGATGCAACTGCCAAACCTACTTGCTAATTGACAAACCGTTCTCGTAAGACTTGATATTGTTTTCGGTTACAGTAGACACGGGTGGCATTGAATGGGTGGCAGTGAATCTTAATTCCATAAAAAACGGACGAAGCTATTGTGCATTTGCGTGTGGTTCTTACTTTACCTTCTATTAGCCAAAATTTCTGCTCATCTTAGTAGAGGATTCAGAATATTTAGCCAGCGTTAAAAGTGTTCCAATTTGCTACGGTTGCCATTTCATGATTCTGGAAGAATATTTTTCAACACTTGCTCGTAAAGTTGCTATTTTTTCTTTAGTCTTACGCCCGGAATGCGGTTTATTACACACTAGTGCGTTTTACTTTTCATTGCCGCACTAGTGTTTTTCTTATTCCACTTTTTTTTTAATATCCGTAAAGAGGTTGTTACCAAAAGATTTGTTATTTTGTAAATAAATAAACTTGTTGTACTTAGTCAAAATCTGATAAGATAAGATTATACTTCATCTAATTATCTATTAAAGCATTTAAAAAATACAATATTTTAAATCATTAATTACCGTAAATTCTTATTAGAAATACATAATTATTTAGTTTAATATATTGTGGCTGAATGTTCGGTGCCTCTGGACTTAACCTGCGCGCGCATAGTTATTCAACCAAAGATACGGCGCGCGAAAAAATAAACCGCGCCATTTTGTGCAAACATTTGTTCGTTTATAATTTGCTGATTTGTGACTGAAAAATGTCGATACCTAATTGTTTTTTTCCTCGCAAGTGTATTGAAAAACGTCGTATGATACGCGTGTGCTTTGTTCATTACAGTCTTGGCTCTATTACAGCCCTCGCCTTGCGGCTCGGGCTCAATACCACCTCGACTGTAATGACCAACTTCGCGCACTTGTATCATAATGTACTAAATCCTAACAGGTTGCATGATGGATCATAATATATTTTCTGATGCAAAGAAGAGTCAGGCCGTTACATTTATAGTAACGTTTTGTTGTTGTATAAAATTTCATCCGACACTACGAAACAGCAAATCTAAACAAGTGCATTTCAGCCTTGGCTCGAGGCTGGCCTGGTAAGGGTTGTCAGATCCGAAAAACCGTATTATATCTGAACAAACATCAGTGTAATGCTAAATCTATGATATGAACAAACACTCAAACCTACGGATGTCAACCTTAAAACAAGCTCAAAAAAATAAACTGATATTAATTTCATTGTAAGCAGTGACAGAGTGTTTTGATCGTTGAAATTACGAACCGAGAAGCTTACACCCTCCTATAATTCTCAAAATTTAAGTGTCTATTATAATTATTTTATCATTTACTTCGATAAAAGAAAACATCGTGAGGAAACCTGCACACCGAGTTGTCCATTATATTGTCATAGATGAGTGAAGTCCGCCGTCCGTACTTGACCAGCGTGGTTGACCCGTGAAATCAAAAATAGTTGGAGACACAAAGTCACATATTTTTTTAAAAGTATGCAGGCAAATTGAGAAACTTCCTCCTTTTTTGAAGTCGGTTAACAACCCACTAAGGGTTGAAATAGGGAAGGAGAGTTTTTTTATGAAAATTTAAACCGCTTGACTGATATCAATGAATTTTCTTAGGAAGATAGTTGATGACGCAAGATCTAAGTGGCTAAAATAGGGAAAATATGAAAGTTTTCCAAAGCGAGGGCGTTCAGTAGTATTTACTGAATATTAAATTTTAAGTCAACAATGTATAAAGACTGTGTTATTGTAGATATTCCACCACCCACATAGAAAAGTTGAAAGGGAAGTGACCGTGAAAACGCGTGGTAGTTTCAAATTATTAAGTGGTTTACGAAAATCTGCAGGAGATCTGTGTCACATCGGGAGTCTTAACGTCACGTGAAATGTTTCGAGAATTCAGACGAAATCTCGTGAAGTGGCAACCCTGCGGACCGCGAGCTTTTATTTAATTCACTCTGTACACCGCTTTGTTAGTGTAAGTTGTGCAGCGTGACGTCATCGCCTAAGCATCGCTTTGAAATACATTTAATTTGAATCCCGCTTTAAATCAGAAGGGGATAAAGAGATAAGGTGGCGTGGGACGTGCAAATTACATTTTTCATCTTCCATGTAGCCAGGTGCTACGTTTCGCAGCCGAGGAATTAGATGGGATTGTACTTATTACAATGTTCCGGACGACGGAGCGGTATTTATGTACACCTACTTTGAATATAATGAGACCTTTCCTACCGTTTCCGTACTGGAGTCACGCGTGTCGAATAAGGGGGACATTCCTGTCAAATCTCACACAATTCCAAAATTACTTCCTCAAAATTACTTTCACAAAATTACTTCCTCGCTCGGATGTCCGACGGAGTGGACGTGTTTTGAGTGAACCCTGCGCAAATTGTGTTTTTAATTTTGTCATTATTAAATTGTGATTGATCGCTGGCCTCGTGCGAGTCGGGCGGCCTAAACATTGAGGGGCGGAGCGCCGAGGTTTGAACCCGAGGTCGGTGAGTCTGTTGACGTTTTGTGCCCGAGTGCTGGACCGCTGAGCCACGACTATCGGCTACGTAACTGCGAAATTACGCATCACCTGCTACGCCGACCGCTGTGACTCATCGCGACTGCATCTACAGATTGACTACGACATAGCTACGAGCTACGAACTGTGTACGTAGCGCTGTGTTGCATCGGTGAATGCGCTACGCCTTATTATTCTAACGACGCGCGACGCAGCAAGTACGAGCGATAACATTGTATAATAGCCCATCGTTTTTATCTACACATAATGCCGCGTGTTGCTCGTTCGCCGCCTAAGCTACAAATGCAAGCTGATGGAGATGCATGCCAGACGCACTCTGACTCGGAGCTTCTTATGGTGACGCCAGTGCCCGTATCGGATTCAGATGATTCAAAACAGCTGGTGCGCACAAAACGCATGCGAATGGAAAACCAGTCGAAAACAAAACCACTACCTAAGGACGACATCAGGGAATTGCTATCGAGTTTTAAGACGGACCAAGATAAATTTATGAACGCAATTATGTCACAGTTTAATGATCTGAAACAACAAAATTTGGATATTAAAAAAACCAACTCGGAGATTTTAACTTCCATCGAGTTTCTCAACGCAAAACATGACGAAATGAAACAACAAATAGATAGCCTCCGAAAACAGTATGGCCAACAGCAAGAATACATCTCTTGCCTTGAAAAGCGGATTGTCGGTCTGGAAAATCGTTCGCGACCGTCAAGCGTGGAATTAAGAAACATTCCTGTGCAAGGAAATGAAAATATAACTAGCTTATCTACGGTCGTAATCGAGACCTGCAAACTATTAAAGATGGACATAAACATGGAAGAGATACGGGATGTTTATAGACTTCCTAGTAGGCCTGGTATCGTGCAACCTATTATAACTGAGTTCAGCACAGTGAATACGAAGAACCAGATGCTAGCCGCCGTACGGAATTTCAACAAAACTAAGTCCGAGGATGGAAAACTGAACACACAGTTGTTGGGTTTACCTGGCAAAAAAATGCCAATATTTGTATCTGAAAGTCTTCCTCCTTTCACAAAAAAGCTATATTTCAAGGCAAGGGAATTTGCTAAAGCTAACAAATTCGCCTTCTGCTGGACGGCAAATGGAAAAATATTTTTACGCCAAGAACAAGGCAAAAAACACTACCAGATAAAATCCGAAGAGTGTTTAGCTTCCATTCCCGTGAACCAATGACTAGACCAAGAACGATCATCTTTAGTACTGTATATTATACATTTGTACATTCAATTGAAGGATATATGCTATTTACTTTTAAAAATTGTGTCAAAAACTAGCGGAAAACGACACACTACGTTAATTACAATAATTTCGATAATTACAAATACCTTCTTGTTTACTAATACACCATATACACTTACAGTTAACATAACCATCAATAAATACAGAAAACATCATACACGAACATTTATACAGCACACATATTTTAAATTAAACTATACTTTTTTAGATACTCCTCAAATAGTAATTCCTTTTTCATATTTTAATAATGGCTAAGTATGAATTAATAAATGAAATCGATAGTACCCATCTAGTTCAAAACTCCTTGATAAATTCACCTGAGTTATGCAAGGAATATCTCGGTAATGTTTCGAATCAACTCACTTTAGTATCACAAAACATCCGTAGCATAAATAAGAACTTTGATAGCTTTACAATATTTCTAAGTCGCCTTAATTTTTCTCCTGATATTATAATCTTAACAGAATGTTGGTTAGATACTTCTACATTGACGTTTCAGCTACCGTCTTATGAAACCTATTACTCATCCAAGTTGATAAACCAGAACGATGGAATTGCCGTGTTTGCTAAAAAAGGCCTCCACATTAAGATAACAGAACCCACCTTCTCAGAAGCAAGCTGCTTACTAGTTGAAATTGATGATACTTACTCAATAATTGCCATATACAGATCACCTTCTTTTAAAAATGTAGATCAATTTCTCATGTCCTTAGAAAACCAAATTCAAGCTTGTAAAACGCCCAATGTAATTATTACTGGTGACATTAACCTTGACATAAAAGATGGATCGCTTAACTCAAAGGCAGATGAATATCTAAATTTGACAGCTCACTATGGCTTTATGCCTGGTCATAAATTACCTACCAGAGGACAAAATTCTCTTGATCACTGTTTACTCAAGACAAACTTGCAGGCACGTATAGCGGTGTGTATATCCGACATAACGGACCATTATACCGTCTTGTTGGGCATAGTAAACACAATTAGCACTGACAGAACTGAAACCAATAATAACTACAAAATTAATTACAACGAACTATTACAATATTTAAGTTTAATTGATTGGACAGATTTTTACAAACTTGATGACGTTACGATAGCCACAACTGAATTTATTAGCAAATTAAAGAAAGCAATAAATATGCATAAAACTGTTACTAAGACTCGAAACGCTGATGTAATAATAAAACCCTGGATATCAAAAGGACTGCTTAGATGTATTAGGCATAGAGATTCACTGCACTTACAGGCTAGAAAAAATAAAAATAATAATGAAATCCAGAATAAATACAAAAATTATAGAAACTGCTGCAATAATATAATACAAAACTTAAAAGATGAATATGATCGACAGTTATTATTAAATAGTAAAGGTGACGTTAAAAAAACCTGGAAAAACGTTAAGACTATCTGCAATTATAATAAGAACAATTATAACAGAAGCGAAAGCTTATTAAAACTCCATGATGACCCTAACATATCCCTAAGTATAGTAAATGATCACTTCTGTAATGTCGGTAAAAACTACGCCAACGAAATTCTTCGTGAGATAAATGCTCGCGAAACCCAAAACACTATTCAACCTTTTATAACGCCACCAGACGCAGCAACAATTGTTAAAACATCTTCATCTTTCTTTATGGCCCCGACTAATGAGAATGAAGTTATAAAAACTATAAACTCCTTAAAAAGCAGTTCTGCAGTTGGACATGATAACCTAAGTAATGACTTTTTGAAAATATGTAAACATCAATTAGTTGGACCAATTACTCACATTTGCAATCTTAGTATAGCAACTGGCACTGTGCCTGAAGATTTTAAAAAAGCAGACGTTTGTCCTATTTTAAAATCTGGTGATCCTTCCCTCCCTACTAACTACAGGCCTATCGCACTTTTAAGTTCGTTATCGAAAGTGCTAGAAAAAATCGTCAATAATAGACTCTTACAATACATTAATAATCATAACATAATTTCAGGAAATCAATTTGGCTTTCAATCGAAAAGGTCCACAGAGGATGCTATATGTACACTTACTGATTACGTCATAAAAAAATTAGATGAAGGATACAAATGTGTTGGTGTCTTCCTTGATATAGCTAAAGCCTTTGATACGGTGTCCCGCCCTAAACTATTAAAAAAATTAGAAGCAATAGGTATTCGAGGGCTGCCTCTTAAATGGTTCGAATCCTATCTGAGTAATAGACAGCAGAGAGTTAAAGTTAATAATCAGTTCTGTGATTTTTCTCCTATAGAGTTTGGCGTGCCACAAGGCAGTGTTTTAGGACCGACGCTCTTCCTTCTATATATTAACGACTTGTGCAATTTAGATATATCTAATTCTGAAATTGTTACGTTTGCCGACGACACTGCTATTGTGTTCTATGATGACAGCTGGGAATCCGTGAAAAGCACAACACAGAAGGGTCTAATAGAAGTCGCAAAATGGCTTCAACATAATCTGCTGACTCTTAACATCAACAAAACAAAAGTAATTGCTTTCAAAATGTCGCCCAGATTATCTCCTGATAACAACTTTGTCATTAAAATGCATCTTTGTAACAACTATAATAACGTACAATGCAATTGTCATGCTCTTGAGATAGTTAATAACATACGTTACCTGGGTGTCATTATTGACGACAAATTTACCTGGTCCTTCCAAGTAGATATGCTTACAAATAGAGTAAGAAAATTAATGCCTATTTTTAGACGTCTTAGTAGGATATGCGATGCTTCAATCATTAACATGGTTTATTATGCGTTATGCCAATCTATTTTGAATTACGGCATACTGGCCTGGGGTTCTACATGCAAAAGTAGGCTATTAAAACTAGAACGAGCACAGAGAGCCATTTTAAAAGTATGTTTTAATAAACCATATCGCTTTTCGACTGATGCACTGTATAAACTATGGAAGCATTTGAGGGTAAGACAATTATTCATACAAGGTATGCTACTTAAATTCCATAAAACATCATTAAACTCCCTTGATAAAAATCCTCGTGTCGTAAAATGGAATACTCCCACCACAAGAACTAGATTTGCGCAAAAATCTAATTACTATCTCGGGCCTTACCTTTACACGAAAATAAACAAATCTCTGAGTATATTTAAGTTAACTAAAGTAAAATGTAAAATGACGATAAAAAATTGGCTAACTAATTTAAACTATCGTGAGACAGAAGATCTACTCTGTAAGTTCTTATAAAACACACACACACACACGCATACACACACACACACACACATACACACACACATTCACTCACTCATACACACACACATTCACTCACACATACACACACACATACACGTTTTTCTATGCTAGTTTTATACGTAATATTTCACTTTTTTATGTTTAAAGTACTTCATTGTGTTATGTAGGTATTAAGTAAATGTGTAATCATAAGAGGAAGGTGTTGGTCTTCCACAACACAGGGAATCCTAGTGTGGGACCAACGATCATTTAACTGTGTAACCATGTACCTACTTGTTTAAATAAATATATTTCTATTTCAAAAAAAAAAAAAAAAATTATGTGACCGTTCTTCAATATCTATTGAAAGTTGTTAATAATATTTTTGAGATAAAGCTTATTTCTTAAACATTCATGTTTCGTCATGATGAAAGTTTGTATGAAAAATCTAAATCGCTTGACCGATTTCGATGAATGTTCTCAAAAAGATAGTAGATGACGCAAGGTCAAACATAGGCTAAAATTTCTCTCAAAAGCCAAGCGCTAAGGGGCTGAAATAGGGGATGAAAATTAAAACACTTTAATTTTCATCCCCTATATCCCCCGATTAAAACACCACGCGGGCGAAGCCACGGACGGATAACTAGTTATTATTAAGTACATTTTCATCACTAAGTAGTACCGTTTATTGATTGTGGACTTCTAAATTATGTAAATACAAATTTCTATATCTATAACCGTCTGATCTCCTACCGCCATTGTATCAAGCCTGTGTAAAAAGGGTCAAAGAGTTAAACGAGACAAGGCGTGACCTACATGTATTTGCATGATAAAAATATGACTTCAGTCCAGCTGGTTCAATTTACTTGTTGTATGTTAAGTGGACGGTCTTGCAAAACTCCGGGTTTATCGTTTACTTTTTTTCAGCCACTTATTATGTTCATTTGTCTATGTTGAAATCAATTGCATCAATTATACGCTTAGTATATGTATACTGTTATTCTAATGTGCTTATTTTCTTTTATTAGACTAGAAAGTTGATGCGGCTTTTTGAGCTTGTAACTAATTGTATATATTTTTTAAGCATTTTGAATGTCACTCGCTTCCAACGGTGAAGGAAAACATCGCGAGGAAACCTGCATACCGGAGAGTTCGTAAAACTCAAAGGTGTGTGTGCCAGCGTGGTGGACTATGGCCTTAACCTTATCATTCTGAGAAGAGACCCGTGCTCAATAGTGGGCCATGATGGATTGAGTTCATGATGAAACAGAATGACTTGGACTAGCCACCTGTGGACAGGTGTACTGTCGACGTCGCAGCTGCAACCGATTTAGGTTCAGTCTGCAGCGCTGTTTGAATTATAAATATTAGAAAAAAAAACTATTTATTTCGAAGTAAACATCGCACGCTTTGGTTTCCTAAATAAATTAGCTTGGCAATAGCTCAAAGAGTCTAACGCAGTGTTTTTCAAACTTTTTCATGACGCGACCCCCCTGGCATAAGAAAATATTTCGTGACTCCCGGCTCCTGTTCCTTCACTTTTTTATCACACATACTAGCTTCTGCCAGCAGTTTCTCCTGCGTCCCGGGGGAACTTCTTCGCGTACTGCAGATAAAAAACAGCCTATAGTCTTTCTCGATAAATGAGCTATCTAACCCTGAAAGAATTTTTCAAATTGGACAAGTAGTTCCTGAGATTAGCGCTTTCAAACAAACAAACTCTTCAGTTTTTTTACACTTTGGGCTACATTATCGCAGTTTTATTAAGGATCCCGATTTTTTTTGGAAAATATTATATAGCCTATGTCACCCGAGAATAGTGTAGCTTTCCAACAGTGAAAGAATTTTTTAAATCGGTTCAGTAATTTCGGAGCCTATTCAATGCAAACAAACAAACCTTTCCTCTTTATAATATTAGTATCAAAGTATCGATAGTATCGAGGTGTCGATACAATATTTATCTAATATTAGTATTTTACGAAAACGATTTAATTCCAAGTGTAGCAAATACAGTTCCACGATGGATGAAACTGATTATTCAAAAACGAGCACAACCTTCGCATTAACTCATGTTAAAATGTTATAATGTCTTAGGATTTTATTTTTTGTTAATTTGTGTGTATTGAATCATAGAATAGAAATGTTTATGAGTATATCCTTTTGTCAAAATTCTCTTTTAATAAATCAATCTTTTCAATCCTTATTGTTTTTTACTCAATTACTCTCGATTTCTGGCGACCCCCCTACGGAAACTTCGCGACCCCCCAAGGGGTCGCGACCCACAGTTTGAAAAACACTGGTCTAACGCATTGACTTAACACACAAGTTACCTGAATAAACCTGTTTCTCTTTTCCTCTTCTCTTTGTAAATAAATAAATGTGCATATGTCAATGATATACTTATACGCATGAGTGGTTACTTACCACGTACCTACATGCGGACAAGATCTCTGGGATCTTCTGAGTTTAGTGAACGTAAACTGTCTGGAATTAAGAGTTCATAATAAGGAGGCTGGACAGAGAGTAAAACCTCTCTGTCCAGAGATCTTGTGTAGCGAGTGTGTAGCGAGGTGACTCCTGTTAGTTGTTTGACAATACTTTGTACATATCGAGATATTGATAACATTTGGTAGTTGACGAGTTCTCGATCACCGATCCGCAGCGACCGACTGCCGGCCGGTGACCTGCACGACCTACATCCCGGATGTACCACGTACCAGTGATGCTATCTTGAGCATATATTAAACAGTGGCGGGTGACGTATCAGTCAATAGATACGACACTTGGCAGCGGGCCAAGTGCTCACTGCTCACTGCGGAATGTGATCTTTGACTGCGCTCTGTAATCATATCGCCAGTAATTTATGGTTGCGGACTATTTACTGCCGCGGACTTGGCGACCACCCATAAATGGCTCGCAACGCTGAAATCCCCTGGAACCTCTAGGGACGGCCGTCGATGAGCGAAGGGTTCAATATATTATGGTAATGGGTCGCGTAGTTCGACCCTCGAAGGTCACGATAACGTGGGCCATAAACGAAGCATGAGAACGAGTGAAGCGATGCTTTTTAGGGTTTCATCCAAAACACCAGAATGGGCTTTTCATGAGCCTTTTATTTTCGGGTTTCGTTGAAATTACTGCAGTGAAAATTTTGAGCAGCCAAAATTTTCATTGCACTGAGTACCTACATGTTTCAAAAGTCCCTTTTTGATCTGTAATAGAACCTACTTGAGAATAAAAACGACAAAAAAGCTAGCAAGTTATTCTGATTCTTTCTAATCTAATCCTTAGGGCCTCAGGCTTAGGTAGTGCCTAAATAGAGTCCCAAATTCAAATATGAAGAGAGAAGCATCCCGCACAGCATGATATATTTGCGATAGCAAGTTATATGATGGTAATAGCCAATTGTAAAGTTTAGTATTTACGACTGTAGAAGCCGTCGCTTGTTAGGACGGTTACGAGCTGCGATCGCGCGGCGATTATGCTCCTAGCGGCTGCCCGTTGATTTTCCATTTAACAGGATTGCAAATTGCGAGTCCAGTGCGGGAAGCCGGGAACGTCCCGCTCATTACACACTGTTTAGTTCTGGAACGGCGTACTGTACGTTAATCTGGTGGTTATGGCAGGCGTGGCGCAGGGTTGCTAGGTGGCCGGGAAATCTGGGATTGTCCCGGAATTTGCAACTTGTCCTGTGTCCATGAATCTCTCTGTCCCGGATTCCGAGCTTACTTTTTTTATTTATTTGCGTATGAACGCGTCTTGAGTGGTAAATGTGAAATTAAGATCAAGATGTAAAAACAAAGGTGCGTGCATGTGCAAGATCCGAAACCGGGTTACCGAGTTTTGAGAGAGTCCCTTGGGACTCTAACTCTCGGACCGCTTACTTGAAAACAATTAACTAGCCATAAGATCTTTAGCCAAGTAAAACACTGTTAGGTACATAATTTAAGCGAGTTTTACTTACTTCATATACAAAAGAAAGTAGAGCATAGTAATAAATGAAAGTTACCCTCGGTCTAAAGCCTTAATAAATGAGCGTCTTATTATGTTGTACATTACCAGGTCGGCATGAGCTAACTAGACACATAGCTTATGGCGAGTCCGGGCTAAGCATATTCAAGCTACCCTGAAGCGGATCATTCCTTACCCGCTCATTAAGAATGAGGCTTCGCTTTGTACGTGTAGTCGTAGCTTGGAGCGACAAAGACGCTGTAAGCCCCTAGTCCAGTAGGATAAAGGCAGATACACGTCTTAATGAGAACGTATTGTGCCGCACGGTGTGCCATTAGACATTAATAGTACATGCTTAGTTGATTATATGTATATCGTTGCGGAGCGCATTATTAGGAAATTAAGGATAGTCTAAGGATATACCTAGTTCACTAATGACGCCTAGTACATAACGCCATTAAGTAGGTACTAGCATCTGAGACATTAAACTGTAGTATTTAGCTGCCGACAAAAATAGGAAACTGATAACTAAGCACTGTGTCACAGTGCTATGTGCACACCTTATTAAACACGGTATACTTATTAATTATGTATTATATTCCACTCGATTATTTCATAAAGTACAGACATTTTATTGTACTGGGTTTCATGTTGTCAATTTGGTAAATGAAAAAATGTAATTAGTCAGTACCTATATTAAAGTACATAGATGACTAATCTGCTAACTACGGTCTGTTGTCACATCCGGAGTTCTTTTAAATATGTACAAATTCGTAACACTGGAGGAGCCAGGTGCATTATTTGCGCAGTTTTTCCGCTTTGCTTAATACAGGCTGCGTGGGAACCACTGAAATGTGTGGTAGTCATTGGTTAAATAAGTATCCTACATGCAATACACGAGTACCTATCACTCAACAGAATTCAGCACAATTCAGATCTGAAAAAGAGGAGCTGTCAACCGTTGCTCACCCTGGAAAATTAGAAAGAAATAGAAACCGAAAAGTTTGATCACGATTCGACATTCGAATTTTGCAATTCGGTCAAATAAGTGAAGAGATCCTAATCAAAGAACCCGCTTCGTTACCGATGCACGGCGCCAAGTGTTTGCTACTGCCGTTCTGTATCACCGCTCGAGCGGCTAATGCGGGAGGTCACGTAATTAGGCTCCATCTCTTGACACTGCTCGGATCGGGGACGAAGCATGACTGTGGAAATCTGCTTTTGTATCTTTGGCGTGCTAATTAGAAGCGGGGTGCGCTTGGACGCTGCAGCGCCTGCAGCTAATGACTGATTGGAATTCTTCAACAATTTGTAATAGTTAGAAAGACCTTTTCTACAATAGTACAAGTAGACTTTACATGATATTATTTTTATGTTTTTACAGGTTTTACAGGGCGTAGAGCTCACCCGGGGACTTCCCCGGGCGATGGTACTTACCACTGCCCGCCACGGTACTTAGTACCATTCCTACCGTGTAATAATTGTTTTAAGAACAATTGTATTCCGGATAGGAAGGTGTGGAGCCGGTTACACTTTTTTAGAGGCAACCATCTCAGTCCTCAGGGGTAGCAACGCATCTGTGACCGAATTAGAACGAGACTCATTGAGTCTAGTTCTGGGTCGGTCACAATTGTCATGGGCGGCAGCGGAAGGTGGTGCTGCATGTTCGTTTGCTATCTTAATTCCATAAAAAAAATGTTCCAGTCCAAAACAAGCTCGGCCGTCGGTCATGCACCTTGATGATCAACAGCTACAGAGTGGAGGTGCAGCGTTCAGTCAGTTATTTACGTTACATTTACATACATTACGTTTTGGAGTTATCGCTAGGTAGGTACTTATAAATTTTGAAGTCTGCTATATTTTTGTAAAAGGTTAGATAATTGTGTTACCAGATGGAAAACGCGCAGGCGAGCCACCTGCTGATATATGGTCACCATCGCCGATGGTTATCAGTCACCAAAGATATAATCGAAGTTAGAAAAAAAGAAATAATGAAATACATCGAAGTTGAAATTATTTCTTTATTTAATTGATTTAAAGCAATTACGTTTAAAGTTAAATGGACCCAAAATAGAGTTTACGCACTATTAGTGGTCTAAATATTGTCATTTCTGAATGCACGGCCGCGCGGGCTGCGTTAGCCGCGAGCGGTTCAAATATAAAATTGAATGGGCGATTTATACGCGGCTGCGACTAGCAGATCGTACATAAAACATTGGCTCTGGCTCAGAATAAAAAGAATAATTGATAGTGACCGAATAAAGTTTTGTTTATGTTACGATTTGGTCGGTAGACCATATTTACGATCGTTAGAAATTTTCATCGTCCGAACACAATGGACCGTATAACTACCATGTCACATTCTGCATGACTTCAATAGAACTTAAATATTATTCATTCTATGTCAGTATCCACGAGTTCATTAGCGTCATCTTTAATTTTATTATCTAAAAATGTATGCGAAATTTAACTCTCATTTTTAGTTTCTATTCTCGTAAATCCTACTGAGAGCTATCTAGTTTAATTATGCCAGTGATATTTATGTGGTCGCGAGGTACCTACCTGGCTTCTAGTTTCTCTACTTGAAATCAAATTATTTTAAAGTGGATTCAAAAAACAGGAAGAGGTCCTCAATTCGACATGAGTTTTATTTGCGTTACCTATTAAGCAAACTGACTTTGATGACTTTTTTATATTCGAACGTTGGCGCTTCTCGCGTGGTCCCATTTCAATTCGCGGAAGTTCTGACTGCTCGAAAATTTGAGTTACCTATCCCTAGTAACATGTACCTATTTAACTGAAGAAAAATTCGCGGTGGATGCATTTGAGCATTATACATACCTACTCAAAACTTTCTGGAGAAGTGCCTTTCAATGACTTGGTAGGCGGGCCGTGGCCCTTACATCTAAAATTTGAGTGGAGACGAGTCCGAGCTGGGTCGACAGCGTATTTTGAATTGAATTGATGCTGCAAAGGGCATTCTGTTTGTTACTTTCATCGATTGCTTCCTTTGGCATTTCCATTTTGCTTATTTCGTTTGTCGCGTATGTTTCATCCCGAGAAGTACAAAACAGCTTGCTTATTGAGTATTTAAATTATTCGTAGTGTTTTAATGCTACAATTAAGCAGATAATGTGACATTATCCCGGAGGCATGGTCGGTCGCTCGCAGTAGGTATTTCACGCGGATTAACTGTCACAGTGGTAGGAGACACTAGGTTTTAAATATTTGTGAAGTACCTAATAAAACTGAATGACACAATGAAAAATTATTATGTTACAATTACAATAACATAATGAAATCAGAATTCTACTCCGTTCGCGTACGATATAGAATTCGTTATAAAGGTCATCCACACACATGCCAGCTTTCCGCCCTTGTGATTAAGGTTCACTGTACATTGGCGGCGAGAATTCAAAATACCTTAAGTATATTTGTTTATAAGTTAAATTGAACTGTGAATACACGTAATATTTTTTTTTAGCGGAGAGTGGATTAAAGTTCAAGCGCGCCCTAGGATCAGGCAGATACCCCCCTTGGGCATAAGGATTTTTTTTAGTTCTGAGTCAGGGTGTATGTATTGCCTTCTCCAGGAGTCCTAGACACAACGAATCTTAATGCGGACCAACGAGTATCTTTTTTGATTTTTGTTCAGTGGCAAAGTATTACCGCACGCGCGCTACATCAAAACCTCTCGCCCCAAGGCACGTACTTTCTTTGTCTTGGGGATAATCCACCGCCAGTAACGTTCATATCGATCTGCCCTAGGGCAGAGAGGTGGAATATGCTCTAGCCCTCCTCAATTATGATGAGTAATCCGTGCGCAGTAGTGAATCATTAATTAGTTTAAGTCAATACAAGTAGTTGCTTTGTTCCAAGACCAGATAACGATGTCGACCACGAAATACAATCTCGATGGATATTGAAATGAATATTTACTGAAATGTTCTCGATTGATTGAAAGTAGGTGTTTCCAATAATACCTAGGGATATGCGAGGTCGTAGACGATGCTTTTGTTTTCATGTCGAAGCACACGGTACAAAAGGTCGTTATTTAATTTGCAAATGGCTTCCTGCTTTTTGTCTCATGAATTGATGCGCATGAAAGGATTATGGCAATTGGGAGGATATTTTGCATAACAACAAGACAGACCTTTGTATTAATATCAATAATTTTAGTAGGTACATGTAATGGGGGTTAATTGTATAAGGCACATAAATTCTATTAAGGAGAAAGATTGTGAACGGTACCTACCTACGAAGTAAAAAAAACTACTACGGCTATTCGATGAAAATCTTCAGAAGAGGATTAAGCGCTACAAACACCCAAGACTTTTATGTTATAATGCCAAAGTCTTAAGGGTATTAACTAGGGTCAACTACTATTGATCTATGTCTCCGGTAGAGTTAGGAAACACGAAAGGATGCCTTACAATTTTTTTGGGTCTCTGAAAAGGACATAGATCAGAAATATGTTCCCTTGAGATAATTTTAAAGGTATTACGCGTTTTCCGACTATAACGCAGGCAAAGCCGCGGAAAAAAATTGTGTAAAATGTGTTTGAATCACAACAAAGTGTGCAGTGGATGGGTACATTAAACTTGGTAACACACTCGCAGCACACTAGTTGAATTTTGCATAATTTGAGAAAGTTCGCACGAGGATTTATGCAAAGCAATCGTTCTAAATGTTACGTGCAATAATTTTACGAGAAAGATTTGTATCATTCATATGATAAACTGGTGCCATCTAGCTTTGTTCTAGGAAACACAAAATGTGCAACAGAAAGACGTGTTGATCTTATACTGATATAAAGCTGAAGAGTTTTTTTGTTTGAACGTGCTAATCTCAGGAACTACTAGACGATTTGAACAAATTATTTTTGTTTTGGGTAGTCGATTTATCTTTACAACATTACACTACGACCAATAGGAGCGGGCAGTAAGTTTCCTGAAGCGTAGCGAGGACGTCTTCTACTGCATTAGAATTAGTATAGCAGGTATTTTAAAATAGGTGCACAAGGTCACCCCGACCAGGTGGACTGACGAGCTGAAGAAGGCAGTGGGCATCCGCTGGATTCAGAACGCTCAGGACCTTTCAGGTGCCGCTTAAGGACCAGCAGTTGACGCAGGGTTATGAAAAATCAGCAAATTGTTAAATTTTGTGTTTTCCGCGAAGTGCCTTATTTTAGGAATTAAAAAGGAAGAAAAATAAAAATCAGGCTCAAAAATGACAGCCTGGTGACAGACGGATGGGTCCGTCCGTCCGTCTGTCACCTAAAACTAAAACATTTGGTTATACTATTCCAGTGGTCTAAATTGTACCTGGATTTACCTACGGCGTAAACACGGGACAAGACCAATCTTCTTAGTTCTGCTGAAGTACCTATAAGTTTACCTCGCCAGTTTTATTTTAACGGAATTTAGCATAATGTATGAAGTTGCTTTAGGATTTATGCAAAATATTTCTGTACATTTAATGTAATGCCGAGTTTCCGCGGGCTTCTAACGTACTTTGCATATTATCAACGGAGCGATTAATTCATCGCCCGCATACGTAATAGCGATAAAACTGAAAGCGGATGTCTTTAAGGGCCTTAAAAATATTAAAATAAAACTAGAGAACCGCCCGTGCTTCGCTTCGGGACCCGTAGGTAACAGCTGCGTAGGTCCCGCTCCCGTAGGAATCTCAGCTAAAAAGTAGCCTATGAAATTTGCCTATGACTTAAGTAAATTACATGTAGTATTTGATAGCGTGATTCAGAACTTGCAAATGAATTTTACTAACGCCATCTATTAACAACATCCGGAACTAAATATCTTGCAAGTAACAAAACTTCTATCTTCCCATGGAAATGAGATGTTTTTCCGCGGTAAAAAGTAGCCTACGTCACTCTCCACCCTCCTGACTATCCCCACACACATAAACCATACCATATAATAGCCATGTTGCGACGTGAAAGAGTCACAAACAAACAAACAAACAAACACACTTTCACATTTATAATATTAGTAAGGATAACACATATAAAAAACTTTCAGGTAAATCACTTAATTACGTCTTTCATAGACACTCATCTGAAGTAGTAAAACAGCGATGCACTGATTTAATTTAAAATAATACTTATAACAATAGCTTGAGCATCCGCCCTCGCTTCCCTTCGGGAAGTTTGTTTACGAATGTTAAACAGTTTCGTATTATGCGAAATTTTTCATTGATGATGCACCCTATCGGTAAGGCCGCGGCCTCGAATCTTGCGGGCAGCGGCGCGGCGGCGGCGGCGGCGCGGGCGCGGCAAGATGTTTTGCGTGTTATCAAATGGACCGACCCTCGAAAACAGCGGAGCGGCGGCGGTGTGGGAGCGGGTAACGAGCGGTGGTTGACAACGTCAAGCGGTGACCGCTCTCGCGTCGTGTGCGTCAGAATGGCGGATCTGCTCATATTTAACGTTGATGTAGATTTAGAAAAAAAAATCCTAAGTATATTCGAACACAAAAAGTTCTTTTATTTATACCGTGTATAATTCAAAATCACAGATAACTTTCCATTTAAAATTTAAGACTTGATATCGACTACGATACTCTATAGTACTCTATACCGTACGCTCAATGTACTCGTATATAGGGATACTAGTAAACCCGCTCTCGCTTCGCTTCGGGAAACCAGTCCCTTCAAAAATCTCTATAAATTTTAACAAATTATGTTATTCCAATGTCTAAGCTATATTACTGCAAAGTTTCGTGAAAATCCGTTCAGTAGTGTTTGCGTGCAAGAGTAACAAACCCACACACACACACTCACTCACATCCTTACAAACTTATAATATAAGCAATTAATAGTGAAAATAATATTTTAATTATTATAGCTATAATTATAATAATATTTTATTTTGATAGTTCATATCCCTCTCGCTGTTCTTGCTAGGGTAACGCACACGGTGACAGCCCGCGCAATCGCATTGTAGTGTTGTGCAATTTATTTAGGTGTCGTATACGTAATATTTATTTTATTTACTTCTTTACTCCTTGTCTGTCATCTTTATCCTCTTTATCTTCTTCGTTGTTCACTTCCTTTAATATCCTTGCCTTTCTTTATGACTTGTTCTTTTATGTTATTTTACAATTTTTAATACTTTTACTTTCTCTTTTAACTGAAATTGTAAATGTTTTAAGATTATATTGATTACTTTGGAGTTAGGTATTTTGATAATTAATCTAATTATTACTTTGTTATTTATTTGTCGGGACATTGTCTCTGTTCTTCACAATTTCGATAAAACTCGCCTTTTATTTTTCTTGTCCTATAGTAGGTATTCACTTCTTCATTTGCCCACAATAAAACGAGTGTAAGAAATAAATTTGAATCGAAAAGATGTTGTCTCCGTTGTTCAGACATTTCGTTCGCGAATAAAACAAATATCTCAGCGACACAACACTACGCCGCTATAGCGCCGTAATATTTAATATACATTATATTATCAGTATACTATAGATAATATTATCCTTGTAGCAAGGGTTGCATTCATCCTGGTATAAGCCGTCTCCTGTAAGGATTCCCCTTGCCTGCAACAATGGACCAGATTGTACTGTCCAACTGTCCCTGTTGGTCGTACCATCTTCTTAAAACGTTTATGTAATTAAAATGTATTTATGCTTTTCGCTAACTTGTAGGAGAAACAATTCTTGGCGGGTTTCAATTCCATACTTGATTGTCAATGCATCTAAGTTGTGCTTGTATTACAAGATCGAACTTGGGGTCAATACAATGATGGTTGTTGAGTATTTGAAATGTTAGGTAGTTATTCCATATTAGGTAGGTATTCAGTAAATAATACATACGCTGCCCTGCTACAAAGGTTTCCTTGTAGACCCATAAACTTATTATTTTTTATATCAGGAATAAATCACGTACCGCCGATATATAGATTTATTATGAAAAACGAATGTCATGTATTCGATTGTGGCTGCGAGGTATTGAGGCACATATTAATATAATGTAGATGTGAGGGATGGATTCAATTTGCGCGGCGGCGGCGGGATTGAGCAGGCCGGACGGACGACAGGCCGACTCGTAATCTTTCTTGATTTACCAGAAAAGGTTAGGACCCTGACTTTTCATTTTGAGATCCGCTATAGATAAACCTAGGACGTGACTATAATAATTGGGTCATTTTTCATCCGGTGATGGTGGTTTATGTTAAATGGAACTTGGATTGTAACAGACCAATGAGTAGGGTTTGATGCTTTAATTGCTCTGCCATTTTGATTTAAACCCAGTCTACATAAACAGGAGCGCCGTGGCTGGGACACAGGATGGGTTAAACCTCCTAAAATTATTTGTAGTGGAATTTAAAGAGTATAAAAAAGAGTTGTCGAGGACCTTAGTGGTACTACTGATGCTCTGGTGTCATTTATATCGATAGGCAACAAACACAGCTCGTTTCTCAGCAGCCTGCTCCTGTGGCTCTTCTAATATTACGTCTTTAAAGTACAAAGAAATAGAATAACAAAATTATATACAAGGGACGAAGTTTGAAGCATCTCGAGCAAAGTTTCACAAAATAAGGAAGCAGTCAAATTTCAGTTAATTTGATTTCGCAGATAACGTTTAGGTAGATATGGCGCGGGGCGGCGCCGCGGGCCGCGACGCTTGATCAATGTCCCGGCGACATTTGAAAAATTGTTTCCTTTGTCACGTCACACTTCCGGCACTTATCACGTTACAGATAAAGGCAAATTTTGATGAGCAGCGATGTTATTAATCAATTTCAAACAAGACTGAGGGTATCTATGATATAATTTTCTAAATAGGAGAGTCATTAATAGTTATGTACACCAGTTCTTATTGACCTCTCCTCTCAACTATCATCAATAAGAAAAAAAAAACTCTCGATATTAAAATTACGAACTTCGATTAATTAGACTATATAAATTTTACTTTTTGAAACTGTTTTTTTATAACATTATTGTTTTACTTTATTTCATACTTAAATTTTTTTAAGTATCAATTTTATATTAACAACGGAAAAGACGCAAATTGAAATTAATACAAAAGTATCACCACAGGTAGGTATCACCGTGGCCTGGGATGAACAATTATTAGCGAAAATACGTTTGTTATTTTGAATGAAATTTTATCAGAGGCGCGTATTCATGCTTTGTAACAACATATAAAATACACACAATAAATACAATAAAATAAAATGTAAATGATGTTGAAAAAAATTAAATTACCTCATCATTCATAACATTCTCATAAGTTCGATTTTGAATTGTTATTTTTTTATTGACATATGTATTTATTATATGCCCAAGAAATGACAAGTAATACGAAAACGAGGTCAAAAGCTAGCATCTCCCGTTTAACGCGAACTTGGAAAACTTTGAAGATACCAATTATCTGTAGCCTGTCGTTGTTCGACACTGGCACGGACTATACCCTAACTTTTCATCTTAAGACGCTTTCAAGTTTGTCAAACTACATGCATGAGTTAATGCTGGAAACTTTCACTTATAACTAGATCTACGAGGTGAGTTAACGCCGGAAACGTTCACTTATAAATAGGTCTACGAGAGTTAATGATATCAGTCGAAAGATCTTCTCTTCTGTGGGATCTCAGAAGATTTCAGAATTTCCTTCCAATCACGACAAAAATTACGCTTTGTACTTTTCTTCTCCTTCCGATCCTTGACTACGCTGATGTTTGCTATTTGATCTAACCGAGCAACGTAACAAGCTTGAGCATCTTCAAAATGTCTGCATCCGTTTCATATTTGGTATACGGAAATATAACTTAACATTTGAACAACATAAAACACAAGTGCCCTATCGAATCTACATGTCAATTAATTTTAGGGACATATTTATAGCGCCGGCTTTTTCCGAATAGAGACTTCAGATTAAAACACAATTTCTCAAATAACCTCTACGATTGAAGTGTTAAAGTTGAAATTCAAATATAACTGGAATATTGTGTTGCTGTGGTATAAAATAGTTATCATTTTTCTGGACGACGCTGCAGGAATTTTTAATATAGCGCGGGTCAGTCCTGGACTTTAAATCGCGAACGTGAGTGATTCGTCGCTTTTATACGTATGAACCTTTTTACTTATTTCAAGATGGAATGCTGTTCTGTTATTATCCGTACTAATATTTTATGTGCTCTGTCTCTCTGCTACTTTTTCAAGTTTAATTCGGTAAATATCGTACTAGATATAACATAATATGGTAACATGGTAAAGGTTTGTGCTGTGAAAAGTTGTCCAAGTGGGCGTAAAAAAAAGAATAGAAAAAATGCTACCCCTCAGCCCGTTTCGTATTTCCGACCAATTGTAAGTAAAATGATTTATGATGAAATAAAATATTTATTTTGAATTACCAATGAAAATTATGAAATCGCACATAGTTAGTACACAAAGAGTAGGATTTATCTAATAATAGAAAACTATTATGTAAATTGGGTGAAATGGAAAGGTTTATATTATGGGAATCAATAATTACTTAAGTCAGGGATATACCTAAACGCAGTTTTTAAATTATTCATACATATCCAGCGGAACTAAACATTGAAAAATGGAGCGAAGTATCGGAACATCTGGGCATAAAGAGTCGTGTTTATGTTTGTTTCAACACGTACAGCGCCGAAGTTGTATTGTGGGAGCTGTCTTCCGCATACTAAACAAATGCAAATGCGGGCCAATCGCGGCGCTGCGCTGAAGCCGGTCGGCGGCTAATCTGAGAGCCACCGACCACGGAACAACTATCCTACTGCACTCAGACTTTCCACAGTGATCTTTGTTCACATGTTTTATGATTTTATCAACGGTGTTCTGTTTTGTCTGGGATACACTGAACTGAGATATATCTTTAGGTACACTAGAAAACCGCCCTCGCTTAGTTTCGGGAAACATGTCACTTGGTTCCACATTCGAATATTTTGTTAGGCATGGTTCTTTAAACTGACGTATCTATTTAATTTATGAACCGATTGAAATAAAACAACATGTTATACATAAAGCTTACCATAATAGATTTTTGAAAACGGCACTCAAGATGAAGAAGCCGTTCGTGAGATTAACGCGCACAAAACCATAAACAGACAAAAAAACCACATGTAATAGTTTTTCTCATATTTGTTCCATGGCTGCAGAGACCGATTAGATACAGATATGTAATCTAAGTATAAATAGATGTCAATGATTTATACAGTTGTTCAGCCATGTTTGATTCCACGTGTGCATCTGGACTGAGGGCCCACTTTTTTTTTCTTGGCGTAGCGAATTGAAATTGATAAGGGAATTAGTTAAAATTAGTTAAAACTTAAAGCAAACACTCATAAATTTCTTAAACGTAAATTAAAGATGTTATGGGCAAATGTTTTGGGCCCTCAGTTCAGATGCCTACAGAAAGTGGCATGGTGTAAATCTCAGAAAGTACTACCTCTGTGTCAATAATTTTTATTCCTGAATTTAGTTAAGAATTTCTTAAAACGATTTATGTAATTCTCAACTGACTAGAGAATAACATTACAGATCTATCACACGTTTTACTTGGGCCCTCAATCCAGACGTTTATGAACTGAGGGCCCAGGCGAAACATAGGTTTAAAAGAAGAAATACACAAATTTTCCTTGAACACTGCCTAGATAACATCCCTATGAATTAGTAAAAAAAAACAAATAGTGAAAAAAAAGTAACGGCTGAATCGTAAAACGGATTCGAATTTTCGGAAAACGTCTGATCTGAGGGCCCAATATTTTTGGCTTTATCGACTAGGTGCAACCTCTTACTTTGAAATAAATGAGCTGAAAAGTTTTAAGAAATTTTTAACTAAAATTCTACATACGGGTTTTTCTTCAAAATGCCATATTTTATGAGAAAATTAACTTTACATTTTTAATAGGAAGAAATCTTGTAGGGTAACCATGATTCCAGAATAGGAAAATAACTAACACAGTTTTGTAAAAATCTAATTACACTTCTGTGCTGTTATTTCTTAACCTTTACATTTTCAATATCAGCATTAGGAATTCCATACGACAGAACTCGTAACTAGCTGTTATTGGACAGTTACAAGGGACACCGGTATCGCTTTTACGCACGCCCAAATAGGGTTTAAAACTATGTATACATAGTTTTAAACTATGTGTTTGGGTGTGTATAAATAATTATAACATTTGATTGTATGTAAACAGTCATTAATAACCAATATTCATTTAATTTCGTCAAAGACGTTATAAAGGAAGAAATTTAAATAAGGGTTTTAGTAAAACGCATCATTAAGAAGAAAAAAAGTATTTATTTGAACTAAAACTACTTCTTACAATTAGATAAACATAAAATTTATCAGCAACTATGTGTTCTCATTAAACAGTAACTTTAAAAAAAATACCGACTTCAACATTGACAAGCAGAGATAACTCAAAAACTACTCGCCAGGTGACGCTCAATTCAACCCAAGTAGTATTACGACGTATTCGAAATAATAAAAATAAAAAGATAGCTCAGTTCGACGACTCCTTTTACCCCAATAATCATCAAGATGGCTGTGCCGTCATTACATAACAATTTTCGAGAAGAGTCATTTGATACACTTTAAATATTTTTATTGGTTCTTAATATTGTGATTATTCGTATCAATTAACTATTTAATATAATAATTGCATTAAATCATTCGAATGATTCCCAGTTGCCCCCGCGCGATTGCCACCGGGGGCAAATGGGAATAAAGGTTCCGAGTTGCCACCGGCGGTTTTATTCCCAGTTGCCACCGGCGGCGACTGGGAAGTCATTGCCCCCACTTTAATTCGCTTTACATTGCTTTCTCCATAGTAGAGAATAAAATAATAAGGCATCTATCTAATTGACGATAACATTATACAACAAAAATAAAACTTAGGGTGTGTTTTATGATGAAAACTAATTATTATTATATATTATGTTACAGTTAAAACCCGTTCTTGTTAAAAATAGTTTCCTGGAGCACTGGTGTCTTTGGGAAAGTTGTAGGTCTCGTCAAGACCTACATTTCCAATGACAGCTGTCAAACTTCGAACCGAGATATCCCGGCAACGGCTGCTCCTGGAGCACTGGTGTCTTTGGGAAAGTTGTAGGTCTCGTCAAGACCTACATTTCCAATGACAGCTGTCAAACTTCGAACCGAGATATCCCGGCAACGGCTGCTCCTGGAGCACTGGTGTCTTTGGGAAAGTTGTAGGTCTCGTCAAGACCTACATTTCCAATGACAGCTGTCAAACTTCGAACCGAGATATCCCGGCAACGGCTGCTCCTGGAGCACTGGTGTCTTTGGGAAAGTTGTAGGTCTGGTTGAGACCTACATTTCGGATGACAGCTGTCAAACTTCAAAGCGAAATATCTCGGCAACGGCTGCTCCGGGAGCACTGGTGTCTTTGGGAAAGTTGTTATTATTTGTCTCGGACATTAATAATGAGTCAATACTTCAATCATTTAGACATAGCATGTTATCTATTATTTACAAGTGGCCAGTGGCAATTACCTATATTATAAAAAATAACGTAACGTTAATAACGTTTTCGACCTTTTTGTTTCATGGTTTCGCTTCCTATAAAGATTCAAAAATAACTGTATTTCAATTTAAGTGAGTAACTACAATTTTAATATAATACTAAGTATAAAATAAAGTATAATATTAAATAATAGAAAAAACATTACACATACCGGATAGGAAGGTGTGGAGCCGGTTACACTTTTTTAGAGGCGACCATCTTAGTCCTCAGGGGTAGCTACCCATCTGTGACCAAATTAGAACGAGACTCATTGAGTCTAGTTCTGGGTCGGTCACAGTTGTCATGAGCGGCAGCGGAAGGTGGTGCTGCATACTCGTTTGCTATCTTAATTCCATAAAAAAAAGTTTAACGCGGTTAATATTCCTAAATCCTTCTCCCAAGTCTGATAAACACGATGCCGAAAACCGTATCAAAATCGGTTCAGCCAAACAACATGCCTAAAACCTTCTCCTAAATCTGAAAAATACTACGCTGAAAACCGCATCAAAATCTGTTCAACTTTTTTGAAGTCGGTTAAAAAAGCGATACCTGTGTCCCTTGTAACTGTCCAATAACAGCTAGTTACGAGTTCTGTCGTATGGAATTCCTAATGCTGATATTGAAAATGTAAAGGTTAAGAAATAACAGCACAGAAGTGTAATTAGATTTTTACAAAACTGAGTTAGTTATTTTCCTATTCTGGAATCATGGTTACCCTACAAGATTTCTTCCTATTAAAAATGTAAAGTTAATTTTCTCATAAAATATGGCATTTTGAAGAAAAACCCGTATGTAGAATTTTAGTTAAAAATTTCTTAAAACTTTTCAGCTCATTTATTTCAAAGTAAGAGGTTGCACCTAGTCGATAAAGCCAAAAATATTGGGCCCTCAGATCAGACGTTTTCCGAAAATTCGAATCCGTTTTACGATTCAGCCGTTACTTTTTTTTCACTATTTGTTTTTTTTTACTAATTCATAGGGATGTTATCTAGGCGGTGTTCAAGGAAAATTTGTGTATTTCTTCTTTTAAACCTATGTTTCGCCTGGGCCCTCAGTTCATAAACGTCTGGATTGAGGGCCCAAGTAAAACGTGTGATAGATCTGTAATGTTATTCTCTAGTCAGTTGAGAATTACATAAATCGTTTTAAGAAATTCTTAACTAAATTCAGGAATAAAAATTATTGACACAGAGGTAGTACTTTCTGAGATTTACACCATGCCACTTTCTGTAGGCATCTGAACTGAGGGCCCAAAACATTTGCCCATAACATCTTTAATTTACGTTTAAGAAATTTATGAGTGTTTGCTTTAAGTTTTAACTAATGGTAACTAAATCCCTTATCAATTTCAATTCGCTACGCCAAGAAAAAAAAAGTGGGCCCTCAGTCCAGATGCACACTGATTCCACTTATTAGTGTTCTTTGATGAACAGTGAACGTTGTAATAAACCAGCGGATATCCGGTATCTTTGATTTCATTGATATTCTGCATAAACATTTTGTTGCCCTTCAACACCATCTAAGTTTCAATTACGGACCACTTTACGACTATATTGTCGTCGTTATAATTAAGATAACCACAGTAGGTAATAATTATTGCGATAATAGCCACGAAACATGTTTTGTTGAAGAAATAAAATCAACTTTTATTAATTTATGCGTCGATGTCTGCGGCTTGGCCTTTCAAAAATTGGATTTTAATTACACACATTGTTCAAATTATAAAATTTTAACTGAAGCCCTCCTAACCCTGCATATTGTATAATTTCTTATGTAAGTTAGTTGTCGTTAAGCCATATCGGAGGCCTTCGGGTGGCATTAACATTTCTGGCACTTGAATTAACGACTGTAAGTCTACTAATATAATTAATTGTAATAATATATGTTAAGTTATAACTGGCAGGACATTATGTAGAGATACTTTATCATACTTTATTATTGCTCGCGTTACAATATAATATATAGCGAGAGCTGTCTTGGCAGGATTCATTGTTAAGGAGGAAACCATACGACGATTTGTATTGCAAAATTGAATATAAATAAATAATGTAATTAAATAAGGAGTGTATTTATTTATGCACAGAGGAGAGAATCTGAGGACTTCATAAACCACTTACCACTCCATTAATAAGCACTTGAGCAGCGTGGTGGAGTTTGCTCTAGCTCTAGTCAACGTCAGATATGCGGAGAAACCTTTGATAAACAACCAATGTGTTGAAACCAAACTTTAGTGCTCATTGTACTTTATACTACTATAGAGAAATAGTTTCAAAACGCCGTTTGATTACCTGAGCTGTATAACATTTCCCGGCACCAATATTTAACCTTACCAACTATACACCAAATTCAATTTTTTAGCTCGCTCCGTCACAAGACTGCTGGCAAGTCGTAAATTAGAGTGGTCGATGAGCAGCCGAGGATGAGTTATGTGAGATGTGATAGTTGCCTCCTATTCGACGAATGATGGAGTGCCAGCATTAACTGATCCTGTGCTCTGTCAATAAATAGATGCATCACTGATAATGTCAATATATACCACAATGAGCGATGGCGCTCATCATTCTTCTCTGTCGTAACGTCAACGTTAATAGAATTTGAATACCGGAATATATCCAAATAATTTATAATTAATATGATGAAGTTGTCCTTATTGATAGATACTTATGGTAGCTACCTAAATAGACAATATTACGTATCAAAACAATTTAAAAAATTAAATGTTTGATGTTCAAAATATTTATAAAATCAGCCATCCTGGGAGTAATTAGTGAGTGGTTTGAACGGTGGACTCCTGAAATGGGAGACAAAGTTCGAATTACGCATGCACGTCTAGGTATTACTCGCAGGCATATTATGGTCACTTGCTTTGTTGAAAGAATACGTACATGCATCGTGTGGAAACCCGTACACCTTAAAAACATTAAGTTCTCAAAGATTTGTATACCTACTCTACCAAGTTGTACTAGGCCAGTATAATGTTGAATTCATTATTGAATTTGCATTTTAAACAATCTATTTAGCATGTATGCCCATAGACATTTGTCACACAATAACACACGCATCTAATGTTCATATCCAATCGCGAGTGTAGACGTTGGTGTCTCAATACAGTTATTTACCTAAATCATCCTACGAGATTACTGCGCGAAATTTAGGCTGACAGACGATTTAGGTCGCGGCTTAATCTCTGCACGGCAGTGTGCGCGTCAAGATTACAAGAAAAGGATGACGACCGCGTTTACTTAACCATTTCAAGTTGGATTCATAGTTTGTGAACCAAAACTTAACTAATTGCTTAAACTTAAACTTAGCTATTTGTTTTGTATTAATGCTAGTTTTTAATTTGTTTCATTTAATTTGAAATGTTTGAGAGTGAATAAATAAATATCTTATCTTATCTAGTTTAGGGAGCTCCTCAATGTTTAACTAAATCACACTACACCAATGGTTAACCACAGTAACTAAAATTATTTTACATTTATTCAGTACTCATTATTTGCAAATATTAACACCGTAACTAAGTACATAACTATTTTAAAATTTAACTGGTTGTGATTAGGTTAAAATCTAGCGTATTGTTTTAACGGCCCAATATGAATTTAATCATTAAATTTCCCAATACTAAATTCGTTTTACCGATTGCAAAACAAGCATGCATTTATAAAATTTCCGTAGATCCTGGCATCCATTTACCTCCCGCAACCTTTTTATAGCGAGAGCGAATGAACCTTTCTCTGCACTTAGCCCCCGTTTCTCAGTTATGACTTGGACGGATTTAACATTCCCTACATATTACGTAAGATGTTTGCCTGTGTTGGTGACGTTGAAGATACTGCCAACTTCAGCCCGAACAATGCCGTAATGGATGTCATGTTTTAGGGCATGTTTGTTTGTAGTAAATTAGGCTACAGGTCTTAACCGTGTACCTAAATGTAAACCGTTCACATGTTGGTGTTCAGGTACTGTTTCATGATGATTGTTTGTTGTGTTGTGATGTTTTTCGCATTATCTGTAGGTACCACCCAGGACACCAGGAACCCTAGTGTACCGAGTGATAACAGATTGTTGCAAAGAAATAACGTCTCCAATGTAACCCCCGATACTATCAACAGTAATTAGATTGTTGAGTGTTTTGTGACAAGACTTGAAATGTTGAATCCATCGCTGAATTACCGGGTTAAAGACCCTTTTTAAGACTAAACAATACAAGTGATAACTGAGCAAATAAAAAAACTTTACCAATCAATAAAATAATGAAGTAAATACGCTAATGTTTCCTTATCCCCTTTTTTCTAGAGGTAAGATTCAGATCAAAATAAGTGCGTTCTTCGACCCTTGCAAGTCAAGGTCCGCGCAATGATTACAAACAATACGTTACGAGTGCTGCCTGGTCGCCTGGTAGCTGCCCGTCCCAAGCTCGCACTATAAAAGTAAATGGCGGCTTTTCTGTAAATTGTAGCGTTATTTGCGCTATCTGGGAATAAATGGGCGTTCGGGTTCACTGCAACCAGTTAGTTCGAATGATTTGATTCCCGTGTCCCTTGTAATTGTCGTGTTGCTTGACTGTTGTTTGTTTTATGGGACAAACATATTATGTTGGTTTTTTAGGTAATCCGTATTTAAATGCCTG
Source organism: Hesperia comma (assembly GCA_905404135.1). Taxonomy (NCBI): domain Eukaryota; kingdom Metazoa; phylum Arthropoda; class Insecta; order Lepidoptera; family Hesperiidae; genus Hesperia; species Hesperia comma. The sequence goes on along the minus strand of FR990022.1, from coordinate 18,686,322 downwards.
CAATCCTCTATCTATCTATCAGCCTATCGAAGTCCACTGCTGAACATAGTTCTCCCAAACCACTCTCAACACTGTCGCCACTCCGACCGGTCCTGAGCCCTCGGAATCCAACACAATCTCAGATCCTTAAAAGTAGACAATGATATTGATATGGTATTTGAGATATTTGGTGGTTCCTAATAGTGAAAACAAACATTTATTAAAAGATCAACCACTGAAGGAACGGAAAGAGAAATAAATACATATTAAGAAATAATTAAAAGTTCATCGCGGACCAAACAACGGGCAGCAGGCAGTATAGGTATGAAGTGCAAAACCTTTTAACGTTACCTCCGCCCGGCGCCCGGCCCCGGCGAAACTAACGAAAACCATCGATCAGCGGAGCCCAGGTCGGATTACACGTCTATACTGCAACTAAAGGATATCGCGTATTCGAGAGGTTCGGCTTGGCCGAGCGTAGCCTAGTACGGCAGGTAATTGGAACATGAGCAGACGAGCGTTGTTCAGTGGCTTTTTGAGATGCTTTCGATTACAAAACTAAAATACTGTTCCATCCGTTCTTTACCAAATAGCTAACGAACAAGCTAGCTTTACCTGATGGTTGCTGGCAAAAATATACGGAGACGCTTCATCTAAAAATAATAATATCTTCCCGTGAAAACCAGCTGTCTAGCTTACTACCCCTCTTGCTTAACTTAGTTATTAAGCTATTTTTCGTGTTCCGGCTGAGAATTTGAGAGGCAGTTCTCTTTTCCTTCTTGTTCTATCTTGGCCGGACACGCGTATCGCTGATATTCTTATTTCAGGGTCACCATTTAATACAAGTTGTTCGTCTGCTCTTTTATCAGTCATTTATATTTTTTTTTCAAAATTTCTTCCCTCGATACCCCAAAACTTGCATTTGTATTTTTGTGGATTTAAGGCAGCAAACAAGTAGTCTTCCGATGGTATCTATGACAACGGTACCCGAATCAAAACAAGAATTAGATCGGAACTAGCAGGGATAGTCAATTAGCTAAGTGTGTCGTTAATTATGTAAATGAATGTTCGTTGGTCAGCTCATTAGCACGTTATTCCTTCAGGTAAATGTAGTAAGTTTTTCGTTTTTATTAGATGTGCTTAGGTTACCTCTAAAAAGTGTAACCTGTGTGACACTTGAAAAGAATAGCACTTTAGTGACATTGCTACAGACAAAGATCACACGTTGACCTCACCACGTCCTTCGCACTCGACCCTCTTTATTGTTGTTGATGGGCGGCTTGGCGCGTGCTCCAAATCTCCATACCGATATTCAAATCCACAATTCGCCCTATCACTCACCTTGTGTGATCCCAATGCGAATAAAGATAGATTTTCCGTGAACGTTCATGGATTTGTTTGAAGGTCGCATTCTGTTCGGAGAGATTATTCTGTTCCTTACTCAAATATGGGAAAATCAATGGCGCGTTCCCTAAGTAGTGAACGGACGAGTTATCTTCGTTGAGGCGTTCTTTGAACTACGGGTATGTTATTAAGCTATATCTATAGCAATAAGTTTGGTGTAAACAACATTTCTGTACTCTAATTTTAGATATTTGTCTATTACATTGAAACGTCTGAAGAGATTTGGACGATGCCTAACACATTAATTTGTAATTACGCTGCAGGTCATCAAACATAGGTCACAAAATTGACATTTACATTATGGACTGAATGAAAGCGTTATTTTCTTGAGAATGATTTTTTTTAATTGAATCCGTGATTGGAATAGATGAAAAGGTATATATATGTCTTTACGTAATTAACAGAATAGAAAAGAAGGGTCATTATAATATGACACCAATGAAACTATCAGGAATGGTTTCGTATATTGGTTAAGTAATTAAGTTTTAGTTTTACGAGGAGAAACGAGAGAATGTTATTTCTTGCACTAGTTTTAAATAGAACATCTATTTGAAATGGGTTTCACAAGCAATGCTACTCTGAAGATGGAATGCGTCATTTGTAAGCGTCGCCACGTCGCCGGCCCCAACACCTGAACAAAACGCGAGTATTCTTGGACCAACATTCTTCATCCCTTAATGTTATTAACAAGTTGTGATAAGTGAGTCCAAATGCGTACTCTGAATTTTCTAAACCGAAGAATTTGAGTCGTATTTTTTATGTAAATAGCCGTGACCAGACTAGCCATCTGAAGGTAAGATTTATCGCCCCTGGACATCATTGTTCCAAGGCACCACCAATGCGTTGCCGGCTAAGAAACAACATGAAAAAATAATTGTGGCTCTCAAGCTGTCAGATGCAATGATAAGTCAATGACATTGATGCAGGATCCAAAACCAGATCTCTTGACTTGCCAACTTCGGCGTCGTGATTTGACTTCTAAACATGTACCAAAATATTGTTAGTAAACATCAGATTATTCTGTTTTCGTCTGAAAGTAGGCAGGATTAGTATTCCTCGGAGATCCTCATAAATGACTTCTACATAATATAAAAATGACGAACAATAAACCCTGAATTATGGACCCTCGTGCCCTCGGGCGAACTCATTGACAAAAAGTAGGATATTTCGGGGCAGAGTTCTCGGAACTAATATTTATTCGTAATAAAACTAAGGTAATAATTGTTGTTGTTTCCTTCTGGCTTCAGGAACATTGGTTTAGAGAACGTTGACGTCATTCCTAGTTGGTTTTCTGATAATAAAAGCAAGCGAAAACAACCTAAGATCAGGTTTTCATATTGATTTACGCTGTGGAGAATTATAAGATAAACAAATTAAATTTAGAACGAAGTTACTTCTTCCACGGTACGGAAGGAGTTTAGAAAAAAAGGGTAAGTAATTTTCCGTTCCTCCCATATAATTAACGTACTTACTGATGATCTGTGTCATAGGAATAAACTTTAAACTTATTTTTTAGGCCATGTCATAACTTGGTCATACCTAATGACGGAATTGTATTAGTCTGAAGTTTGGTACAAAAATAGTTCCGAGCCGATAAGTTTAGAGTTATACAAAGCAAAACTTTCGCATTTCGCGTAAAATTTATTTTCAACATAATTATTATGAAAGACAAAGTTTTGAAGTCAATAACGTCGATATTTCAAAGTACTGTTCGTGCAGCGGCAGCGTCCGGTAACTGGAGATAAGGTAAATTGGCCCTCGTCTGATCTACGACATCCTCCATCAGGACTTCAGGAGTCCTGAGATGTTTATCGGGTAACTTTGTGTTTCCGGAAACTTCGTAATAACATCAGCATCGCCGCGCGTGCTGTGACCGAACATACAAACATAAAGCACTTTATTAATATTGTTTAGTGTTCATAATTATGTAAGAAGATAAACCAAAGGTTTTTTGTTTCTGTATTAAACAATTAATAAAAAATCTATGATCGATGGCTGTTCAAAAAACACATGAAGAATAATATTTGTGACGCTATTTATAAACAAAACTAGCTTAGTTTAAACTTCACCCCCTTATTTCACCCCCTTCGGGGTGGAACTTCCAAAAATCCTCTCTTAGTGCTCTTAGATTAAGATCAAAATAAAAATGTTTTCAGTCCGTCTTTGCATTGGTTTTTGTTCATTTGTAAATTCTAAGGCTTCTATAGGTTTTAAAATTTCTCTCCAATATAATCTACGCGGAGACGACCGACACAATGCTTTTTGAAATAAAGCTCGTAGTTCGTTTTCGTTTTGAGTTCGACAAGGTTTTCGAAAACAAAAGGACGACAACTCTTTCCATGCTCAGCAAAAGAAACCGATCTCTTAGTAAACTGTTGTAAATAGTATACCACTAGCACATAATATTGTCATTGAATTGCATATCAATTGCATGCTAACGTCGGGATGCACGTACTCTGCACACTGAGATTTTGCATGACCACTAAGGTTTCTTAAAGTCACCTGGCTAACATTCAAATCAAATCAAATCAAATCATTTTTATTGTGGACATGTACATATATACAGGTGACAAATAATGTGGTGGTTTTGTTCTATGTCCTGCCATATGGCGTACAATATAATTTTCCTTATAATTAAATAAATTAAATTAAATATTCATTATATAATTATTACATTTAACATTAATTAAATTGGAGATCATATTGAAATTATATTCTCATACATAAATCAGATCAATATCACTTAAATAAATCAAAATTTGTCGTCTAAAAATTCTTTAATCGTGTAGTAACACTTGTCAATTAAAAATTCTTGTACTTTAGTTTTGAATAAGTCAGGTGTTGATACGGCCCGTATGCTTTTCGGGAGTTTATTATAAAGAGATGGTGCCATGCAAAATATACTTTGTTTAAGCAAGGTAGTTTTGCCACTTGGAACAATTATTTTATCATTATGCCTTGCTCGCGATCGAAATTCGAAGTTTTTAATATTATTGTAACATTGTAAACAAGCTAAGCCAAACTGTGTTACCATCAATGTTAAAGACCCATGCTGGTAATAAGATTTTCATTGACATTGCGCGTTGTGTCTTACGTGTACCTATAAACTGACTGTCTTGTAAAAACGGCGTGAAACATACTGGAATAAAGGAGAGGGGCACGCCAGAAGTCAGTACGAATTTGTGGTGAAACGTTGAGCAAGACTTGGCAAAAAAAACGTCTGCAGACCGGTGGAACTTGGTGATTTCCAACAAGGTTCCGTAATACACGCTTAAAGTCACTTGGCAAACACGCGACGCTTTGTGTGAAAACAATATACGCACTTCCCGCAAAATCTGAGGAGCGGTGTTAGCGTTTCCCTTTGTGCTCCCGAACCTTGGCCATAGAGATATTACACTAGAGGGCAGAAGCCAGGCTTCAGAGCGTACCTCGGATAAAAAGAGACGAAATCTTTAGTAATCACCTTTCTCTTTCTGGCGAGGCTTCAGAGCGTACCTAGGATAAAAAGAGACGAAATCTTTAGTAATCTCCTTTCTCTTTCTGGCTCATCGGGATCGGAGAGAGATAGGTAATTACCGTTATCGTTGTTTCTCTTTCTAACCGGGGGCGATTGCAATGTATGGGCAGCCGTATGGCTCACCCACTCTAGTGTAATATCTCTATGACCTTGGCTCGTTTGATCCGAGCACTCCGGCCATAATGTCGTCTCCAGCGGCGAGGATAATCTTTTCATCGAAGTCCTCCTCCAAATCGCCACGGTAATGGGATGACTTTGTTTTCCATAATCGCCTCTTTCATTGTAACGAGGAGTGATAAATATTACTAGTAGTCGTTTCTGCTGTTTATGTGAATTTGTCTAGTTTAATAAGACATTTCATTTGGACGTAAACATCCGTCAAAATTAAAATATACTCGTAGTATGACGACCCTGTAGCCTAGTTGGTAGCGACCCTGCCTGCGACACGAGATGTCCCGGGTTCGATTCCCGGCCGGGGCAGATATTTATGTGGCAGATAAATATTTGTAGTCGGGTCATGGGTGTAATTGTAATGTGTTATATGTGTAGTCCATGCCACCCGCGACACAGGTACCTAGTAACCTACTGCGGGGGTATGAGTGTGTGTTAGCATTTATACAAAAAAGTATTCGGATATTTTTCTAGGCAAAATTAATGCACTTGTGAATATTATTGACTTCAATCTTGTAATATCGCACAGTGTACAAATTACCGCAAGTAGATAAATTACTTTACAACAAAGAGCTTGAAAGATTCATTTTTCTAAGTAGGTAGACATCACATTTCATAACAATCTTTGTTACGCTTAGTAGACAATACCTAAGTATAAATCGGGTTCAACAGTAGTATTTTCTCTAGCAATTAACACAATAAATATAACGTAACCACCACTAATCTATACTAATCTATACTAATATTATAAAGCTGAAGAGTTTGTTTGTTTGGTTGAACGCGCTAATCTCAGGAACTACTGGTTCGAATTGAATTTTTTTTTTGTGTTGAATAGACCTTTTATCGAGGAAGGCTATAGGCTATATAACATCACGCTGCAACAATTAGAAGCGAAAAAATAATGGAAAATGTGGAAAAAACGGGGAAAATTATTCATTCTCGAGGGCTTTCGTTGCATGCGTTGCGAAAACGATTCAAGATACCAAAAATATATGTATGAAAGAATTATTCCTCTTGAAATGATCTAAAAAAATGTCCAGGACAGTATATGTCTATCTTTTAAGATTAACACACTAGAACCGTTTTTATGGTAATCAAATTTGGTCGAACCCACTGCCATACCAAACTTGCCGCGTTTCCAAGTTTAATCTGAATTAATCTTGCTGTGATCCTTTGCTACTTTGCTATTATTTTGTCGTAAGCTTTATTTCTAAGTTTAATTTAATTTAACCTCAATTAATTTTGGTGATAGTTTATTATCTTCCCGAAATTCCTACGGGAGCGGGACCTACGCGGTTGATACTTACGGGTCCCGAAGCGAAGCGAGGGCGGTTCGCTAGTACAGAATATATTTACCGTATTTAAAAATGAAAATGTTTTCCTTCTAACTCTTTAATCTCGGATTAGAGCAACAGTGGCGTGGGTTGCAGTTAGTAAAAACCAAAGCTATTTTTTGTGAAGTCGCAACCGCTATTTATTTATTCTTTCACGTCCTAGTTCGGCTCTGCCCGAAATTTGCTCTAAAACTACCAAATCCTTTTAAACTCCAGTTTTAGGCACGTGGACTACCCGAAACGGTAAAATATAGTTGGAAAAGAAGTTTTAAAATAAAATTGGAATCTCTACAATATCCAAAAAGGTATGTTTTTTTTGCAGATTTTTAGGTCCCACCTAATCAAATCCGCTGTTAATTTCCATTTTTATATTTTATTAAAAGTATTTATTTATCTTTCGCATAACTTGGAATCTGCTGCTATTTTGTAATTTACGATCATCCACCATCATCACATTGTCTATCTCTTGCTTTGCAAAGCACCTTAGATATTTTTAGTTTAGTTTAGTTTCAGATTAAGTATTTGTATAGATTTATTGGCATGTGTAGTTAGTCGTCTGCCGCGGGCGGTGGCGCGAGTCAGCACAGCGGCCACAGTTAACAAAACCCTGGTTAAAGTTTGTTAATTTTTCCGTACATTTAGTAAAGCTGACAAGTTTCCAGTGAAGTTTTAAACTTAAAGTGGTTAACTAGTTTTAACTGGGTCTAGTTTTTAAGATCTACCGATAGATGGGAGCTTGAAAATCTACAATTAAGTTTCAGTTTTCTGCATATAAAAGGTTGCAAAAACACTATGCTTGAAAGTTTTAGTTACTACGAGTATTTAAAGTTTGAAAACTATTTGTATCATTGTTTAGTGAGTTCGGAAAAGTAAAGTAAGTTAAAGTAAGTTTAACTTCACAAAACATTTAACTGCACATGCATTTTTTAGTTCGCTGACTGCACATACTGGCCGCGTCGCACAGTACCGCCATTTTGAAAATGTCATGCTACAACGTATAATTTTAAAGGGAAAGTATACTAATCATACGCTCTTAATTATAAGGGCGGCTAAATTAATCTTTGAAAGTATTAAAAAAACAAAAACGATGGTTTTATTGTCATCTCAAAAGTCTGCAAACATACTTTAAATATTAGATTTATGAGAATAATGCTACGATAATCCTAGACCACCACGCACTCCACCACCAAGAGCGGCGTGGTGGAGTGTGTTTTAGTTTTAAACCTCCTCAATAATGAGGAGAGACCCATGCTCACTAGTGGGCCATTAATAAGTTAAAACGAATCTTAAATGGATACAAACATACATACGTGCTAATGAAAAACGTACAATAAAAACCAAATGAGAATTTCCAAATCAAAAAACAAAGGAAGTAGTTCCCAGAGAACTTTTGTGTTCGGCTCTCGTCGTGTACTATCATTCCATTCGTGCTCCCATTCCGTTAACACTTCACTTGTTTCCATTGGAAGCTGATCGACCTCTTTCTGCGTTCCTTTAAATCACGCGGTTACTTAGCGCGCGATTGCGGACCTCCAACAAAAGCGGCCCTTACGAGGGGCCATCGGAAGACCGCTTTCGGTTGAAAGTGCGATGCTGGGGACACACGGATTGGGAGTACGTGCGGTGTGCGAGCATGTTGCAATAACTAACGAAATCTGGCGTCTTCATTGATAACTTAACGGTGAAGTTTTATGCGAACGAAGTCTCATGACTGTGCGTAGGAATTGACCAGCTTGCTTGCATCTCCTGTTAGGTGAGATGTTGGTGGTTTAAAGCTAAAACACAGGTAGGATTATTAAGTGCATTTTACATCCTGGGCAACATTATACATACGAATAGGTATACCTACTAGATGGAAACGTTTTGAAGATTACAATAATGTAATAAAACTTCTGTACTTTATATCGAACGAAGTTTTTCGATACTTACTCATGAGGATCCCTGCTATCATGTATTACAAAGGGGCGTGTTGGCCAAAATAGCTGTGAAAATTCAAAACATTTTGTCACACTGAATGCAAAGTTAAGAAAATGTTCTGGATAACTGAAATATTTAATACTGTTCCGCGACCATCACAACCCCCGTAAATTTAATTTGGTTTGTCAGACACTGACAATGCAATAACGTAGCGTTTCTGGTACAAATATAGAGCCATATATCATGGCAAAGTAGTTCGTACTTGGGTCACGTGCGTTCGCGGCGAGCATAGTGGGATCCCTTGCAACAGTCGCGATATATAGCTGTTATTTCATGTACGTTACACCCGCGGGCCCCCATTTCATCTTCAGGACGTGTTCTATTAAAACGAAGCGAATCTGTCACGTCACGTATTACTATAATGCGATCGGCAATTGATATCGACAGAAGCAGCCGGCGTCGCGGCGTAGGGTACTGCCGGAAATGATTATGTTTAACAGGACATTCGTCAACAAATCTTTCTTGGTATTTTATAGTAGTAATATAACCTTTTTACCAAGATTAAACTTACTCAGCGACAGGCATGGAAGGTTAAGGAAAGATCATACGCTCACGATTAGGCAGACTGCGGTAGGAATATGTTTATTCTCAACTATCAGATTTACGAATCTATCTGTTTTACGAATCAATATTATTAACACGCATTTTGTTTCATTAATCGTACCCCATAACTGTTACACTGCTGGGCACGGTAAGAATGAGATAAATATTGTTAATGCATGCATAGCCGTAAGTCACCGTGATTTACTGACCGATTCACTTAAATACTTTTTTCCCCGACAAACGAACAAAGGAGACTCTTGACGGTAAGTTATCATCGCCGATGGTCACAGTTATACCGATAAATGCATCACAGAAGTGTTGCCGGCAAAGAAAGGTGGAAGAAGAGAAGAAGAAGGAAGGTGGAAGGTCTTTTTTGAGGTCACTAAATTGTAAGTACATTTGGATACACCAACCTAATTCCGACGGTACTCGTGCATTTATTTCTAGAAACAAAAGTGCTCTGTTTAATCGTTTCAGGAGCACTGCTGAAGCACCAATCAACAACTCTGTTCATTGTCCTCTTTGGCACCTTACAAAGCCCATGTTATTTTCTGGTTATTTGCATAAAAATCTAATCTTTATTGCAACACATAGGTAACCGTGTCACTAGTAGGCACCGCTCTTTTGTTACAATGTGATAGATACATTAAAATAGTCATAGTTCCCGATGGCTGACTGCATAAGCAGATTTCACACATCTTAGAAAACATTTCGTAGAATTCTCAGGTGTACAGATCCTAATACAGGTCCTTTCAGGTTTTCTCAATTGTGTTTTTTCCTTTACCAAAGCGAATGGTAGAACTAGGAGTTTTACAAGTTCGGAGTCAGACATACAAATTATCACCGCTAATACTGTGTATAAAAACGTAATATGGCTTTAAAATATTATGGGCAGTAAATCATCTGGGCAGTTGCAGTGCAATTAGCAACACCGGCACATACCGGCTGTTTATGGGCGGTTTGTAAATGAGCCGTATTTATGTTATTGCACACCGGCTATTTGGGATTGAGTTGTGGTTTTAGTTTAAGGGGCAATAGGTTTAATTTATTGGCTCGTAAACACGGGGCGGCTCCCGCTGTGTTGTCCGGGTGACATATTCTATATTTCTTGAGTATATTATACCACAATTTATTGATATGTATACGGTGGTCATAAGATTATTGAATATTATTTAGATCCAGTTGAATGGTGACCATTGTTAGCTTAAAACATGCAGCATGGGTAATATACGTTTGTAAAAATACAACACTCCAAATCTAACTTTACATGAATTTTCACAAAATCTTTGACATTGGGTTACAGTAATTAAATTAAAAAATCGGTAGGCAGTTTGGTGGTTGTAATTTGTTCTCTTGATGGTAGGTTTATTCTTAGTAAAAATGGTTCCCATTTTTTCAATATTTTTACTGATGCTTCGCTCCTCGTTTAAAGCCTTTCTCAACAAATGGATTTGTCCGACATAAAAATCGGTTTAACGAAAGCTCTGTTGGAATTTTACCTCTGACACTTGAACATCTGACACCTCACCTGACAGCTGACTTACTTGAAAGCTGGTAACATATTGGCTGCAAGCTGCAATTAATAAAACTGATCGGACACTGAACTCCGGGTTCAAATCCCAGGGCACGCACCTCTGACTTTTCGGAGTTATGTGCGTTTTAAGCATTTAAATGTCACTTGCTACAAACGGTAAAGGAAAACATCGTGAGGAAACCTGCATGCCGGAGAGTTCGCAAAACTCAAAGGTGTGTGGAGTCCGCCAATCCACACTTGGCCAGCGTGGTGGACTTCTGAGAAGAGACCCGTGCTCAATAGTGAGCCATGATGGGTTGATCATCAGATTTATAAAACTGACTGACCCATATGCGCGCATTCATGGCTGGGCTTAGCTAACAGCATACATCCCCATTTCCATTACATCGGTACCATGCGATAAGAAACTTCGTCCCAAAAATCAATTCAAACAATCTCTTCAGCTCTATAATATTCCCACATCCTAATAAATACGAGTATATATTATCAGCTTCCGTATTTTACACTACATATGATATTCACACGTAAGTTAATACATTCGTTTCTTACGTATTCTAAAGATAAGATATAGGAAAAGATGTGTGTATGTGGAGACTAAATTAAAATGTTCCTTCTGTCTCGGTGTACCTACTAGCGCTGGGTGACACCTGCGGTGACCCTTCCCAGCTGACCCTTCCGAGGATAGCTTTGTGGCGGACCCGCAGACGGGTTAATCCTGGCGAACCTCCCTACGGTTGGTAACCGACTTCAAATAAACGAGGTTATCAATATGACACTTATGTAGGTATGTTATATTTGTAGAACTGCAAAATATGTGGAAAAAGAGAAAAACGAAAAGGGAACCATGAATATCGGTAAATATATATTTTGGGTGTTTTTACAACTTGATTTTGGCTATTCATTTTCAAGTGGCTTATTCTGAATGTCTGTTTCTTCTTTATTTACAAATAGTAAAAGCCCTGGCTTTGCGTCGTTAAATAGAACTTTAAAAGAAAATACATGGGTACCCAAGTTCTGAAAACTGCTAAGACGAGATTCTATGAATTGTTATAATACCTTTTTATTGTGATCCGACTGAAATATACTAAAACCATAAATTTTATTCTAAACTACCTATACATAAGTTAAAGGCGCACTTAAACAAACTCAAAGATAAATGGACAAACGAGTAAAACTAACAAAAATTGTAAAAACTTTGGTCCAGGAAGCTATACTGCATAAACATAATATACTACACAGCAGTTACAAAACTAGGCCTTTTACTGTCATAATATATCTTAGTACATTCAAATTCAAATTATTTATTTCTTCGAAGTAGGTTTTTACAAACACTTTCCGAACGTCAAGCTACGCCATCGCTTCAACAAATCCCTACGGCGAGTGGTCTTGGAAGAAGAAGCGGCAAGAAACTCCCAAGGAGTCTTTTTTTCTCTTTCTCCACTCACAGTTACAGTTGCACTTACTACTAATTACGGCTAAAATACGAAACTCATGTCCAAGCTGATTTATCATTAAAATATTCATCAAGTTTGTAATAACCTTTCGTCATAAGAATGCTTTTGACATGAGTTTTAAGTTTACAGTACGGCATTTCTGTTAATTGTATCGGAACTTTATTATAAATTTTAACGCAGTTACCCATGAAAGAGCCACCAGTTTTGCTAAGTCTGAATTTTGGTATTTCATTTCATTTCATGATAAAGTCATCGATTACTTAGAATTTTCTTAGGTACCTGTACTTATGATTATGACGATGTATGATGAGTGATGATACACCTACTGTAATCCTTGCAATGTAAGTTAATCAGAACAGTTATTCGTCTGTAATACGCAGTTCCATGCAACATGCTATTAAGCCTGAGCGTATCGGGACTGGTACAAAGATTCTCGATGTTCGATCGCGAGCCGACAACGATATTCAGTAAGCTTGTCGTCGTACACAGCGGCGTTTGTTTTATCTGTACTGCTGTTAACAGTTTAACATCATCAGAGGGACATCCGAATTTATAGAAAAGCGAGCGAGCGAGCGCTGCATTAGGTTTAGTTTGTAGCTCTTAGGTACTTAGTGGGGGGTAAAGTTGACTGAAGAAAACCTAGAGGGCGGTCACTGACCTGATATTCTGACACAATAAAAAATTACAGACATCCGGGTTACCAATGCTCAAAGACAGGCAAAACATACATAAGGTTCTAACTCGACAGCTCCGTTAAAAACTTGCACAAGCATCAATAATAAATAACACGACGAAGAGTAAATATGTAATTTTCAATTAGGTTTTAATGATTCCTGAAAAAATCAAATTTAGTGACTTATGAGGTTTTTGCAATGACCAATTCATTTGTACTTACCGATAATAGAACTCGTCACTCGCCGTAGATAGAACAGGGTCTGAAGGCGCTAGACGCAGCCCCTGTTGAGAAATACATCTTATAGGTCACGGAATTCAATCATGAACTACTCTCTGCATTGAGAGGTATATCTTTTATCTGGAATAGATAGAGGGTCTATTTCCATATTCTTGGGGTTTGTTCGTTGGAGTGTGCATTGTGGGGAGCTTGTTTGCACAGAACTGGCTTTACTGCACTTCTTAATCTCCGGTATTTATTGAAAACAGATTTTTTAAAGTAACTGGTTTCTTTTAAAATAGCTAATTTCTTGTTCCTTTTGGTTTCCTCAGCTTTCGCTGGCTCTTTCATTGCTATCAAGGTACAGGCTTAGCAAAGTAAAAATCTGGGAACTTTGCAGCTCTAGGTCAGTTTATTGTATTGCAAAGTTTGTCCGGTTGTCAATTTGTAAAAATTTCAGCGCAATGCGGCAGGTATTTATACAAGTTGTTTGACGGTCAGTAATAAATTAGCCCTAAAGGCATCACCATGGTATGGTGTATAGGCCAGGAAAGAAGGACCAGGGTAGAAATACCTCTTAATCTATCGATTTCCTTTTTACATCGTCCAGATTAGGTCGGCATTCTATTTATTAAAGCAGTTGCACTAAATTATTGCATCTTCATCGTCGGTAACTTATTTAAAACGTTTAGTTCTCATATTAAGCCGAAGGTTGTAATGTAAGGTTGGCTTGTAAAACGACTTCTTGTGGGAATGAAACGATTTTCAAGGAAATTTTAATAACGAGAACATAGACTTCCCGAAATCATTAATTAGTTGGAAACACGTCGGGGACTATTACATTGTTGGGCGCTCTAAACATGCCAGTAGCCGCTCCCGGTGCCAACTGGCACGTCTCAGGCGCTAAGCCAAAACTCGCTAATGGCGCTAGACGCTCAAGCACTCATCAACGTGATTATTCCGATTCCGACCGTTGCTGCCCTCGTCTACACGTGTAGAAGAACGTTACATGTTATATTCAAATATAAGATAAACGATATCGTGCCCTAGAGATACCGATAGAGGAGTAAAATATAAACTTGATTACAATTACTCCAGATGTAATGTCCTGAAATGTAAACATTTTTAGAGAAAACATTAACATCATTTTCGGCGGGGGCATTTCCATGCTAAGATTATTTATAAACTAACGTCACGTCATTACGAGAAAGTTGAACTGTTATTAATATCTTATTAACCAATAATATAAGCAAAAAGGTGATAACATAATTGTTATTAAAAACATAAATACCTATCTATAGCTTGAAGCCCAGTTTACCTTTTAAAATATTAACGTGAGTTTGTAATCAATTTTATAAACAAAGCTGATCAAAAAGTGATTCTGGCTAAATTTCGTTCTATTGGATCAAACAAAATATTAATGAATATGAAAATTGAAAAAGGGGACCTAGAGGGATCTCAATATATTTTAGTTGGACAAAATTTCCAATCCGCTGAGTTTGGCAAAGCGTTGACGTTAAAATTTCGTAGCAATTTACTCGGAAATCATTACTTGCGAGTTAAGAAATCATTACTTGAGAGTTGAGTATTAATAAGCGGTAGCCATATTCGATTAGGTTTGAACACATGGGAAAGAAGTGACTGGGAATTACCAAAGTCCATAGACGACTGTGATCACTTACCATCAGGTGATCCGTCTACTCGATTGCCTGCTGAGGCTGACAAAAGGGTAATTCCAGTCTGGTCCACGCGCTGACCGATGCAAACTGCGGCAGGAGAAATCGTGTGTCTGAACAAGCCTAAGGCACTTCTCACACTACGCTGTTTATGAGCTACGCGACTGCAACGCAACCCAAAATTCGCTGTATCTGACACTGTTCACTGACAGGATACGCATTGTAGACGCGTCGCTTACATTGACAAGACCCTAGTCGCTTGCAAATAGCGTTGTGTGAGAAGTACCTAAGAGTTACGTAATTTTAAAAAATAAACATTATATTATCTCACAATGTCTTTGTTCTCCTGTTTTCCTTCGAAAGGTGGTGTAATTAGACCTGATTTGTATGGTGCTAGAGACGTAATGACTTGTTTTTAAATAGGTACCTGTTGTTTACGAGAAATTCCTTAGTTTACAAAACGAGCGGAACAAAGGCCATTATTATATTAAAAACAACGTTTATATAAGAATAAATTATTTCATCGAAGTATTGTGATTTTTATTGTTCGTATAATATACAATCGATACTTATTATTTATGTCGATATTGACGATTTTCGACATTTAATTAGTAAATTAGTAGTAGTAGGTAGTAGTTTAATTTCCACTCTTACTACTTATTTAAGCGCTGATTTCCTTCTGATGTAGCCTTCACTGACACGACAGAAAACAAAGTTTTATTGATATGTACGCAGATTCACAAGCAGAGTCTACGCCGTAGGGCTATGAAAGTTTGAACGGCGTCCTTACGATAAGTGTTCTGCGTATTTACAGAGAAAATTCTACCAAATTCCTCTTCATCTGAACAAGTTCCGCTAACAACGACGAGTGAAATTACACACGAGAGAATAGACGCCACGTCTTAGTTTCCAAGTGTCGTTTCTACTCGATAACTACCGTGCCAATCGACTCGCTTCAACTTCCGTTATCGGATTGCAATGTCGTAAGAGTTTAATCCATACTTATTAAAATGCGAAACAACTTTACACGCATAATCCACTGAATTAAAATAAAATTTTGTACAGAGATAATTTGAGATAGGGTATTTTTTATCTAAAAAAACCGAAATAAAAAAATTAATTAATTAACTACAAATAATTTTTTTTTTAAATTGTAAGTAAAATTGATTATATCAGGTATTTCAGTTTAAATAAAATTTAAAGAAAAATGAAAGGCAGTGAGCTATTTAACAAGACACACAGTTAGTTTATTTCTCATCGTTTCTCTCGTTCACGACATCTAGTCTAGATCTTTTATAATCGCCAAAAATCGATTATAACGACACTTGAGGAGATAACCCGTAAAAATTAATGGGTTGAAACTATTCATATATTCATAAACATAAAATATCTGTTGAGGGATTATTACCAAAAGTGTGACGCTTGTTCGTAGCACTTCGTAGCACAGAATGAACTTTTGTTGATGCAAAAGTAAGTCTATATTGGCGGAAGTAAACGAGACACATGTCCGTATTTTGTATTATGTGGTTGCTGGTAGTATGACGAGCAGTAGGAGCATTACTGAGGTGATTCAGTCCAGGGAGGCAGCTGCTACGGAATTAACGATGTCCGAGCCCATACGTGACGGGACTAGACAACGAGACGAGAAGCCGCACCGCACTGCCGCATCGCACGGCCGCGCCGCATCGCTGCATCGCCCCAACGTGCCATTTGGAATTGTTTATCGATATTCCATGGCCTTATTCGAGACGATCTAATATGCTAATGAAGATTTTCGGAGACTGAAGTAGACGTGATTGCTCAAAAGTTTCTCAGTCTATTTTTGTTTTGTTCAATAAATTCGTAGTAGTTAATTTTAGAAAGGCAGGTAAGTTACGTGATTCGGTTGCTGATAATGAGCTTTTGTCAATCCACGTACCACAACAGAAAAACGCTGGCTGGCGGTTAGGTAGTAGTGAAATATTATAAACTTTATCTTGATTTCCCGCACGTTGAGAAATAAAGCCTCGGTACCGATTGCTATCGAAACTTAGTAGGTAGGTACCTACTTGTTAAGTTTAGGCGGAGATATAGCGCATGATATAGGTAAAAAATACCTACTGACTCATTAACTAGTATTATTTCTCATATTTTATATTTCCGTAAAAATATCATGAGGCTATGTACAAATGAAGAAAGCTTCTCTACAAAATTGATAATATGGAATAAAACATTTAACGAAAAGGTAGTTCAGTATAGAGCTAGTTCTAAGCAACGTGGACGAAGTGTTAAACAATGGCACAATTCAAGTTTAATGTGAGAACAACCCGGTATTCGGTATACGAGGCAGATGGTGCGGCGGTGGCGGTACGGCGGTCGCCGTAAATCGTGCTATCTCTCGATAATATCCCAACGCCTATTGGATTTCATATCGCCTGAACTGTGGCGTGTCTCTGGAATTCGTATTTACGAGGTCGTTTCTGGGGTTTGGTGCTGCGCTAGCCAAATGTGGGAGCGAGATTGAAGTGGAAATAAAGTGGAGTGTTGGGCCGCGTGTTCGAATCAACATTTTAAATGTAACGGCATACGCACGCAGTCCGAATCATCCAGTTGCGTTGATCGTAATATATCGTATGGTATAATTACATATAATGCTACGGCTACATCCGCGTTAATTTACGCATTAATTTGGTGAATTAAATCGTAATTATTTAGGCGTAGGGATATGGAGCTGGTCACACGTTTATTGTGTATAAAATAAATGGAATCTAAGGCACTTCTCACACAACGCTATTCATGAGCTATGCGACTGCAACGCAACCCAAAATTTGTATGTCAAATTCTTTTCACTGACAGGAGACACGTCTACGATGCGACTCCTGTCAGTCAAAAGTTTCAGATACATAGAATTTTGGGACTGCGTCGCAGTTGCGTAGTTTATAAATAGCGTAATGTGAGAAGTGCCTTAGTTATTTCAGTGGTACTTGTATGGTGTTACTAACTGCTGCCCGCGACTAGGCTCGCGTAAAAGATATAGGATTTACCAAAATAATGAAAAAAGAGTTCCATTATGCTAATCATAATCCTAAAAACGAATTTTCGTAGTCTCTATCAGTGAAATCAACGAAATTTCAAACAAACTTTCTTAACCATGAACACACACATACCACACAGACACACACACACACACACACACACACAGAGAGAGAGAGAGAGAGAGACACACACACTCACACATTTGTCTTACGTCCTGATTACAACTGCCGCAACGAGGTATCACCGAGTGATTGGTAGACTATTCTTGATGCCCCCAGATGCGAGGACCCAAGCCGAGGCTCGAACCTCACAGGAGGGGCCCTTAGGTAGTCGTAACCCATATTTTCCGCGACAATGGGGTTATTACACCATCCTACTGCGATATTTTTCTTCTCGGCGAGGCCTCTTCAGGCCCCATCACTACGCGTGAAGCTGTGAAGCCAACAGCAATTTTACCGATTCAAAAAAAAGAACAATCATTTTATTTGGCTCATAAATGTCTGCCCCAATTGAGACTCGAAGCTCGGACTCGTCAATTAGCAAGTGTATAAACTAACAAATAGACTAAGGGGCCGTGAGAATAAAAATAATTACAAAAAAACGCTTTATTACGCCTAAAAATTACAATGAACGGGCTTAATGCTAACACTGAATTCCTTCCAGCCATCAGCGACGAGGGACGCAGTGAAATTAGTGGCAGGTTTATTTTGTTCATTTTCCGTTTAAACATTTAGTAAGACCTAGTAGGTAAATTCATTAAAAGTGTTTCTCAAATATGTTTATTTATTTATTTATATAGGTCGCCAACACTCTGAACACTAAAATATTCAACATTGTATACAATTCAATAAAGCAATTTCTAGGTAAGTGCTAGAGTAGTTTATAGGCAACGACATCATGATATGAACATCATCGTCATTTACTATTAAAATATTACAATTGAATTAAATTAAATTACATTACATTAAATTGCATTAAATTAAATTAAATAAATTAAAATTGAATTAAATAAAATTATGAAACATTAAAAAATTACATAACAATCAGTAAAATTAAATGGAATCCGTCATAAAGATAATTAAAAAATTGATCTGTAAAAATAATTGACATTGGTAACACAAATAGTATTTAAGTGAGGTAATGAGGATTTTTAAGCTAAGCATTTTATTTTTGAGCATGCGTGCGTTATCGGAAAAAATATCGATATCTTTGCTTTTTGAAGTAGTGTTGTATTCTCTTATTAACCTGCTTAACGGAGCATTTTGCCCCAGATTTGTTTTACATGAAACATTGCATAGAATATTGATGGTGCGGTTCCACTGAGGCTGAGCGGAGCGGAGCAGTGCGCGATTCACCAATCACATGGCTTGAAATCCCAGCTCATTGCGCCTCGCGTGATTTTCAAGGCATGTGATTGGTGAAGCGCGCACTGCTCCGCTCCGCTCCGCCTCAGTGGAACCGCACCCTTAATCTTGAATCTGGCGTTTCTAGGTAATGTTCCAAGAATAAACATAGTTCATTCAGAATTTATTATAGATATCACTAAACGAAATGTTTATCCTTTTTAATACAATAGCTGGCAAACGAGCAGTTTAGTCACCTTTGCCCCTCAACAATAGCAACACTAGTAAAATCAAAGGCATCATCATGCATTGCAAGCCAAGAATAAAGCAAAGCAATGGAAGAATAATACTAGATCTCAAACTGACAGGCAGTAAGTCGTATAGCGAATGACTCAAGCAAGAGGGTGGTAGCTTACAGTCAGATTTTAGACCGAATAGCTGGTCTTCGCCTCTTACGATACCTTGGCCTGCCAGCATGGAAATATGGTCAGTATTCCAGGACCAGCTTATACATCGATATATTTGCATATACAAAGCAAAATCTATAAGCGTTTACAAGCAATAAAAAAATTCTCCACCCAATTCAGCGAAGCCGTCGATAATCGGCTCGGCTGATTGTTCACATAAAACAGAACAGTGCCAATAGTTCGACGTCGCTTCTATTCTTCGAAATAAGTCAATTGATCATGTTACGAAATTTTATTATTATTATGGGTATGAAAGGGAAACCCACAAATTGCATTACAGTCGACATCGGCTGAATGAAATCAATTCTGGGAAAGTTTCCGTAATCGAATCGTTCCCGTCCCGTCACCTCGTGTGTTGCGTTAAATATTCATTTCGTTTCGCCAATTTTCTAAGTGGATTTCATGTCTGCGTTTGATGGATTCGTTGCAGGCGGAGGCTGTTTACTGTATATTATTGGATTTTTTAAATTATTAATAACAGATGATATTAATTTCACTTGCTGTTTAAGTATAATTTCATCAATATATTCGGTGTAGGGACCCATATTTATAAAAATGTACCGGTGCAATTGATGAATAATAAGGTTACACATTTTAACCAAACCAATCAGTGTAGTAGGAATGAATAGATACAGTAGGTCCAATATAATATATTTTTTCTGTCACTTTGTCAGTCTATTTGTTGTTTTCTGATCTGGATACGGTTTCCGCTAACGCCCTGTGAAGCTCTTAGGATACTAATTAAATGAATAACGGTATGTCAATTTCAAGGATCTCTATGGCGTCTGATCGGTGGGTACATTTATTCCCTTAGTAAAAAGTAAGTTATTTTTGTTATTGATACGTACATAGTACATACATGACGTAAAAACAGACGACGTTTCGACCGACGAAGCCACATATACAACAATTAACCTTAACGAAATGTGCGTTTCGGTAACACGGACCTTTCGATTTATTAATGTCGTCAAGATTCATGCATTAACCATGAATTTTCGGTTTATTACATTCAAGCTATGTGGAACAAATATGGCGGATTGTGCCGTATCAGTGACGTAAATGTCTCCGGGAGCCGTAAAACGTTCGAGGCAGGTATATTTTATGGATTTTCAAAAGAGAAAATGAGAATTGCTTGCGAACGCAACTTGGTACGGCGCCCTTCGCTATCGTTAGCGAAATGGCTTGGGACTTAAACTTAACAGTTTATTTCTTTACAGCAGCTATTGCCGGTAAGTTATGAGGCTGTTTTAAAGTTTGGATTTGAGGCCGTCGCCTTAAACTGTTTGGATTCGACAAAAAATAAAGCGAACCTATTTTCATCATAATAACGTAAAAATGTAGAAAGTATATACAATATTACATGTGTTAAAATAAAGCGTTAGATTTTATTATTTATTTTATTATTTTATTTTTTCTATTTAATGATTTGTCTTTGTGTTTGTTCGTGTTAAGTTCCGCTACGGCTTAATCGATTTAATTGCGATTTTTCCGATCTATTCTGACAGACAGAGATAACAGTGTTTGTAGTAAATAGGCATGTCTAAACATTTTTTCGAGTGAGGATTAGACCTTCCTAGGTTACCCAAAGCGAGGCTGGGGTGGCAACTAGCATCGAATAAAGTTTACGGTGAATACTTCCTGCGGTCGTGCGTGTTATGTTCGGTGATAACGGTAATTCAGTGAATGCTTGATGTTTATTCAGTATTAACGGCCATAGGCACAATTAGCGGCGACAATACAATCAATTTGCTTCTACCCAATACATACAATACCGATTTTGGCTTTTATATTAAGTGCTCTTTATAATATGCACACTGGGCGCATTCCACTAAGCTGTCAAAAACGCTCAAAACTTTCTTTTGCTGCAAAAACAGTCGTTTCGAGCATTGTGATCGGTTAGTGTACACGTCGGATATATTTCAATCAAGGTAGGCGTTGTTGACGTCGATGGCGATGACGGTGACTTACCATCTAAGGGTGCGGTTCCACTGAGGCGGAGCTGTGCGCGATTCACCAATCACATGCCTTGAAAATCACGCGAGGCACAATGAGATGTGGATTTCAAGCCATGTGATTGGTGAATCGCGCACAGCTCCGCTCCGCTCCGCCTCAGTGGAACCGCACCCTAATGGTTCTACTGCGAGTGTTCAGGTTATTAACATAAAATAATGGTGTAAGGTATTCTTACAACCGGAGCTGTACTGTAACATTGCATGGAAATAAGTTGCGCTGTATTGTCATAAGTTGAGGTGAAATGTGACATAATACGTATACATATGTATGTTCTTGGGAGTTTTTTGCCCTTTACAAAACCACTGCATTAAAGTGTTTTTAGTACAATGCTTTTGCACTCTTACCGTTAAGAGGCGATGCAACTCTTAATACCAAAACCCCGCCCTAATACCATGATAATAATATGTCATCATTACTAAACTTGTTTTCATTTGTGAGCGTGTGTGTGTGTACTGTACGGACGCATTTATTTTTTAACCGACTTCAATAAAGGAGTTTCTCAGTTTGAACTGTATGTATGTATATTTGTGCGCAATTATCTCGCGTTTGGTTGAACCGATTTTGATGCGGTTTTTAGCATAGTATTTGTCAGACTTAGGAGAAGGTTTTAGGCATATTAACCGCGTTTAAATGAATTTATTTACTTTTCGGCGTTAAAGTAGGTTCTATTTTGTTAAAAGTTATATAATATTAAATACATAATTCATCAGGTCATTAATATTGGCTTGGAAGCAGTGATGGCACTTTATCCATTATACAATTAAGGTTAAAAGCATCAATTTGCACTCCATAACATCAGCAAAGGGACATAAATTATCGCGGCAGATGCAACATTACCGCAGAAGGACATAATTTGATGGCAAAATTAATTATTAAAGCGATTACCATGCCAACCTGCTGTTATCGTAATTGCCTTGTATTTTTCACTAGTGGACTACTTCGGGAAACAACAACTACAAAAAGGGGAAACTTTTTGCAAATATTTTCATTCTCAATTCCATTGGTTGTAGCCTCAGATTATAGAACCAAAAGGCAGATGTAGTCGTTCTAGTATAAAGTGAAGCTACCAAAGCAAATACAAAATAAAAAGCTAATACAATCTCGTGTCAGTACTAAGGAATGCGTCAAATAGCATAAACGTCGCAAATGTCAAATTTTTTAAAATAATTTTATCAGCTAAAATGCCGTCTTGCATTTTTAAACTCTGTAAAAGTTGTTCGCAAAACCAAAGAAAATGATATGGAATGTCTTTTCACAGGTAACTCTTCATTATTTTATTATTTATTTATAATAATATTTTTGCGGTCCGCTTGGAACACAAAACCTCGACAATCATTCGTTTCTATAACAGCTTTATATGAAAATCGGTTACCCTAAATTTGGGGAAATATGCATGGGCTATTTGAGCACTGGTCGATTTATAACGAAAAAAATATAGTTTAAAAGTAAATAGTTTTATTTATTTAAACCTAAAAATCAGGAAATACAGCCAATAAAATTAGCATTTTAACATAGGCAAACCGAGTTAATTGAAAATGTCACCTTTGCCCACGATAAATGTATGATGAATATTATATAATATTTTAGTTTCTGTTTAGCCTACTCACTAAAATTATTTCAATTATAATGTTTGCAGATTACCGACAGATGCTGTAACAAGAGAAAAAATGGGTTCATATTATTCGGAAGCGCAGGCAAGATATTAATTGGCTGCCATTCAAATTTTGCGTGATTTGCTCATTACATTTTAGTGAGGGTGACGTGTATCTCACTAAAAAAGGACGTTGGTTGATTAAAAAGCATCAAAACCGAATTTTTGTTATAATAAATATGTTATTATTGATATTTTGATGTTTTTTATTAAAAATATCTACCAAAAGAAAAAATCCATATGTTAATTAAAACAATTAAACATATTTAAAAAATTAACTTATTAAATTCAATATATTAAAAGGACATTTACACATATTATAATGTACTTTTTGATACCTAGTGATATAATTAAAATCAATTATTATTATTGCATTTAATAAAACTTTAATTTTTTGTCTGTCTCTTTAAAGTTTTGTGCATTTGTTCCGCCTAATCACAGGAACGGCTTAACAAATTTAGATGCAGTTTTCACTGGCGTATTCTAATGAGCGTGGGTTAACATTTAGTGTTTGTTTTATTTGAAGCGGTTCAGAAATAAAAAAAAAGATGTGGTGTCGTGGGACACCAGGTAGGAACGAAGTTCCTTCGGCTAATGTAGAATCGACACAATTTCCAAAAAAAATCGTGCTCAATTTTATGTAGGTTTTCTTGATTTTTCTCTTAAATTTTGCTGATTAGTTTTTATTTAAGTACAGGAAAGTGTTTAGGAAATTCAGTATTTTAGGAAATAATAAATTACGTAAAATAATAATGTTAGTGCACAGCAACAAATGTCCCTTATCTGTCTTAAGGAAATAAAATAATATTCGCAGTCCAAAATGCACAGCAATAAATGCCCCGGTAGCTGCGCTGCTTCCGCTTACGCTTGGCGTCTAGTGAAAAAGGTCCTATGTGATGCGGATTTCGAACACGCTTACGCGTCTTGATCAAACCTTTGCAATGTTTAATAATTTGCAGTAATGTGGGTGATTTCTTATTACACAGCACTTAGTAGGTACTTCGGTTTTTAGGTCTAGAATCAACGTTATATCTAGAATCACGCAAAAACTATTACACTTTACTACATTGCTGTCGCGCCTGCGCACCTCTCGTTTAACGCTTTTATTCCACGCATATTTTCATACGGTTTTACTATCACATTTTTTTCAGTGCGGTCGCGCAGCAAAATCCCTATCTCCTCCAAGCCTGCCGTAAGGAACTTCGTTCCAAAAAAATCACGTCAATTTAAAGAATACCATCCCTCATATTTTATCGATTATGGGCTTACGGGATTGGAAACAAGGGCATTTACTAGTAATAAATAATTTGCCATAATTTGCCAATAGAATTGTGCATAATGTTTTAAGTTAGTAATATGGCGATCAATGTTTACAAAATTGCGGGAGATTATGACTTTTCATTTGGCAACCTCACACACACAAAGAATAACGTATCCATACGGTGCACCGCTAGTTGACATTAAGGTTGTCATGCACACATAGCGAAAAAGTGACTTCACATTATTCGTTGCTTTTCTTTGCGAATGTTACATCTGCCTTTTGGTTCTATAATCTGAGGTTGTAGCGTGATGTTATGAAAGTAGCCTATAACCATCTATAACCTTACTCAATAAATGCACTACCCAATACATTATTTTATTAGGATAAGTAGTTTCTAAGGTTAGTCCGTTCAAACGACCAATCAAACTCTTCAGATTTATATTATTAATATCTATAGATAGATACCTAAGAGGAAATAAAAAATATTCGTGATCCTACGTTTGAATGACAATATTGACAACATCAAGCCCTATTCCATTTAAAACATCTGACTCAGCCAGTAATAATATTTTTTTGGCCTCTAGCTATAGACAGCTGAAAAAATCCCTCCTTATTTCATTTCTCCTTGCCTTGCCTCCTTCACCTCGCCTTACCACACCTCATCTCATCACGATCTAGTTACTAAATACTGATGTTTTTAATAGTCCGTCCGTTTCAAGTAAAATGTGCTTTACTGTGTGGAAATGAACAAAAAATTTTTGTGAAAAAATAAAACATTTATTTATTTATATTATTATTCATAATAATATTTTTTTATAAAAGTTCATAAATATTACTATTTATTGAACTAATAACAATTGTCTGTCTAAAGGATGTAATAATTTAATTTTATTTTAAAAATAGTCTGTTTTCGTTTTATTGTTAAAAAATCGATTTCTTGTTCCAAAAATTATAACCTGAATACAATTATCGATCTCGTGGGAATTTTTCGTAAATAAATACGGGTCTCGTGGAATTTCCGGGATTTTTTTTCTTATTTACGTTTCATCAGAATAAGCGATAAACGTCTGCTTGCTAACATAAACATATAGAGTTACATTCGCATAGAAAATATTTCTATCGGATTCTTTTTTTTATTTATACATATAATGCTATAAACCCGCCCTCGCTTCTTTTTGGGAAACCAGTCCCTCAGTAGGCACATTCGGAATTGTTAGGCGTGATTCTTTAAACTGATTTTTCTGTTTTATTTATGAAAAGATTGAGATAAAATAAACTATGTTTATTAAGTGAAGTTTACCACTCTAATAAAACTTAAAACCGCATCCAAATCCGTTTTACCTTTTTTAAGATTAGCACGAATAACAACAAAGAGACAAAATTTCAAAAAAACATTGTTTTAGCTTCTGTTACGTTCTAGTTACGGCGCCGTGGATAATAGTTTTTCTCAAATACTTATCTTCCACTTACAGGAATCAATCAGTAACAGATTCATCATACTATGTGCAGATTAATTTAGTTTCAATAAAATCATTCGCTCTTTAGTTAAATTTTAAAGCAGCTTTGAATGAACCAATCTCAGTAGCAATAATCCTTCAAGTCGGATATTAAAAGTCTTAAGCCAAAAGTATATTTCTCATTCGACAATATTAGCTTTCAGCTTTCAGAAGTTTCAAGTTGTGAAAACGTGAACAGTTTTACAGTTTTCTGTGCTTAACTGTGCTGTGTTTACTTGTAGGGTCCTAGCTTCGATTCCTAATCAGGTGGATATTTTAATGATGAGTTTCTGTGCGTATGTACTCCACCACAAGTGGAATTCTTGTGTAGCTAGTGTTATTTATTCAGAGTTTACATGAGGCGAGTTTCAAACATTTTGTTTTCGAAAATGATACCTACCTGTTATATTTTTAAACGACGTCACTACAAGGAGAAAAATCTCAATTAAACTGTATTTTTTGCCTCGTAACGCTTCACTTGCTGTATAAATACAGGACGAGACGACGTCATACCACGTTATACATTGAGCGACATTTGACGTTTTGTGTATTTATTTTGGCATCTCCTACCAAGCCAGTGCAAGCAGGCTTCTCTGAGCAGGTTGACTGTCTTGGGTCTTGTGAAACTGTACAAATATTATTGTCTTTTGTTATTGTTATGATGTTCTATATTGTTTGTAGTTTGTAATGTTCTTCTATTAAGTCGTTTTTCTAAAAAGATGATGTAGTTACACAGCCATAAACTCCCTCAAATAAATAAAAAAGGTTATGTAAAGCATTGCTTAGTACACCTTGACATTTGTTTTGATAAAAATAAAAGTACTCAAAATAACAAGATTTTACACTGATATTACGAACTGGTCGCCAGTCGCAGTCCAAACAGTCTATTCACATATTTTATTTGACATTTGTGCATTTTAACACGGAATTAAATAACTGAAAGTAATTAAGCACGACGTATTTAACCGGCGACCTACATAGCGGCCCGTAGTGTCCGCAGCCATTGTTAGCGGCCGCAGTTAGTGTTACACAAAGTTGCGGACGGACGAACAAACACTGCGACTGCACATTGTTGGTGAAACTTGCGCAGCCTGATGAAACAACTGCATTGTATTTCAACTGTAACGGGTACTCACGATATTTATAATTAATACCGATTTCAGTGTTGCCGTGACGATGATCTATGCAATTGGGTCGAAATATCGCTTTAATACTAAATTTTGTCAGTACCTACCCGTTATAAAGTTAATTTAAGTGATCGCGATGATAAAAGTATAAAATTTTATTAAACTGATAAGTGCCAACATGGAAACTATCCATTACCTGTATCAGATAATTATTGTGTATCTAATTGTAAGTTTCTCACTACACACTGAAACAAGTTTTATATTCTTGTGAATTATTAAAAAACAAGTGTGAAGTCAAAAATTTTTTTCTAAATAAAATTATTTCGTGCAAATAATGAAACCTATTATTTTGAGTGTTAAAAATACAAAAAGGACATCTTATTGACTTCAAAAAAATGTGAAAAGTACAGTTAATTGCATTATAACGGTTACAAATTTAAATGAATTTAACTGAACAAGTAACTTAGCGGTAGTAGTTAATTTAGCAAACCACATGAAACCATCAGGTGAATGAAGGGTACTGAAGCGATTGTCATCGCGGTCAGATCACGTGTTGTAGTGGCCTGCGGGCGACTGTTTAAATCTCTAATACGACTCTGATTTGGGTGAGGGTTCATCGATACTTTACGAAGTTAATTAATAATTGTTTAAATTAGATTTGTTCATCAATACAAAATTTATTTAAATTAAATTATTGTAATCACGTAGATCTAAGCATTTTTGGCGTGAAAACAGCTTTTTTGTTTACATAATCAAAAATAATAAACAAATTATGCTTTGCTTACTTAACAAAATTAGAGCGTCGGCACTTTGTAAACGTTGTTCATAAAATATTAGTCGTTACGTCCACGTATTCACGGAAACAAGTGTACGTCTACGACACAGCCTTACCCCGCTTTTTAGGGTTCCGTACCCAAAGGGTAAAACGGGACCCTATTACTGAGACTTCGCTGTCCGTCCGTCCGTCTGTCACCAGGCTGTATCTCATGAACCGTAATAGTTACACAGTTGAAATTTTCACAGATGATGTATTTCTGTTGCCGCTACAACAACAAATACTAAAACACTGAATAAAATCAATATTTAAGTCGAAATATGGCTTCGATGCTTCAGTGATAAATTAGTTACCTTTCGGTCCAAGAGATGGCGTTGCTTGTGGCTACAAAAAAGTAAAGTAAATATTTAAGTGAGGCTTTCATACAACAGACCAGATTTTTTTGACGTTTTTATACATAATGGTACGGAACCCTTCGTGCGCGAGTCCAACTCGCACTTGGCCGATTTTTTTCGGTTGTTCTTGTACTCGCGCGAATGTGAGTAGGCGCAATGAGTTACATACATTCCTTCCCCAAAGTGAAGGAATAGCGGTTACTATGGTGTATAAATATAGGTAGATGCACTAACGGTTAATCTATTTTACAACAAACCTTTAGCCAATTCGTTCGTGTGTTTGCGCGTTTTTTCGCGGATGGTTGCAGAGTAGATTAATCTATAATCAGTTACAATATTTCCGCAAAGTAACGCCTGATTCAATTAATTTTATAATATAGGTACTTAGTTGCAAAAAGACTACAAACCATATAACCCAAAACAAATTGTTGTTACTCTTGCGAAATAAATTGTTCGATGTGAAGTGCAGTGACATCACTTTAGGGTTCATAATATAATAGTCAGACAAGTTGCAGCTGTTACTGTATAATAAATGGAAGCGATTTCACTTAATCTAGACAAGTTTTAGTTGATTGAACAATTACTAGAGCAGTGGACTCGGGTAGCCGTTCCTTTGTGCAAGTTCTAATTGCTTATTCAGCTTTGATACAATTGCTATGTCGAACAAAATCTGAATTCGGGTTTTAGTGAAGTAAGTGCTGAGTTCAGGTAGAAAGTTCTTTAGGCTCTACTAAATAATTAAAAAATTTCAATGATGAAGTAATTTTCTGTTACCAACAAATATATCTAAACAAGGATCAATTACTTCCAACTATTTAGGGGATGGCATAGTCAACAACTGAGAAACAAAAAGCGCTTCAAACAATATTAAGTGATCATCGTTTGTCATCCGTAAGGGCGCATTCATGTAGAACGCTGGTTACCGGCGCTGATCTGCCAGCGCTTATCGGTATAGTCTAAGATCCGAATCTAAATCGACATTCATCGGGTTGATAAGAGAATCAAACACACTAATAGAAACTTTTTTTGATAGTTAAAAATATTTGTTAATATTTAACAAATAATTTATTAGAGACCATTTTTTAGTGCTTAATAAATATTTCTTAGTATTTAAAAAGGTTTATTGATATGTAATAAATGAATATCAGATTTATTAAACAAAAAAAATCATTTTAAATACTAAGAAATATTTGTTTAATACTAAAGAGTGGTATAAACTAATACTTAATATTCTGTCCAGGATTTTTGTTGTCTACCCATTTTTAATATATTTTCGAATATATACGAAATTTATTATTTTATAATTTTGATTCTCTTTTCAACCCGATGAATGTCGATTTAGATTCGGATCTTAGACTATACCGATACGTGCTGACAGATAGGGACAGGGATGGGCAAATGGGAAAAACATATCGACATTTATCGTATCGATATTTTCCAAATGTATCGATATATACCACCCAAGAAATTTAATATTGATATTTCGATATATCGGTATGTTTTGCCCAATGTGCAATTATTTATAAAAATTGCCAAACTATTCGAAATTTTAAAGTACCTAAATACACATCTGGCTATTATGACATCAGTTTTATTATTAAAAAACATGTTTATGTACCTGTAGCCAAGAAAAAATCAACATACAGTGCCACAAACTTATCTGGTCCGGTTGCCAAAATTGCAACTAATGCAAATGTTATACTGTTGTCAGACAAAGACCAAGACAGTAGCGCCCCTCTTACCGGGTCAGATTAGTTTATTTTTATTTTATATATATTTTTATTTTATAGATATTTTTCTGAAAAAATATCGATATTTTGATATATCGATATTTTTTACCCAAACCTACTGGCAGATCGGCGCCGGTAACCAGCGTTCTTTTCGAATGCGCCCTAACAGCGAAAGAGTCGCTGTAGGTAAAGAAAGACGTAACTGTTTAACTGACAGTAATGACAATAAAAATGAAAAATGAATTGCTTGTCTGCCATAGGATTTTTGTAAAATTTAAATTTTTGCCACATAACTGCGACATACGAATCGTAAAATAAAAACGTTGTTTTTCTAACAGTTTGTGCTGAATCACATTGATAAAAGTCACAAAAAACCACTCGAAGATTGTTTTATGCGGCGATTCTGACGGCCGGTGTACTTTGACACTTGAATATTGGTTTTCCCGAGTGGTCGGCCTGAATTGTGCAGTAGCGAGTACCGAACAAGGCAGGAGCCGCCGCCGGCCGGCAACTGCCCGATAGTGCTATCAAAAGGGAAAAAACGGAGGCAAGCGATCCGATTGCTCTCGTAATATTCTTTGTACGTAAGCGCTAACGATTTGACTGTACTTGGTACTAACTTTTTTAGGTTTAGGTTTTGAAAAGTTCTTTAAAATATGAAGGTCCTACTAAAGAGCTTATTATATTTTTTACTGTACCGTAGTTACGTGCATCTGCGTATTATAATGATTAGTTCGGATGTCTGCGCCTAGTATGACGTGTTGTTTGATGTCAGCAATGACGAACGTCCATTTGTACGGTCAGGGTAATTCGAAATCCACCATGAGTAATTTTCACCGTACGTTTTCGTGTGGATTGTTTTCGTAACTTATAAAAAGCCGTAAATACTGTATGGTATATTAAGTAGACTTTAACTACAACAGATCATCGTGTAAGTTAAAGGCATAATATTTGATTAAAAAATAGAGAAACTTTTCTTAATAAATCCCTGTTTCGTCTGGGAATTGAACCAAGGCGAGCGGAAGTGAGTGGACTCTCGGGCTCATTAGGTACTAAGCCACAGGGTAGTAAATAAGAAAATGCTGAAACTCATTTTCCTGATTACGAATAATAAAACACATTGGCCAGTCGCTAGTGCGAAAGAAGCCTTACGCCTAACGGCCGGGAAAAAATGTTGAGCGTGGCTTCTTTGTTATTGACACAAAAATTAACAGCGGCTATGTCAGTGGTCAGGAGTTAATTGCCACCGGAGGGAACAAGAGTAACAGAGTATAAAATAACGAACTTCATAATTTGTACTTCGATATTTATTTCTACTATGTTTCAAGACCACTACAGAGGCGTGGTTCATGGTTAAGGCTTAAATACTGTTCTGCCTATTTTATTCAGATTAAGTAGACAGCTTCAACGACACATGCTGTATTTGTAACAAGTGTTTTATATATTTATTCTAAGATTTGGTCTTTCAAGATAAAACATACTCCTAAAATGATACAATGGGACACTTGCAAAATGCCCGATAAAAATGAGTGGCATTTGTTTCGGGTGAAGGTACTATTTGTAACCGTACCACTGGGGAATCGAGGCGGGTTGTTGTGCTTACATATAGCGGTTTATGCACGCATTAGTGCTTCGGCACGTTAAAGTTGAGTACTTACCGTAGGTACAGAAAGGTGCTTGTACCAGATTATTTGTGATCAGTTAATTAGTTTATGCTAATGTCTGGCAAATGTGCAGATCTTTAGATACGTAGTACCAGATACCAAAATTATTAGTAACACCAAATGCATCACCGATACATTTTTTGTGTTCAGACCTTGCTTGAGTCAGCCGCCAAATGATTTGTCACTTAACATCTGGGGACTAAAGAGAATAAAATATATAGTCTCTCAAGCTCCCAACCGGTACATAACGAAACATAGAGCGGTTGATGTAAACAAGAGCTAGCCAGGCTTCACCTTACTAGTAGCAGTGGAGTACCTTTGAGATTAAACTGGATTGTAAGTCCAGCGATCCCTGTGTAAAAAGGGGCGTTCAGCAGGATGCAGTAGAGAACGTTGGCTTGTCTCTAGATGGATGACACTTCGGTTTGTGTGATCTTTCATCTTGTTTCCATTATGAACGACTCATTAGGCTTATGTTGAGCATATTTATGGCGTTACTGTATTAAATAAATGAGCTGAGCCCGCATCTTCGCACGCTTGAGAGTTTTTTTCCGCGTATTTCCCGATCCCGAGGGAATTTCGGAATTAAAAGTAGTTTATATGTAGCTATATGTAGCATAACCTCCGGTATCTTACCTACAATGAAAGTCCCATGAAAATCGCCTCGGCCATTTCGGAGATTAGCCCTGACAAGCAGAGAGACGACACAAATTTCAAAATCGTATGTTTAGGTTTTAGTATCGTGCAAATAACTACACATTGGAAATAACTGTTATTTTGAAATCACAAATAGACCTCTCAATTTTATTTTATAGATGTAAGTATGTATAGAAGACCGTGCTGTTATAACTTAAAAAACAACTTCTACGTCAACAAGTAATTTAAAAAGAAGACATTAGAAGGCAACTACACACATTTTTAAGGGATAACACAAAACTTCTCGATCAGATCTTGTACAAAATGGGGCAACACGGATAAAAGTCGAGGAAGTCGATGAAAATGTAATCCCTAGTGCGATAGGACCACGGGGAATCAAAATTACCCGTGGACCCGGTAACGGGTCAACTCACCGGGACCACGGGACCACCCATAAAAAATTCGGTCGAATATTAAAACAACCCTATTGGTATGTTTACCACTTTACGCTCTGTTAAAATTAACATAAAGTGTAATTGGAGTGCACTTATTTTCATTTATTATAATACCTCATCTTCTGTTTTACAACAATAGCATAATTAATTTCATTGTGGCAATACTCATTCAACGTGCAACATAAAAATTGCACGAAATTAATGAGTTCATTGTTAAAATTAATAATGAACAGAATGAAGTAAATGAATACGCTCATTATGAAGCAATATATTATGAAACAATAACTGTAGTTACAACGTGTTGGTAGGGACCCTGCTCGCGGTCCCGGGTGCGAACTGAGACGAAAATTTTACTTTCAATTACCTAACAATAAATCGCAAATATTAAAAACATTATCTAATACTTACGATCATTCATCACTAAACAAAGTAAGATCGAGAGAATGTGGGATCTTATTTTCGTGTCTAGCACTGAGCCTACATCTACTTGGTATTACTGATCGAAGGTTAGCCTTTATTTATGTCGTGTCTGATTAAAACCTGGTAAAATATTCGTGTAAGCGATCGTCTATTGTCCTTCAATGCTTTTATCTTTCATGGAAGACGGTACTCGTTCCTAACCAGGGTCGCCCTATTGCTGAATATTAAATTCGAATAACTGACAATCGATTAATTATTCGATAGCTTAATTCAATTCGACAACCAGAATTTACTTAGGCAGAATTGTGAATTACCTAAGATTTAGCTTTGTAACAAACGCAATCGCAGTCTTATCAAATTGTAGTATTTTCTAAAGTTACATTATTGATAGGTTTATACAATAACTAACTAAACTTAATGAAGTTTTGCCGTGGTTCTAAATAACTCTAACACGGCTTGCCTTAACTACGAAAAAACTGACCATGCCAATTTATATCTTTATCAAAATGTTTAAAATTGTCGACTAAATATCTATATAAACACTCTTATATTCAAATATTATATTGTAAAAGTGCTGGGTCGTTTCAACCCGTTAATGGCCCATTACTAAAGGTGGGTCTCTCGTCAGCTCAGCTATTCCAGCTATAGGGCTCAGATACTCCACCACGCTACTCCAGGAAGTGCTCAAGAAGCCATTAGCGGTTACCCATCCAACTGCTGACTGCACCCGCTGTTGTTAAATTTACGATCTATGTACGCTACGAGTTAAGATACGCTACGCTCCGAGCTAAGCTACGCTTCGAGTTAAGCTACGCCTACGCTCCGAGCTAAGCTGGCTCCGAGCTAAGCTAAGCTACGCAACGCTACGCTCCGGCTAAGCTACGCTCCGAGCTAAGCTAAGCTACGCTACGCTACGCTCCGAGCTAAGCTACGCTCTGAGCTAAGCTACGCAACGCTACGCTCCGAGCTAAACTACGTACATTTTATGCACGAATATCAAATCAAATCAAATGTCATTTATTGTGGAATACAGGTACACTCATAATAATATGTATTACATAAATTCAATATACAGTTCCTCTATATTCCCGCCTCATATGGGCATACAATAGTTAATTGTCACATTTATATATTAGTACTAAATTAACTACGAATTAATAAAAATATAGACAAAATCAAAACAAATAATAATATAAAAATAATAATTAGTCACCAATTTAATTATATGCTTATTTACTAAAATCAAAATGTCATATTAATATTAATTATCTCATTCTAATTTGTCCATTAAAAAGTCATTAATATGATAGTAGCATTTGTCAATTAGAAATTCCTTAAGTCTTTTTTTAAATAATCTTAACTCATCAGTGGCACGAATGAACTTTGGTAGTTTATTATATATTGTGGGTATTTTACCAATTACGCTTTGCTGACAAAGATGGGTTTTGCATGCTACCGTATTTAAATTGCCTTTTCTACGAGCTTTTGCACTGAATTTAAATATTCCAGGATTGTTTTTAACATATATGCCACATTCTAAAATATAGAGGCATGGTAGCGTCAGGATTTTCATTTCTTTATATATTGATTTACAAGAGTCTCTTTTTTTTAAGTTACATATAGACCTTAAACATTTCTTTTGGGCCTTAAAGGCCCGCTCTTTGTTGGTAGAATTTCCCCAAAATATCACACCATATCTCAGGATTGATGAGACGCAACCATGGTAAGCAGTAAGTAAAGCTTTTTGATTCACAGTTTTTCTTAAGATTCGGAGAGCGTAGGATAACTTACTCAATTTAGTACAAATAAAGTCAATGTGTGATTTCCATTTCATGTTATGATCTATGTAAAGTCCTAAGAATTTTGTCGTTTCTGTTTCCTCTATTTTATGTCCTAAATAGTTTATGTCAAGTTCTGGCATGGTACATTTTTGTTGTTTAAAGTTCATAATTTTGGTTTTGTCAAGATTTATTTTTAAATTATTAGTGTGAAGCCATTCAATTATATCTTTTATAGAACTATTAATGTCACATTGCAGCTGATTAAGATTTATGTTATTATATATTACTGTGCTATCATCTGCAAACAGTATCATATGATGTTGACTTATGTTTATTTAATATATCAAGTAAACATCAATTTTTTCAGTTTTTCGGGCTCAAACATACGAAGCTGTATAGACGTAATTTAGCTAGAAGCATATAAAACAAATAAAAGCTATTTGTTTAAAAATGTTGCACCAACTTTTAATTGAAAATTAATTTAGAACATTCAATATTTCTTCTCTTAGTTATTTAATTAAGCATTAGTTCTCGAATCGCAGCTGAAAGGGATTATTGAGTTAGGTAGCGTCGGAGCCAGACGGTTTTATTAATACTTACTAATAGAGTTTGCCTTTAAACATTAAGCTTTGGATTGTAATTAGTTCTATTTGTTCGTACAATTATGACAGCTGACGATGATTTTTATAATTAAGTTGCCTTTTAATTTTTGTTTTTAGATGTGAAGTTTGTTCCATTTAGTTAAGTTGAAGCCTACCTTTCCTGCTTCGAGAGTAACTGCACGTAACGTTCGGGAGTACTGCCTCGTTTTGATAGATTCTTTATCGAATAAATAGATATCGTCTGGCGAATCACCTATCCAAATACTGACTGAGACCAAAATACTTTTAGGCTAAATAATTATTTTGTTAGCGAAGCGAAATAAAACAGTATCATTCCGTCTCGTTTTTTTCGAGTCATTGGCATTTTACAAGTGTCCAGTACATTAAGTATTTAATTAAACATATTATTACTTATAAGTATGATATAACTAGAGAACCGCCCGCGCTTCGCTTCGGGACCCGTAGGTAACACCCGCGTAGGTCCCGCTCCCGTAGGAATTTAGGCTAAAAAGTAGCCTACTACTCGCTCTCTTCACTCCACCCTGTCTGAGGTGTGTGGAGCCCTCGGGACAGTTAGTTCCCCTTTGGGGATGTCTCTCGCGGCCCGTTAAAACGGGCCAGTCCTTGGGTTGGGCCCTTGGTTGTCCATCTGTGGTTAACCAATAGGTCAAGTCCGGTGAGTGGTGACCTTTTTACAGGCCACAGAGTCTTAAACGGGATGGGGTTCATCTTCGCGCCGCCCAGGCGATCGAGCCCCTACCGGGTGAATCCCGCTGGTGGGAAGCCCAGCAGGAGCCGATCAGCGTCGGGCGACGACTTACGAAGCCCCAGTATCAGTCAGTGCTAGGCCCGTCCCGCGCAACCAGCAAGTCGCGCGGGAAGGCCCAGCGGTCCGGTGGACGGGTGTGGAGCGGCGCCAGGTCCTGCAGATGCGGGAACCGTGACGCGTCGACACGCCCGAACATGTTGCGTGCCAATCGCTCGATGAAGTCGTCCAGGCTCTCGACTCGAAGGTCCCTCTGGATGACGGCGTTCCTGACGTACCTCGGAGCGCAATCGCCTGAACTGCGCGCATCCTCTTGCGCTGCGGTTCGCTGGCGAGCGCGTACCACGCCGTTGCCGCGTACGTGAGGCGGGGTCTGATGTAGGTCTTGTAGACCCCGAGCTTCAGTCCGAGAGGGAGGCTCGAGGAGAGCACTGGTTTCTGCCATCGCACTTCTGGAATTCGCGACGGCTTTCGTAACCTGTGGCTTCATCGAGAGTCTTCCGTCGATTTTGCCCAAGTACTTGGGCTGTGGGGCCCATTGGATATCTTGTCCATGAAGCTCCAGAGTAGGGTCCCGCCTGTTGAGGTATCCTCCTATGTTCACAGCCGGCGTCTTCCCGACATTCACCGACAGTCTCCACGCGGCGAGCCATTCGGGGAGGTCATCAAGCGCACGCTGCATCTTGACAATGGCGTGGGTAATAGAGCGACGTGGTGATGTACGCCACGTCATCGGCATACAGGGCAAGCGACGCCCCCCCTGCCGCCGGGATGTCGTCGGTGTAGCAGGCGTAGCAGACCGGGGACAGGCAACTCCCTTGCGGGACGCCGGCTGCGATCGGACGCTCGGTGGATTCGGCGTCTTCAACCACTACTCTGAAGCTTCTATTTTCGAGGAAACTGGAGATCACCTTAACGGCACTCCGGGGCGCCGACGGCTGCGAGATCTTGTAGAGAAAGCCGTCGTGCCAAACACGGTCGAACGCCTTTTCCATGTCGAGGAATACTGCACACACGCGTTCTCTCTTATTCAGAGCCGCGGTAACGGTGTGCAACACACTCGACAGTGTAGCCGTGCTGTTCAGCGGCATCAAAAAGTAGCCTTCCACTTCTGTTGGCAGCTAGGCTATTCCACCCCGGATGCTTGCAGTTCCAGTCGCCCGCGCTCACCACCGGTGTCGGCGAGTCCAGCAACTTGCGGACATCAGCCAACAGGATAGTGCCAGCGGGCGGGCGGTACACTGAACACAGCCGGAGCGGGGAGTTCTCGAGGCAGAGCTAAAGTAGCCTATTACATTTGCCTATGACTTAAGTAAATTACATGTAGTATTTGATAGCGTAATTCAGAACTTGCAAATGAATTTTGTTAACGCCATCTATTGGCAACTCCGAAAATAAATATCTAGTAACTAACAAAACATCGATCTTCCCATGGGAATGGGATGTTTTTCCGCGGTAAAAAGTAGCCTACGTCACTCTCCACCCTCCTAACTATCCCCACACACATAAACCTTACCATATAATAGCTTTGTTGCGACGTGAAAGCGTCACAAACAAACAAACAAACAAACAAACAAACAAACACACTTTCACATTTATAATATTAGTAAGGATATGTTTAATGAAGAGGTTGACACGGATTACGGTTCACAGATTGTTTCATCACATCATGGCGCGGCTCCATCAGAACAAATAAGCAACACTACAATCCCAACAACGGTTTTCCTCTTTGTCACCGTTGTGTCAAGGTTACCACCCAATCACCCGCTAATTAATACGTCAGATGTTAAAGTGGTCCAGATATTGGCTTGATATTAGCACCTGATTCTATTGGGACGTCAGATAATTTTGAGGTTGCCATAAGCTACCTTAGTACGTACGCGTCTATGTTATTCCACTTAAGGTCGTCGTTCAAAATTGTCGTCGCGTCATCGTGTTATTCTCGCCTTTGCAATCAGACACTTATTAAAGTGTACACAAGGAATTTAATCTAAATTCAGCTATTTGTATTCTGAATTGTGATATTGTAAGGAGGATACTAAATTTTAGGTTTGATACTCGAGTCATAGTTAAACCGGAGTTAGCAGTTAGTAACAACAGTGGGGCTAAAATAGCTGGCTCCTGTTGTTGTTAACAAGTTCGCTGCCAAGATAATATCCTACATCCTCTCGCCAGAAACTTAGTCGTTCACTGCGCGTTCACGATGCCCCGTACAGATATTGCTAATAACTTAATAGCCGATATAATATTTCCTTGGGATTTCTAATAACTTTATAATGTTGTGCGTTGTATGTAGAGAGAGCTATGCGTGGATAGCTTCCTAATAAACCAGATTGTTGCTACACTTTCTGACAAAGTAATAGCTATTACTACAAAATGCTAACAAAGCGTATTTAAAACAAGATGAAGTATAGCTTTTTCAAAGCAAGTCACAATAATAATTCACGCTGGTATCGACGCAATATGCATTTAAAGTAATAATTTATTTACTGGTTCATTATTTATATGTAATAATTTTGAAAGATAATTTTATTTTATTTATAATTTATTAAGACATAAAAATAAATCTTTGTCTGTATTTTGAATAAAAAAAAACTGGTTGTCTGTAAAGTCGGTTTACTGACGATAGTTGAACGTGACAACGTCTTAAGAAAATACTGATGGAATGATTGACAAATAATATCATCAAAGTAAACAAACGTCATGAAATCGTATTTAAAGTTACAGAAATTTATCAATAAAAATAAAGAAGGAATACAGGAAACATTTATAAAAAGGTAACATTTAAAATTTATAAATAGTCCCAGAAGTCAATAACAAAGTAATAATTGGATCTTTGATTATATACACGTCTAGATTCCGCAATTCAAACAAAATGTCACTCAAAAAACGTCCTCAGTTTTCCGACATGTGTGAGTACCGCTCGTGTACTTATTGTAAGTGCACTGTCAAGGTGTGCGTGTGTAAGGGATGCCTGCTTCAAATTGTTCACATACCTACTTTTTCCCTATGATCTTTGCAAGGTTGAACAGAATAGGTTAAAAAGTTATTGTTTTGTATTAGTCTTATATGTATTTATTTTATTTTATGTAAATTAATAAAATTCTACAAAAAGTAGAAAAAATAATAAAGTAACTGGTATTAAAAAATTAAAAAACATGACAGGAATTGAAATTATTGTTTATTTCTATTTTATGGTGTAGCGCAGCTCAGGACATCAGGAACTCAAGGACTTGTCGAAGAATACCAAAGGAAAAACATTAGGGTAAACCTTAGAATAATATTATAATAATTATTCTAAGGGGTAAACTAAATAATGTATGTACTCAAAATGACAGAAAATAATAAAAAGTAAATGGGAAAAAGGAAATAATAAGTAAATAGATTTCAACATTCATCTCTTTGTGTTTGTTTTTGGAACACTTTTATTGCTAGGCCACGATGTCTGATCTCTAAAATAAATATGGTGACATCTTATTTGCAAATATTTTTCTTTAATAAGTTTTAACAGGCTTTTTTGATGAAGTTGACAATAATCACCAATATTTTTAAAATAAGTAGGTATGACCGACAAACTGACTCATTATTTTAAGAGATATCAGTTCATAACCAGAGGACGATGTTGCATTGTTGCCATATCACCCACTTTTATAGTCCTTAATTACGTACTCAGAAGCCTCAGGTGCATTCGGTTTTACACTAGTAGCCGACGCCGACCAAAACATGCGAGTCGGGATAATGCTGCCTAAGGGCGCATTCAAGTAGAGAGACTGTCAGCCAGCTCCTGCTTATACAAGCTTGCTTTATGTGGAGGTTATCTCGACGGACCAGTACCGATAAGCGCTGGCAGATCAGCGTCGGTAACCAGCGCAGCGTTCTACATGAATGCGCCCTAAGATGGAATGCATAATAAAGTCAATTTTTTGATGAATTATATACTGTCGTGTTTAAATAAACATAACTTAATATATTAATATAAATAAACTTTACCTAATTAGTATTAACATAGATGTAGCATACTGACGTTGTATTAACTTATTAGGTTAACTTTATTTACAGGATTTTATAATTTAATACTTATTTGTAATTTATCTCCCGTAAATTCGGCGAATCCCCTAGTAATAAACAGGCAACACTCGCTAATCAGAATATAACGAAATAAAAATTCATGTTTTCTTTAAACTTTGTGATTTATTTAAAAAGCTTACTTATGAAGAGTAATCTTTTTGTTATTACAAGGTTTTTCCACATAATTGCGAAACAATTTCATTGCACAAACCGGCATAATTTATGTTTTTTCGGGAGCACTTTGTCGCTAAGCAACACAAATGACACTGACCTACGTGTCAAGCAAGTCTAACAAATTTGTTGGACTTTGTAGGAGCCGTTCGGTAGAGCCGATTGCGGAATCTAGACCGTGTATATAATCAAAGAATTGGATACATTACCAAAATATCTACCTCCAAAGTAATCAAGCTGCCGAACGCAAAGGCCGATTGTGCTTTTTATGTCTGTCTCTCTCGCTCTTAGGCGGGCTAACCATGCACGCGTGCCTCTCACTCGCTCTCATTGTGAGCGCATAACGTGAGCGGAGCGTAACGCAGTTTCTTGAAGTGTCACCCGGCAAACCAATTTATAAGACGTTGTCACGTCAAAATCCGTAGTATAGGTCGCGTCATGTAAAAAGAACGCTAGCGGTCAAGCTGCGCATTAGGCGATTTATCGGTCTCTTTGATGGTTCGGTCTCTTTAGTTTGTTTTTAATGTACCAATAAAGAATTAAATATACGAAACCATGAACAATATGCAAATAAAACATATAGTACTATCGTGCGCGAGTGTACCCATGCACAAACATACTCCCTCCACTTTCTTCCAGCGTTCTTTTTACATGACGCGATCTATACTCGTAGTTTTAACTAAAAATAAAAGCCAGTCCTTAGTTAACCGCGGTTGAGTAGAGCCTTGCAAGCGCGGGAAATAGCCGAATTACGGAGGCGTTAAATTGCTGATATTAGTCAATAGGT
This sequence comes from Hesperia comma, assembly GCA_905404135.1. Taxonomy (NCBI): domain Eukaryota; kingdom Metazoa; phylum Arthropoda; class Insecta; order Lepidoptera; family Hesperiidae; genus Hesperia; species Hesperia comma. The sequence continues at coordinate 18,645,218 of FR990022.1, read as the reverse complement.
GGAATTACGACCAATCCGTACCGGTATGTGAGGTCACGTGCCGATGCAGTCGGCGCTCCGAGTCACGTCGACATTTGATAGAATTTCGACGCTTCTGATATTCACCGAATTCCCGGTTCCCATACTGTCGGCAATCAGACTGGCGGTGACGGTAATATGAGGTAAACGATCGGTCGCAGGTATCTATAGCAAGCCGTCGACGCTATGCACAATTTCGGGTTTCGCTTGAAACGATGATGCAGAAGCAACAATAACACCGATGCATCCACAAAATGTAATCTATTTTATACTCAGTATTACATAGAAAATGATGAAAGGAGAATGGGCGGTTTCGTACCAAGTATTGTAACACTTTATGATGTATGTCATTAAAAAGGTCTTAAAAAGTACTAAAACTTTTTGTATGGCAGCAAGTCTGGATCTAGTGCAGGAAAAAAGATATAGCCTATTCTATGATGCGCGCTATCATGCAATTCAGCACGTTAGCGCGCTTCATAATCGCGCATTTATGCACCGCACCGCCGCTACCTCACTCCCCTTCGCCCCGCACTCACCTCACCAGTCGATGTTCCCGCGCAGCTAAATTGTATAATAATAATAATATAATAAGGGTTAATTAGCCAATCATAAAGCACATTATACTCGTATTAGACAATAGCTGCGGGTAGAGGTAAATAAACAAGACGGGCGCCGACGGTAAACTGACTTTAGGCCGCGCCTACTGTGATGATGACGTCAGGACCTAGTTGAGTCACAGTGCACAGTTGCTTAGGCCGTCTCCTATCTATATTTTTTTGCTTCATGTGTGTAACACATATTTTTATTTCATTGAAACCCTAAAATAGGGCTTAATTATTACAAAACTTTTAAAACATTGGAATGCAAATAATTCTTTACCTGCATTTAGTTATTAAATATTTTTGTATGCATACCATATAACAGTCCCAGGACAACATGTTTATACAAGTCGCAACTTGTTACAAGGGTTGGTACGCACCCCATACAAAAGTGCCCATTCTCCTTTCGAGTTTTGTAGCAAGTTACTATTGAAGTTGAGTAGGTACCTACTATGCTTACAACACTTTTTATAAACCTTAAATTAATGTCTTTTCAGTACCGTAAAACAAAGATAACTAGGCAACTAAATGAAAACTGGTACACCACTTTATGCAATAGCTTTACCGCGGCAGTCTCCGAGTGCCACACGTCTTTTTTTATTTTTCGATTTGCTCCCAGTTAAAATTAGTTTGTAAGCACAATTAATTTATTTAGGGCATTTTAATTTCCCGCCGTCAATATGCAATGTACCCTAACTCCAAAGGCCAAGTGCTACAATTTGTTGGGATGTATTTCACAATAATTCCACATCGAATGAAAACGCAGTGTAGAACTTCATCTCCGCTGTAAACTTAAAACGTCGATTCGGTAATTATCGATCAACCCTGGCAGGGTCACCATGTAAGGTTGAAATAAAAGAGTTGGTTGCTCAGCTGAAACTGCTCCGTTGAAATTAATTGCAAGGCAATATAAAATCGGGATTATATCTATCAAAGACTATTGGTATCAATGAATAAAACTTTTACAATTGTACACACATTGTACTGAGGGTACACTACAAGCTCATCGTCGCCATAGCGGAAGATTTTGGGCAACAAAAGAAACGCCGCTACGTTATCTACTTAATCATGTGCCGATTCCCACTGGACCGATGACAGATTACTATTTTTTTTATATTTAGATGCCTTTTGTCGGGCAATTGGAGCAAGACACCCGTTTCGGACAATGGCCGGGTCATTCGTTCACGCCATATACAATACTAGAGAACCGCCCGCGCTTCGCTTCGGGACCCGTAGGTAACAGCCGCGTAGGTCCAGCTCCCGTAGGAATCTCAGCTAAAAAGTAACCTAAAACATTTGCCTATGACTTAAGTAAATTACATGTAGTATTTGATAGCGTGATTCAGAAGTTGCAAATGAATTTTACTAACGCCATCTATTAACAACTCCGGAACTAAATATCTAGCAACTGACAAAAATCGATCTTCCCATGGGAATGAGATATTTTTCCGCGATAAAAAGTAGCCTACGTCACTCTCCATCCTCCCAACTATCTCTACACACATAAATTATATCATATAATAGCCATGTTGCGATGTGAAAGAGTCACAAACAAACAAACACACTTTCACATTTATAATATTAGTATGGAAGTATGGATTTGCGGAATACAAAGGATGAGATTGCCCGAATTTTTATGTCCATGTTCAGCTGACTAGGAGCCGTGTTTGATCATACCTGCAGTTTGATTGAATCTTCACGCTCCGCTGAAGCTCCACGGAATATCACGTCAGTTTTTAATCCAATCAACAATCAAACTGCGACCAGATTGCTTGCTGTTCTAGTTCAGCTGGCACTTTTTCATTCCCTTTTGAAATTAACGAAGCATGTTTCTAAAATTATACCGCGATTTTTTTATTAAAAATGGACTAGACCCGCCGCAGTTGGGGATGTTTTGATGACGAGTATTATCGATTTTTTACTACTTTGTTATGTTAGTATATACACGAGGTCATCAGTAACACGTAGACCGTAATTAAATTTATAAAGATCACGGCAAAGGTTTAAACTGTTTTAATACAAATCCAATTTCGTAACTTTTAATTGCTCATACCCTTAACTTAGAATAAATATTGCCTTAATAACTTTCAAAGGTTGAATTTTAATGTGCGATACTTGAAGAAAACGTTGTCATAACATTGAAGCAGAGATTCCTAATTACGTTTCACGGCCCCGCCGCGGCTCTAATTACGAGTTTATCGCGTCGAAGATTCTCTCGTCGAGCGCTGCAAGATACGTATCTAATGTCAACTGTTTTAAAATGTATCGACGATTCTGTAGGTGATGGTAATTCTGTCAACAAAGCGACGGGTTTGGTTCTGAGTTAAATACTTATGCGACAAATACATGTTGGTCCTTGGTTATGGCGTATTACTGAGTTCATGTTGTCCATGCCACCCGTGATATAGGGAATTCTGGTGCAATTGTCTGAGTGTGCATTTTAAGCGTTTAAAAATGTTTGTTATTATCTGTGTAAAGTGAAATATTTTTCAGCTAGGATCTGAACTGTAATTTTGTGTCCCACAATTTCGATGTAATTAATTTCGATTCAAACATCAACAGCAGGCAAGTGATATAATAAACACTTATGCACGACCGCTGGAACAAAGGGTAAATACAATTCACTAAGCCCGATGGATAACAGGGCGTTTTACGTACAAATTATTCCCCATTAGTCATTTTAGCATATTCGCTTAACTAAATTAATGACCTCGATAATTGTATCTAAAGCTGATAATCCCAAAGTGAACATATGCATCACTCGTGCCGTCATTATCTACCGCACTAATCTTGTTAGTTAATAGTATCAGACTTGCTTCACGTGCATCAATTGTTGTTTAATTAATAACCTTAGACCAATAAACTATAGACTGCGCGCCGTGAACAAAAGCGTGAAGCCGGCAAAAGTGCGCCTAAAATACACATCGAAACCAATAGAATGCCCTAAGCTGACAGTTTGAACTAGAATAAATTTAAACTTTATTTTTTGGAACACAAAGCTTCATTTATTTTTTATTATTTAGAACACAAAAGTCGTTTTGGTGTCATTTTTGTCGGCTTCACGATTTTGTTCACGGCACGCCGTTTATAGTTTATTTATTGGTCTGTATTAATAACATAAACACCATTCATAACAGATATTGAAGAATTTACAATGTAGATCATGACGTGTCCGTCGGAGTAATCGACTAAGTTCATGTTCAGGACTTTTGTTATATTATTTGTTGGGATGTGTCAACTTGTTCTGGACACGGGGGTCCGATTGACCAAAAAGGTGATAAAAATGGGAAAAGTGGACTATATATGGATTTAAATTTAGGTAGATATATATTTAGTGTGTCCCTTTCTGAACAATACTTAACATAATTGCTTTTTACAAAAAAAAATAACCGACTTCAACCTTGATAAGTAGAGATAACTCAAAAATTACTCGCCAGATGGCGCTCAATTCAACATGTATGTGTAAAGTTCTCGTCACAACAAATTAATCAAGTCCAAACAATAGATAACTGCAGTAAATCGTTGAGGAGTTCCCACGACTGTCTTTCGGCTTCATCAGATCGACTCCAGACCTTCTTGAAATTGTAGCGCTTTAATGTATTTATGATAACATGAACAAACACACTAGTCTTCCATACAATTTTCGAAAGTTGCCCTCGATTTCTCCGAGATGCCATCATCAGATCCTGATGATCCTTTCAAAAGGACCCCACTGCGCATATCTACTTTACAACAAAAAAAGAATTATCAAAATCGGCCCATAAACGACGAAAAAATCGCTGAACAAACATAAAAAAAAAGCATATATACGGTCGAATTGAGAACCTCCTTCTTTTTTGAAGTCGGTTAAAAAGACAAATGAACACATCAAAAAGGGAATCCACAAACCTTAGTCCCGTTGCGTGGCGTCTACCGGAATGGCGCCGAGATGGTCTGCTTCTTTACTCTGCGCACACCAGTTAGTTGCCTCCAACTACACCGTAGTCTCGTAATTCGTAAATGCGACGAGATAAGTCTTTATTGGCTGGATTGCCGAACAGCTCGAAATTTAGTAAAAATAAGAACGAATTGCAGCCTCGCCGAAGGCCTCGCACCGACCGGGACCGGGACGATTCGTGAAACGGCACTAGAGCGCGCGCGCCATCGGTGTTGCTCGCGCATGAATTACGAGAAAAAGGAGGGTAGAATCCAAATTAATGCGAAACATTTTATCTGTTGCAAATATATTTCCAGAATCAAAACAGTGTAACTAAATATCACTGAACAACATTTTTAACTAATTAATAAAAAAAGAAAATTTAATTCCACAGGGATGCAATGTTAGAACTGCAAAACATTCATACTCAAATTAAGGCGCACGATGTATTTGAGATATTCAGTAAGAGAGATTTTGCATCGTGAACTATTTCTTTTTCTGTGGGGTACATCACCCCTGGAGAGTTGAGGAGGATTGGAGACTGATTTCATCCTAGGATAATCTCTTCTTATGTCCCTGAGCAAAGATGATCACTTATCGCGAGATATCGAGAGATTTATCGGCTATTTAGACAAAAAATATGTAGTTGAGGCCATTGATTGGTCAAAACCATAATACTGTAAAGGCAACTCTAGAGAAGTAATTTTTTATTGGAAATAAAAGTCGTTGTATTTTGCGATTAGTGGTTGGTGTTAAACTAAGTGAAAGGTATCCAAGCAATAGGATAATAAGTTGCGATGAAGGAAACTGTAGGCGGAGTGATTTACGACTTTCTCATAAGCTGAAGTTTATTACGGCTGAAAATAAATACTAGTGTTATGAAGGCCCTGTTGCCTTGGTGAAAAATTGCGCCTCGCTTGGCGGTAGTTCGCAGTCAGCGGACAAGTTAAACGTTAGTAAAATGAATGAATTGTGACGTCCTGTGCTATCTATAACGAAGATTCTTAGTTTGCATTTAGACTAATGACTGTAGGGTTGGATATACCTATTTCTATTTCGGTCACACTTAATCTTTAATATAATATATCAGAGTTCATTTACTGATTTCTAGATAGAGGTAAGAAAAGAGACTAGCTTAGCCTATTAGTTTAGTAATTATTAATGACACTTCTATTATTATTTTTAACCAATGTTTTATGAAATATGAAATTATTTCTTGCAAAAATCTTTCTGTTTGTAAGTAAGTATGTTTTTGTTGGTCTAACGGATTACTGCTAAATTTTGAGGAATAATCTTATGTTGTGAGTTTTTGTCTCAACAGAATTTGAATAACAATTATATTATATTGCTCTGTTTTTACGCGTCTTTAACTACCTTAACTTTAAGGAGCTTTATTAATTGGTTAAAAATCAAATACCAACCCCAAATAAATGAGTCGAAATGAGACGAGATATTACAAACTAAACGGTCACCAGTCAGTTCACCCTTTTCAAAGGCCGTCCAAAATAAACTGAAGTCAATTTCGGCAATTCAAAGTTAAACAAATTTCGTGTTGAAATCACAGGGGAGCGATAGAAACTGCGGTTTTGCCTGTAATTTTACAATTACTGACAATTTCAACGGTTTTGGGTTATGTAGTTGGATTAGGTATTGGTCGTCAAAGTAACTTGTGAAATAGGATTTGATTTCAAATAGCCCCCTCCTAAAATGTTGGGGTAAATCCTTAAACAATCAGTTTTTGGCCGAACAAGATTGAGAGAAGATCAAATAATGTCCATTCAATTTATCTAATAGGTAAAATGGACAAACGTCAGATACAAATTCCTAGTGGTTACCTAATTTTGCTGTCCTTCACGACCTATTAAGGTTTCAATAGAAAGTGACCCTAATGCCCAGTGGCATTTTCATTAATGCTTACTATTACAGAGCTGCCTATCATGCTCAGATCATATTCAGATACAATCGTTGTTACAATCTATACAATCTAGGCCTATTGTACCCATCAGGTAACCTTCATTGAGGTCACGAGACAGCCTCGACACGAGCCATTCACGTAAACTATGTCGCTATTCAAAAACTTTTTATTGTCAGTAAAGTAATGGAAAAGTATGAGTTTTATCTTTTAGAAATTTAAAATACGAATAGACACGCTAACCTTCACGAAATAATGTTAAAAGCTAGATATTTGCATGAAACTATCCCGTCTCTAAAACTATCCCAACTTTCTAAACTTCGGGTATCGCTAAGGGATAGAAGCAAGCGGTCTTAACTTGGTGCAGTTACTGCTCTTAGTACAATAAATTGTTTGCAGACAGAGCGGGCTTGTTTCAAGTAAATGTGTCTCATTCGTGTTTCTGGCTTGCAGAGTTTATTTAATATCATATTTTAATGACGGGAATGCTACGATACTGCTACTGATCATTATGCTACTGATCATTATGCTACTGATCATTATGTTACTGATCATTATGCTACTGATCGTTCATGATTACTGACTCTTTTTGGCAAGACGCTTAAAAGTGTTCTCCAGTTTAAGTTGATCAGCCTCATTAAAAGCCAGGATACTGTAAATTATCCTTTATCACTGCAGGTGTCGATGAAGATTGTAATTAAACTCAAATATTAAACTCACAACGACTATATTTCTTGAATTACAAATACTTCACTTAATACACAGACGAGGTAGCGTAAAATACGTGTGGCCAGTTCATAAAAATCATTTTTCCGGTAAAGCCTTCATTTTTATTTAGGGTAATTATAATTAGAAAAACCTTACAATCCGTGCAATTGTTCTTCAGCCAACTGCAGATAACGCCTAAAAGACTTTTGATCAACATACGACCATTGCGTTACATTTAGCCTAACACTAAACGATGCATAGAGGCGTCCAAACTAGCAGTTCTTTACGTTTATTTTTGCATATTGGCATGAGAATGGGTCGCCTAAAATATTCTATATGAAAAACTGGGCTCAGATAGTTTCTCAAACAATAATAATAATAATAAAAAATAATAAACGCTAACACACTCATACCCCCGCAGTAGGTTACCAGGTACCTGTGTCGCGGGTGGCATAGACTACACATATAACACATCACAATTATACCCATGACCCGAGTACAAATATTTATCTGCCACATAAATATCTGCCCCGGCCGGGAATCGAACCCGGGACCCCTCGCGTCGCAGGCAGGGTCGCTACCAACTAGGCTACAGGGCCGTCAAACAACTGGCAGTACGGCGCGCTCTAAATCAAATTACTGGAACGAAAACTCCAGACGATTGCCAATAGACAGGTTTGTTCCTCTTGCACCTTTTGTTGTTGACTCTCGAAATTAGGCGAATTGGAATTTTTCGTCTACGCCCTGAGGACGGGAGCCAATTTCCACCAGTTATTTCAAAGGCAATAGGGGCTCTGTACAAAGGAGAATGAATTTCAAAATGGACTTGGTCGGATTTTTATTTTGCTTTCGAGGTTTCTCTCGTTCGGATACAATGTAAAACGCGACTCGACGTCGAATTTGTATGTTTCTGTTTTTCATTTGTGTCAATAAGCCAATGAAAATTTTCGAGTGAATGAACCACCCGCTGGTAAGGGGTCATGACAGCCTATAAGCTTCTGTTACACAAAATATCACTGACACTTTTTCGGTGAAGCGGGATAGCGGAAAATGTTGCATTAGATGGAACTATGGAATACTGTTGTGTTATTGTACAAATAGAAAGATAAAATACGCATATATTGTGAAAGTTACAAAACAAATCAGTGCTAACTGTAATCTTTTATCCAAAAAAGAGAAAATTCACTTTTCAGGATGAAACGTATTAACAAGTTCACATAAAGAAGGTACATATTTTGAACACATATTTTATTTAGTTCTCTTTATGTTAACTTTATCAAAATAAATAAACAAATCCAAAAAGTATCACCTAAATCTATTCAGCGATTCCTAATACTAGAATTGGCAGACACAATAGGTATATAAAAAAAGTTTTGGTCTCCGTATCGATAACATAGAATCCACATATTAATAATGCAAGTCATTAAGATATCATAGCTCTGTCCGCTATAATTGGCAGTATAAATATGCAAATATGATTCACCGATGTGCACTGTGTCAATTGGACATTCAATACATTTAGGTATTCAGGCGTTCAGATTTGACGCGGCGGCGGCCCGCGGCCGGTCAGATCAAATATGAATATTTCCAATGGATCGGTATCGTTAATTCGATTTTCGAACGAAGTCGGGCATTCGCCGTTTTTCGTGGAACGTTCCGCGAGCGACTAAAGAACGCACGAGCGACGCCTAGTCGATATTAAACATTCATGGAATACCGGATTTGATTCGCCGGTAAAAGTTAAATAGAATTAAACCCCCAAATAGTAACTGCTATAAGGAAAACGTCCGAATTTTAACTATAGTGACAGTTATTGGAAACATGAATGAAATATTCTTTTACTGATATATAAACAGATTACTTCGTCGAATTTCTGCCATAAGTAAATTTGGCTATATGTACTTTGATTTTATACTCTGTGTTCCTTTTCGGCTTTTTCACACATTTTAATCAATATTTGATATTTTTAAGTTAAGAAATAAGTTTCCCGAAACAAAGAGAAGGTCTGTTTTATTGGGGACAATAATATTGTGTTCTCGCTTCGCAGTATCGCAAGGCTTATCTGCTTTGGCTGCGGCACCGTTTCTCACTGTACCATAACCGTATCCAGAGGTAACTCAACGTATTTTGATATCCTGGCTTGTGCAACTACATCTTGTTGATAAAGATACAGGAGAGACGTATTTATTATTGGAGGTTCTAAATTTCTTCCCCCATCCGACGCAAAATAGAGATCCTTTCAAATGTTCTGAAAAGTTGTTGAAGAGATTTCTCTCTATTCGCTCTAGCAGTAATACCGAATCCATAGATCTGGTGATACTATCAACAAAAAGAATATTTTATATACTTAAGGGGAGTGTAGAAATCTTCTTCTCTTTTTACGATCCTTAAAATCTGTAATACACGAAAATATGTTTTGAAAACAGGTACTAGGTACATATTCCGGCAAGACGGTCAAAGTTATGACTCGAATCCTAGTTGATAAAAAAATATCTTGAAGAAATGTAGTACAGAGTATGCCAGTAAGATGAATTTTCTGGCAACATTATATTTTGCATACAAATCTTAATAAAGTAAGTAAACATTTTAATAAGCGTGTTACTCAAACTTTTTCTTTTTCGCTTTAAAAATATGAGATACTACACGGACTTAGTGTGCTCTAAAGTAGATTAAATAGTTTTTCTTCCACTAGATGAACTACAGTTTATAGTTTTTAAACTGTTTCACCCATATAAGATAAACTATAAGATTACGTTTTGCTGTGAAAGCTAGGAAGCGAAGCTTATAAAATATTATTCGACTTCCTTATTCCTTATCTTGGGCTATATTTGGCACTGTTGGTAAGAAAAGGACATAATGTTTTCTAAAATAGATTTGGAGTAACCCATCCTTTTTAAGACTTTTTTACTTTTCCATATTTTTTGAGTTCTTACGTCCTTCTTTAATTTTATAAATAAAAAAGCTATATTAGTTTGAAGAATCACGCCTCTTGAGTCTGGGTACTGAGATTTATGTTTTTCCAAGTAAAGCGAGGGCGGGCTATCCAGTTTCTTATGAAAGTTGCGCTGTCAGGGTCAAACAAGAGCTTTATATTAAACTAAGTAAGTCCAGGACGGTATATGTACCTAATGAAAAAATTATCTTAGTGTGAAAAATGATTAAATCTCTCAGCTGGGTTTACTTTGGCACACAAAATTCAACATGAAAGAAATTCGTGTTTATATTCATCAGAGCAAATTCAAATTTCAGTAATCCCTGGAACGGTGGCTCTCTTTTCTATTTTATTCTAAAATGGATTAAAATTGCATAACATTTTGTAAATTCTTGTATCGCATGAGCTGGGAAATAAAGTTTGTTGGAATGAATAATATTTATTCAGGGTGGACGTGTTGACTTGAGTTGTAGTTGGTACCTATCAATTTATTGGATAATTCAAGCTTAACGAGTTGTTCACTTTGCATAGGTACTAATCTTATTTTCTTTTCTCTGTAATATTACCGACATTTTAACGATAGAATCTCTAGGGAACGAACTACGGATTTAATTTATAAGTGACTTTCTTTAAATATTTCCTTTCTTGTGCAATTTCTAAATTAATCGACTGAAGCAATTCTCTGCACATAAGTATTACGAAACAAATGGAAAACAAAGCCTTCCAGTAAGATTTAAAATTTAAATCTATGAACTCTTTCCATCACTTAGCGTTAGCTTGAGTTGCGGGTGAGCGTGGGAATATCACGAAATTGAGGAGTGGATCGGAACAAGCTTCAAGAGACTTGATTATTTCGTGGGTGACCGGTGGTGGGAGAGATTTTTGAGACTGTCTGCCTTACGGTGATATGTGAATCCATCGATCGTGATCTTTATCATTACAAAATAGTCGATAAGTTACCATTATATAGGAGTCACTTCTATCCGTCTACCCATCCTCTACTACGTAATCCGCTTTCATCCATTCATCACCATTTCTGTGAAAACATGTTCTAAGTATGAGAAGTTTATTTTGATGTTGTTAAATTGATTGGAGGACTCTCAGCTCCAAGCCAGCTCGAGATAAGATAGTAAATTGGTTTTCCTTTATTCATACATTTTACAAGCTACAAGTTTTATTTTAAACCGAGAGCCTGAACATAACGGAGGTTGTCTGTAGCGCTCTTTACGAGGATGCTCCAACCAATTAATACTTCGTTAAATCGCACTAGATACGAGTGTCTGGGTAAGAAACTTATGCCTCTTCAAGACAAACCTCTCTAGTAGTAATTGAAAGATTAGATACACAGTATCAGCGTGTGTTCAGAGCAAGAAAATACTTCATATCAGGAAACTGGTCTTGGCAGTTAGCATCAAGTTAGGGCTAGCTGCACTAAATTCTACCAACAAAAAGTGAGATCATGGATTCGAATAGATCATGATTTATAAGCAAAACCATGGTCTCTGCTACCAAGTATGTACATATATCTTCAAGAATCAAGGTCATGGTATATACGCCAAAACATGATTGCTGCTACCAAGTATAGGTAAAGAATGAAATTCGGAAGAAATCCATGGGTATACTTAGAAATCTTTTCAGATAACAATTGGCCTGAAGTTTGAAGACTAAAACAAACAAACTTCCTACGCTCCTACAATAAAATTTACAGTTAAAACAGGTCATGAAATGACGTAATACCTGCCAGTGTGCCCGCAGAACTTGACATTTGCTTCATCTCCCTCCAGAACAAGTTGAGAACAATCACACATTCAGATGTGTTTGAACAGCTTGGTTCGTGTCAACAAGCTAACGTGTGTAGACTTTTCCATTACGGCCCACGCTTTGGAAAAGGTCAAGTACGTAACACCGCGCTTATTCCAGGTAAAATAACGCAGTTTACGCAGTCTGTATTGTGGGAATTTTAAATTCAAATGCTATAGTGTCTGTTGCGGCCGCACACATTGACCATTTAATGAACGTAGTGATACAGTTACTTATACTATACTATAGTTATAAGTAGACAAACTTTATAGACAGCAAAAGCGTGAACTCATGGTAAGCGGTCACAACTCCCTACATTATTGGCCTAACTGTAACTCAAGTTATTAGGTAGGTAACAAAACATGTGGTTCCATTGGTTCTTAGTCATAAATTCTTAGTAGAATAGTCGTGGGCGGCATGTAATGTCTAAGTAACTACAAAGTTACTAAAATAACGGACTCAGTTTTAAATGAGCCCTATTTTTGAGTTGAAATAACTAACTTCAAATTTTATGCTCTTGATGGAATAAATTTGTGTGAAACTGTCTATGCCACTCATCGAAATAATCCTCAACTTTCGTAGTTTTTAAATCCTAAACTAAATTATTATTTGAGTTTCTGAATATTAATTTGGATTTTGCTCTGACAATGTGTCAAAAAGTTCGAATGTCGTTTATATTTCAGCATCCGGCGTTATCGGTTCGTCGTCAGTGACGCCCCGGATACTGTCTGTGATAACACTATAGACTTTTCCTCCAACACGCCTACCATTTGGCCTTGACCAAGAATTGGGCAAAGAATTTCCTATTCGAAATATAAGAATTTTGTATAAAGTTACCGAAGATTTCTTGCAACGTTATCACGTAATAAGCAGGGATCGTATAGTTATTCCCGCGCATTCCCAACACTCTAGTGGTAAGTTATCTCAAACTATTGCCATAAAATCAAGCTCAGACGCGGGTCCTATCCCATCCTGAAGTCTATGACCAAGTAACAATATAAAAGGGATGCAGAATCCTCGTAAAAAATATATTTTACGACGTCGACCGTCCTGATACTGTTGTTGGCCTAGTTTGACTAAAATTGATAAAGTCGTAATTTTCTTAGATAAACATCTTTGCTTCTGCATCTTTTGTAAATATATTCAACAACTGTATCACAACGTATTTAACGTGGTTATTCAAACTTTTTAAAACGATTTTTTGCTTGTTTGTTTGACGTGGACTCAAAAATATTTAAATTGGACGAAACTCATTTACTACCCAATTCGTAGCAGATAAACTATTCAATAAAGTATTATTAATAACATAAAAAATGGAATAAATTGTCGTAATAGACGCGTCTTACAGAAGTTAAATAAATAAATAAATATACGCTACACACTCATACACTAGGATACCCTGTGTCGTGGGTACTATGGACAACACACTAGATAAGGACACACACCCAAACCGAGAATGGAAATTTAAACTCATCATTCAAATTTCCGCCTCGCTGCGAATCGAACCCAGGACCCTCGGACCAGCGATCCGGCGTATTAACCATTGCGCCATTCGGGTCGTCTATGTTGATAAAATTCAAAAATTCAAAAAAAAGAAATTCAAAAATTATTTATTTTGCCCAACAATTACATAAAATACAGTGGTTGGGACCCACCCGTTAAGCTTTAAATAAATGCCTGTGTTGGGGGGCCCAATGAGGCCAAATGAGGTTGCAAAAAATGGTAATGATATTTACCGTAAGCCCACAAAGTAAAAAGTAGCAATTGTCGGCGCTGTAAGAGATTTAGCGTTACCCTGTAGGGCAAAAAGGTGAAGGGAATGTTCAATCAGCTAAAACGCTGACAAAAAGAAATGAAACCCTCGCGAGGACTAAGCACCGTGTAGAGTGCGACAAACAACTTTACTGGCTCCCTGTGCCAGCATTTACGTTATACTGTGATATAGGTACATACATTTATTTTTAATAAATCGGCAATGTTTATATTGTTTTCTGTTGGAGTGACTACCTTTTAAGGCTAATCTGAATAAGCTCTCAGTTTTAGCACGAGTCAGTCCGGAGAATTTATATTCAACTAGATTTTCTTCACGGCTTCCCCCGCGTGACAAACAAACAGCGACATTATGTGTTGTTGTTACTGGAGATTCGCAATTTATTTTGCTAAATTTTTCCTACAGTTCTTTACGATTTTGTTTTATTTTTTTTAACGTAACCAAAAACTGATAGGTCATGTCGCTTAGGAATTTGATTAAACCTCAGTTTTCATCATTTCCTTGCGACAAAGATTAACTTAACAACCATAAGTCTTAGAATTGACTGGTTCGTAGTTAAATAATTACTCGGCCATACAGTAGTTACTGAAGATTTAGTGGCTGGTGGTCGCTGCATCTGCAGTTTGGCGGAGAGTAATGGCTGATATCTATTAGCCAACAGCAATATCCTTGTGGCTCAGAGGCATTCGTCGATCATACTGGATCATAGTTAGGCAGTCCCGCTCACGGCCAGAAATGTATTGTGTGCCCACTAGTGGCATAATTCTAAGTTGTCGTTTTTTCTAATTAATGATAGAGTACCGAAACGGAGGGAGAATTACATGCACGTATATGGATAAATAGAACATTCTTAGAAGTGAAAATATACAACCACGCTAGCTAAGTGTCCATCGGCAGATTTAACCCCTTTGAGAACATTTATGTTGCGAGAGTGTTATAAAAGGTTCGAAAATGCTTTTATTAAATTGTTGCCACTCATTTTCACTAAGTGACTCTTGGATTTTACCACTTGTTATCGAGTGAGAAGAAGTTTTGGTTTCTAAATGTTTGATGTTTCTAAATATTAAGAATCTTATGCGCATTTTTGGATGGATGCCTGTAAGATAGGAATCCATGTACCAGGGATGCGACAATCTTTTAGGAACTTTTCAGAAAATAAATACTTATAAATGAATCATAAGTTATGTTACTGTAATCAGCCATTATGAAACTGCTTATCTTATTCATTCGAAGAATATTAAACAAAGGCTTCATAATTAAATATAATCACCAGTATTCATGGAGCTATTCGGAGTGTTGCAATTATGCTAATTGCATTAATGCCCCCACTCCGAAAGGCAAATTTGTTTCATCCCCACGCTAACGAATCATGAATAAAGGAACAACGAAGTAATGCTTATTAAAACGTATGAGTATTGTAGACCACAAGTTAGTGCTTAATGTAGAAAATTCGGCTAGTGGAATGTAAGTACAGATTGTATAGTGGCTGTAGCTGGTACAGCTTTATGGTACTAGTATTTCTGGTATTAGTATTTCTGGTACTGGTATTTTTCGTACTGGTATTTCTGATACTGGTATTTCTGGTATTGCAATAGGTAACGAAAAGAAGCAGTGTGGTGGCTTATTTAGCTCAATTATTCATTATTTTTAGCTGAGTTGTTAAAAATGAGGAGGTTCTCAATTTGACTGTTCTTTTTTCATGTGTGTTACCTCATAACTTTCTACTGGGTGAACCAATAATGTTAATTCTTTTTTTGCTTGATAAATCCTTTGTTGCTTAACTTAGTCGATCAGTTAGGATCGACAAAAGCGGCCGGGCCGTATGCGCTTCACTTCTCACAACATTCAATCTTTGTATTTATACAGGATGTCCCGTAAGTTGTACGACAAACTGAAACGGAAGATAGCTTGGATGAGAGCTCAATTTCTGAAAAATCAAACAAAGCTCAAAATCTCGAAAACGGTGACACTTTCACTGAAACGATTTTTTCCCAACTGGTAGGTCTCTCTCTCTTTATATTTATATGTAGTACAGTGTGTATACAGTACGCTTATCAAATTGTGCATCAAAGTCAGTTGTGTTGTAGCTAAGCCGCAGTTAAGCAGCGGTTGGCGGGGCGCCAGACACGACGCCTCCTGCGGCCCTCGGCTCGGTTATCGACTTGCGTTCCTGTCCACATGCTGGCTTTACGTAAATTAAGGCTGTATCAGCTCTTTGATACTTTCTCAGCCTAACGTCTGTGATAACCTGTGAAGCGTGGCCAATATCAGTTAAAAACTACTTTTACAATTTCCACTTCTCGATGCTATTGCGACGATAATTTCTATACTTAATTATGTGTAGCAATTGATAGATGAAGCGCTCATAGCTCGGCGGCTTGCGTCGATCCTAAGCGATCGACAAAGTTAAGTAACAGCGGGCGCGGTCGGTAGTCGGATGGGTGAACGCTAGTGGCAAAATTTCTTGAGCGCTTCCGTGCTTCGGAGGGCACGTAAAGCCGTCGGTCCCGGTTGTTATCGATAGATAGGAGTCGTTAAGCCGTGTCGGAGGCCTTCGGGCGGCTTGTAAACTTTTGACACTGGGTTGTCCACTAACCTCTTCACCAACCCGCACTGGAGCAGCATGGTGGAGTATGCTCTAGGCCTTCTCAATAATGAGGAAAGACTCGTGCTCAGTAGTGGGCCATTAATGGGTTGTAGCCCATTGATAGATATGAATTGTATTAATAACAAGCATTTTTCAGGGCACTTACGTTACTTGTAACCAGACTTCCATTCCGATAGGTTCTATGTTTCGTTTTAAGTTTTGAACGTGTCTTTCCCTCTCCTCTTCATCGTAAAGTTATTATGAAACCACGCACGTAAATAATTCCATGCACGATTCTATAATTTCTATAAGAACAAGTTACTGTGCTAAACGGTTGTCAAATAAGGAAATAACATTCAAAGTAAACGAAACATGTCGCTTGTAAATTACCTTAAATTGAAAACGTACCGAAGCAGGACAGGATATGAGGGTGTGAGGGATGGGAGCCAAGAAATTGTGGTATCATTCGGCACTCGCAGTGGATCATGTTAATACATAACTTTTAACAAAAAAGAACCGACTTTAACGCCGAAAAGTAAAAATACGTTCAGTTAAACGCGGTTAATATTCCTAAATCCTTCTCCTGAGTCTGATAAACACGACGCTGAAAACCGTATCAAAATCAGTTCAGCCAAACAATATGCCTAAAACCTTCTCCTAAGTCTGACAAATGAAAACCGCATCAAAATCGGTTCAACCAAACGCGAGATAATCGCGCACAAATATACATACATACATACATACATATGTACATACATACATACATACATACATACATACATACATACATACAGACATACATACATACATACATACATACATACATACATACATACAGACATACCTACATACAAACAGGTCTTTTTTGAAGTCAGTTAAAAATAATATGGTCGTGATGTCTCGTAACAAGAGTTTCAGATGATATGCAGTGATAGCCGAATAGCAAATCCAAGCAAAGTGTTTTGAACATGGTTTTGAACGTTGGACTCTGGAACCGGAGGACTCGGTTTCAGGACCTCTGGGCCTTTGTTTTTTTAAATGAGTTACCAATGAGTTACCACTTGTTTCGGGTTAGGAAGACATCATGGACACCTGCACACATTAAAGTTCTGTATAACGTTTTCAAAAATATATGATAAAACTAAAAATAATATGTGATGTACATTGCCATGTAAACTTCCGCCCAAAATTGGTTTGAACGAAATCTAGTTAGCAGTTTTTTTAATAGGTACGTCATAAATTGTATACTGCAATTTACCTTTCATTCAATCAATTTCAATATATTATGTTTACTTGTTGCTACGGAACCCTTCATGGGCGAGTCCGACTCGCACTTGGCCAATTTTTTTTAAGTCAATTTATAAAAAAAAGGAATATTAATAATTGGTTAACCGTTAGCTGTTGACAATATATTACGAGTATGTTTGGCTTGGAAGATGTCTTAGTGTATAAAAGTTTAATCTTAGGACAAAACGACCCTCGCTCGCCAAACAAAGGTACTATTATTTATTAGGGTTGAAGTCTCGAATGACAAACGTTACTTTAACGGTTCACTAGTGAGGGTGTCCTTTTTATCGCAATGAAGGGTTACCAGTTAGGGTCAGAGCTTAGTTAACCCTTACAACGTACGTATAGCTACAATTGTACAGTGTACCATTTACACACAAAGAATATTAATAAATATGAATATTTAGGATTTAGCTTCAAATAAGTTGATACTAAGTAATAATTTTGTGGGTGTAAATAAACAAATTATAATAAAGTTGTATAATAGGTATTCCCGAAATATTCACTAAAACTGGTGCATATTTAATAATCTGAAAGTAATTGAAAAACCAGAGGAACCCGATTAAAATGTTTATTTCATTGGACTCGTTCGTATAATTATAATAACATTTGTAATCAACTCTTCGCAAATATCATTATATTAATCCGCGTAAACATGCGGCGTTACAGCACTCTCCATGATCTGCTATTAATAAAAGTCCCAACAAAATTTTGGTGCATAACACTGTCAATGTATCAAGTTAAAATAACTTCAATGACCACTTCGTCGTCTCTCTGTGACAATGATCTATACATCTGAATTGAAATAGCATTATGACGATTCAAAATCGTGAGTACCTGTTTGCTTTTTAAATATTCATAAAAGGAATATAACCTTTCATTTTTATCATACCAAACTAATGTCAGTGTGTAAAAACTTATTACAAAGTTGAAGAGTTTGTTTTTTTGTGTCAACGGGATTATCTCAGGAACTACTATTGTACAGGATCTTGAATTATAACACTGTACTTTGTTTAATTACTATATTTCTTCCTTGTATTACAATTATTAGTTACTTAGGTATATTATAATTTGACTCTATTAAATAAGACTGTGTGGTGCGTGCAGACTAGACGATGCGTTGGCGGCGAATGGGCGGTGCGGGGGCGCTGACCGCAGAGTAATAGGAGCCGCAGACACCTCTCGTATTGCCGCGGCCCGCGACAGAGTAGCTATGTACTGGCGTGTACAACTATATTTTTGTCTGGATGGTACATTTATTGAGCAATTCTCAAGCAATAATAATATATAAAGCCACGCTTTGATCAATAGGAACGGAGCTACTATAAAACATGTAGCAAAAACGGGAAAATATTTAAGTAATAACGTTACAACTTTAACGTTAACTCAAAACCTCCCGCTAGGATTTCATGCGTCGTGGTTGTCATTCATAATACACAAAGACAAAAACACATCCAGGCCGAAAACAAGAATTTAACTCATCATTCAAATTTTCGCCTCGCTGGGAATCCCAGGACCCTCCCACCGTATTCCGGTAGCCATTGCGACATACGGCTCATATAATATCAATAGAATAATTTATTCGACCCTTTTATTACAAAGCAGAATATAAAGTGTCATCCCTAAAGGACATGTCACTTTACTTCCATTTCAAATATTTCCATTATCTTCAAATAAACAGTAAACGCTCCCGGCTGTTAGAAGTGGTTTAAGACTATCATTTATTTTGCTCCCAATGACAGCTTTACAAACAATTCCTCCTGAAAAGAGGAATGCGAGTATCATTATCAAACGCTTAGTGTTGTAATGCTACCAAAATAGAGTCCCCGATGCGTTGCGACTCTATTAAAATCTCAAAGAAGCCAGGGAGGGGAGTACGTATTGTCCTTAATATTAGATCAAAATAACCCTTAAGGTCACTCGTAGCTCGAGCTTACTTAAGTTCACTTAGATAGTAAATTTTATGTAGCATTATAAAAGCTGTAATTTTCGAATTAATGAGTAATGCTTAAGAAATGGGATGTCTTAAAGAGCAATTAATACCGTTTTAATAGCCCTTAAGAGAGTGCAAACAAGGTTCTTTACACTTGAACACGTCGGCTTAACGTCATTAACGATCTTTATAATCTCGTTGGCTTGTTACCATTTACATCAATCAGGGATTATTTTTCTTTTTAATCCACTTCAAAGAGGGGGTTTTTAGTTTGGTTGTATTTTTATTTTCGTTAGGTTGAATAAGAATGAGATTTACTAACTATTTACCAACTGGGCTATATATCTAAATAAAACAAAAAAAAAAAACAAGTAACAGGACTAACTATAACTAACAGTCGCTGCTTCTCCTACTAAAGAACTGACATTTTGCTAATTGCTCTAACTGTACTTACTAGAATAGTATTTGAATCTTCTCTTTAGTTGACATGGGCGTTAGAACGACTACTTGTACGAATTGCAGAATTTTAAGATTTAGGTGATAAACATTTTTCCAGTGTGCGAGAGATTGTTAATCGAAGCGAAGCAACTGCGGGCTTACACATGCTCGCATAAAAAAGAACAATTGAAACAACCATTCCACTACATTATCTCGGCGAGGTTTGGCAGACTTCTCATATTTACCATCATCATCTACGTGTCATGATTACTTTGAGGCTTCGTAAATTGGAAAAAGTTTCTTCATCGAATCTGGCAATTATAGCCGCTGGCTAAAAGCCAACTCAATGATTAATGCCCGGTCCGTTGTTCATCGAAATTTGTAAGAACACTAAGTAGTGTTCGACTTCGTAGGTCGTACAAATAATGTGTACGTATTTATGCCCAAAGGTTGACCTGTAGGTTGTTCCAATATTCCTGTTACTTACATTAGTGCCGCCCGATTACTTTCTTATTCCTTTGGCGTAGTGACCCATAGTGGGTGGTCCTGTGCTCTTTCTTGCCAGTAAATAAGATCAGGTCAGCTTCCTTTCTTCCAGCTTCTGTCCTTACAGTGATATATGGAGTCCCTATATCGAGCCTTAATGACAAATTGTTTTGTCTACCACTTTTCGGAAATATGCTATAAGATCGAGTGGTAAAATATGTAAAAAATCCTGGTCTGACGGCTGCTCATTTCCATGCGTGTCATTAAAATGTTCATCTGCACTGTAACCACCAGGGAATAACCGCTGCTATTGTGATGATAAAATTAGGGCTCTTGCTGATGAAATAGCTTCGTGATGGGCAGTGACCGTTAATAAACATCACGTGTAACCGAACTTTAAATTAATCATCACGAATATGGTGCGCAATTTGTTCAAAAATGTGAAACACATTAATGAAAATTCATTTTCATTCAACCGAGAGCAGAGTTTCAACGGCGTAGCCTAAAAATATACGCAGGGCGTTTGGGTTTTAATCAACACCCTGTATATGAAACAGGTCTGTAAAATTGAGTTGGTTTTAAAAATCGTTGTAAGTAAATTTAGTTACAGTGCTCTATGCTAGCGAGTACCTGTTAGAGGTATTCACAATTTTTGATTTTAAAAATTTGCAGTCAGAGACAATATTTTTTACGTAAGGTTAATGCTGGACAAAAATTTCACCTGATGGTAAGTGGCGATGAGGTCCAAGATGTTGAGCGCACTAACTTATAAAAAGCCTATTCACTGTCCTCTTGAAAACTTCTACATATGCACAGGCGGAAACACCGACGCGGGCAGGCTATTCCAATCCTTCCCAGTACGCACAAGGAACGACGATGCATGCAAATCTTTTCGTTCGTATCGGTGGTGTTCACGCCTACGTGAATCGCAATGTGTTGGACTTTGACATTTGCCTATAGAAAGTTACAGGCGTTTGTGCCTACAGTGACGTACCATTTTATTAATTGTCATTCTCGTCTATATCACGAAACTGTTAACATCGAATTCGAAAATTAAACCGTGTATTAGAGATCAAATCCTTTCATTTTGATTTCCATTGAGCTCCCTAAAGGCTCAAACATTGGCGACCGTGACAGGACAATTGAAAATTAATTCTACGAACATTCTACGAAGAAAACTATCGTCCGCAACTTTGTGACTCGTCATCATCGCCCGGCTAAAGGACGAACTTCGAGTATTTGCCAAGCAGTTCCAGAGCCCTACGTGCCAGCTGCTACGTATTATACTTCTGCGAGCACGAAGAAATAGCGGAAATAAGGAAATATTGGCGCGGAAGAAAGAAATAACCAGGACTTTGCGTGATCACCGCCGAGCAGTGTCGCATCGAAAGCATCACCTCGCAGCAGGATTACACAAGATAAGTGCCCTGTTTATCCATCCTTGCTTCCTTAACGCCACTTTATCCATCCAATACACGTAAAATATTCCATCAAATCTAAAATTTTCAATTGTGCAAACCAAATTACAATTATTGCAATCTACCTACAAAAGTTTATTAATATAAAAAAGTTTAAGTATTTTTGCAATTATAGACAAAATTAAGAATAATACAACGTAAAAACAAGTAAATAATAGTAAACCAATTAGATTCAGCTGTTTTGCGTCAGTTTTTACGCGATATTTAGCAGTTTTTGGCCGACTAATTCCAGGGTGGCGGGAACGCCGGTTGACCTTCGACCTTCTGCTGTCTGGGCCGACTTTCCTGGTCTGCAGCTGCTACAGCCAGCTGCCAGCGACACGTCGTGTGCCTGGTATCGCCGGGGATTGGCGTGAGACGGAATATTTCTTTATTTATTGCAGTTTATACGCGTAGAATTGTTCCGTGATTGTATTACAAAATTAACATTTAAATAATAATTATTTACAAAACTTATTACTTAATATATTCACAATATTAAAATGTCTTTAAAGGATAATACAACAGATTCTAAAGTAACAAACAGTTCTACAATGAAAGAATTAATGATAAAACGTAGTTCTATAAAGGGACAAATTACAAAGTTTAAAAATTACATTAATTGCATCACAGAGCAATCTACGCTAACAGCTGTTGAGTTTACCGAGTTGACCTTGAAACTTAGCCGGTTTGAATGTTTATCTACAAAATTCGATGATTTGCAAACTCAGATTGAGCTTTTAAATTCTGATAATTTAGACTCGGAAATTGATGAACGCGAACGTATTGAGCAAGAAATAATATTATGCACTGCGATAGCCAAGGGTCTTGTTGACGAGCAAAATGAGTTAAAAACTATTGAACAAGATAAAAGAAGGCGTGAATCTATTCATCCAGATGCTCAATGTACATTCGATCACAATGACATCGGTATAAGGCTGCCTCAGATAGAAATTGCAAAATTTGACGGTTCATATTTCCGCTGGCTCGAGTTCCACGACACCTTTTCGAATTTAATTCATAAAAACATCCGCATTCCGCATATTCAAAAATTTCATTATTTATTATCTTACCTTGAGGGCGAAGCAAAGCGCATAGTTTCGAACATAGAGGTTTCTTCTGCGAACTATTTAAATGCGTGGGAATTACTTTGTAATCGGTACAATAACAAAAGATTACTTATTAATCACCATCTAAAATCACTTTTTAATATTCAACAAATATCTCGTGAGTCCGAAAATTCATTGAGGTATCTTGTTGATCATGTAACAAAAACTTACGTGCGCTTTCAAACCTTGGTCTACCTACTGAACATTGGGACACGTTGATAATTTTTATGTTAACATCTAAGCTCGACAACAATACTTTAATGAAATGGGAGGAGCAGCATGGCAAGTACGATGATATGCCTACCTTAGAACAATTTAAATCATTTTTACTTGACCGTGCCCATGTTTTAGAATCGATTCATCGTAAGTCGTCCCGACCGACAATAGATGGCGCTAGTAGTCACAAAAATTCATTCACGAAATCCTTTGCGTCAGTCAATCGGGAAATCAATTCCGTGTTTCAATGCATCATTTGCGATCAAGATCATAAGATTTATGAATGTCCAACATTTAAATCAAAAACCATGAGCGATAAATTAATTGAAGTTAAAAAATATAAACTGTGTGCAAACTGTTTGAGACAGGGTCACTCTGTCAATGAATGTCGTATGGGGCCCTGCCGACTATGCAAAAAACGTCACAACACATTGCTTCATTCTAATAACGTTGCTCAGCGGGTTACCACAGCAGCTACCGATGTATCCGTTGACTGCAGTGACACTGTCGAAGAACATAATGATGCTGTAGTTAACTTCTCTAAAGAAGGTAGTGGCCAGGTGTTGTTGTCTACTGCTTTAATAAACGTCATGAATCCGGAAACTAGGCAAATAGTTCAAGTGAAAGCATTATTAGATTCAGGTTCCATGACGTCATTTATTACTAAAAAATTACAAAAAACATTGTCATTAAATTCGTCACCCATTAATTTGAACGTGATCGGTATTGGAGACTGTCATGCCAACACAGTCAACGAAAGATGTGTCGTGCAGATGCAATCCCGTGACGAGGAGAGGAGATGAGGTCCTGATGACTTCCAATACCTCTCCCCAGGGCACTTTTTAATCGGAAGACCGCTAAATGCGCTTCCCGCACCTGATTTGACAAATAAGAAAGATAGCAACCTCTGCCGTTATGCTCGCCTCGAAAAAATACGACAGCACTTTTGGCAACGATAGCAAAGGGAGTACATCTCAGAACTCCAACAGCGAACAAAATGGAAGCAGAACACCAGCAGCCTAAAAATCGGAGATTTGGTTCTGCTTTCTGAAGATTCACTTCCTCCACTAAGTTGGCGTGTCGGACGAGTGACCAAATTATTTCCTGGGCCCGACAACATCCCCCGAGTTGCTGATGTAACGACCAACAAAGGAACGTATCGACGCCCACTGGTTCGACTGTGCCCTCTCCTTCCTGAAGACGTAAAAGGTTGAAGAACAGACGTCAGTTCTTCAACGGCGGGGAGCTTATGTTCACGCCTACGTGAATCGCAATGTGTTGGACTTTGACATTTGCCTATAGAAAGTTACAGGCGTTTGTGCCTACAGTGACGTACCATTTTATTAATTGTCATTCTCGTCTATATCACGAAACTGTTAACATCGAATTCGAAAATTAAACCGTGTATTAGAGATCAAATCCTTTCATTTTGATTTCCATTGAGCTCCCTAAAGGCTCAAATTATATATTTACGATATATATTTGCGATATAAGGGTACCTGACGTACGTTGGGTTGTTCGGTGGAGAAATGGAGAATGAATTATTTCGAATAGTTCATGGGCATTTTTATGGGGACTTCTTGCTGGAATAATGTGTTTTCCATGCAGGGTACTCTGTCATTGTCGTAAGTTAGCAGTTGTAAAAATATGTTAGATCTTCTGAAAGCTTTTTATAAATCGGCACTGGACCATTAGGGCGGCCTAGAAAATTTACCTTTATCCCATGACCATATTTAACATAATATATAAGAGGGGATAAAAGACAAGTTACCTTGTGAAGAAGTTGTAGGTATTCTTGAAAATATTATAATGTTCGGTATTGTGTTTATAGAATTAATTGCTAAAGTCACTTCTTTGTTACCCTCTTGCGAGGACCAGTTGCCAAACTCTTCGTGTTCCAATTGGGATTTGAAAACCAGTAAGTACTGTCTTTCTTTTCTCCGTTGTCTTTGTATTGATATCATTGGAGATTTTGCTGATGTCCATGGTGGACCGTGAACACTTACCATCAAGATCTCCTCTCATAAAGTAGCAGTTGTTAGCGATTTACAATATTCTCGCATTTTGAATAAAATGTGTAAGTAAACTGCATGTCGGACAAGTGGACGCACGTCGCGCATGAAAAATCCCACAAGAGCTAGCTAGCTACGTCGTAAACATCGTCTTGGATCCCGCCCCGTACCGTGTAACTTCACTGCAAATAATTCCTAAGTGCATGCGCATTTATCTCTGTCAGGTATAAGAAAAATAAGCAGGACAGTTTGATATTATCGATACAGAAAACGATCCGTTGTAGCGAATTGGCGCGTGGTCCCGGGGCGCTAAAGCATTTTGTTTATTTCACTTTGTATGCAGTGTCCCGCAAATTTTTGTATTTCTCCTCTATTCGTGAACGTATTTGTTTACTGAGCACACCAAATGCGCTATTTAGGGTGGAAACGCTGATTTTAGCTCGGCAAGTCGCTGCCAACACAGCAAATAGAACAATGCTTCTCGAATCGAGTGTTTCTCGGCATACTGGTTTGTTAACTAAATGTAGTATGAGTTTTGCTGTTTGGAATAAATAATTCACTCAGTGAAATTTTCATGCTGCCTTACAGATAACACACAGGATAAATCATTGGTCCTAAAATCATTGAACTTCGCACAAGAGTTTTTTTTATATGTTGTTTTGGAGCACCAAGAAATTATTTTTGTTTGTGTAAGAAAAAATGTTGTGGGCACTAGCTGGTGCATCTTATTCATAGCTGTACCACGGCTGGGCTCGGGTCATCTTCCATAGCCGTAGAGGCATAGACTATGATTTACCGAACTGGCCAAATGCGTATCAGCAGGCAAACACCATTGAGAATATTATAAGAATCTCTCAAGTGTGTAGGTTTCCTTACAATGTTTTCCTTCACTAATCTGGGCATGTTTTTTGGGAACCAGAGACAACAGAATTTTATCTCGGACATTATTTGGAAGTCCAACATTAACAATTATGGCTATCACTGTTTTATGTTACAAAATAATTCGTAATAATTTTCATTTGTGCTCCCAAAAATCGTCACTCAGAATTGACCAGTCGCTCTATATGCATTAAAACAATGAAAAACGATTAACAGTACAACACTGCATATAACCGACCATCAATGAAGTGGTATTAATGATAAATTATCCAGTATAATTTATTCCATAACCGCTTTGTTCAATAACATAAAGTGTTCTTATTCAATTAAGCGAGACACGTCTTTTCCGTCTTTGGTCGCTTTTGTTTGATGGATTCTGCTAATCTGAACGAAGTTAGCTAGGTATTTATTTGAAAAGACGTGTTAGTGGAGAAAATAATTATGAGTTACGTTGTTGGGTGAGGTAAAATGACTTGGTTAACACTAAGCCGAGGTTTTTAAGCGCCGTGCACTTCCGACTACTTAAATAGTTTGCTACAACCAAGAACTAAATTTCTCCATCACATAAATGTTAACTCGGGCTTATACAATCGTTAATCTATAAAGGGGTCTAGGTTCGAATCCCAGGGCGTGCACTTCTAACTTTTCGAAGTTATTTGCGTTTCAAGCATTTCAGTGTAACTTCCTATACTTAATGGTGAAGGTAAACATCACTTGCGAGGAAACTTGCATGCTGGACAATATGCAGATTTAAAAGGTGTGTGAGTCCACCAATCCGCACTTGACCAGGGTGCTCTTATTCTGAGAAGAGACCCGAGTCGTGATAATGATGATGATGAATCTATAAGTAGACGCAGTTACAATGTAACTGATTGCTTTCTGTATCTACATGGATAATATATGAGAAAAAATATTCTTGGTTATCATTAACGACATAGAACCCAAACATTTACTGATAGATTTTTTGTTTGTTTGTCTGTGCGTTTCATCTATAACGGTAGTTGTCACTTAAAAGTTTGTTCTATTTCATATAGTTCATCAATTTAGTAGTCATGTTAAAGAATCACGTCTAACAATTTTCCAGTGTAGCTAATAAGGGACCGGGTTCATGAAGAGAAGTAAGGGCGAGTCTACCTATTCGTTTACATACGGCCATTTAAATAATCCTTCGCTCAGCAGAACACACAGTTTTACAGCGACGTCTGATATTTAATAAATATTAACTATCTTACAGAATATTTCACTCTATTAAGTTTTTAAATCCAGAAGTGTTTAAGAGTTAATTGCGTTTATGCTAATGAGAGTAATGTAGTTAGCTCGGCGCTTTCGCTACGGTTTTATTGTCTTAATGAACGCGGAAATAATCTTGGACGGCGGATTATCTGGAAAAATAAATGAACTACATTTGTTTTTTCACGAAGATGAAATTTATGCGAGTAATTACGTCAAATGGCTTTCTTACTGATATGATCGGTCAAGAAATAAAAAGCCTGAGTTGTTTTACTTTTGTGTGAGTGACAGTTATTCGTACAGAAATGTTAGCTGCATCTAATATTGAGGTCATTAATTGTATCAGGTTTACTTTATGGAATTTTGTTTTTACATATCTCGCATTGTGTGTGCAATGTAAGTGCATTGTACGTATACCTATTAAGTGAAACGCGTACAAACCAACAGCATCGTCGTCAAGTCTAAATAGTGCGTGTGATCTAACTTGCGTAGCTACATGATGGAACAATGGTGTGCACTCAAACATGTATATTGTATATATACCTATTGGCTATAACCCATTAATGGACCATTATTGAGCACGGGTCTCTCTTCATTATTGAGGAGGCCTAGAGTATACTCCACCAGGCTGCTCCAGTGGGGATTGGTAGAGGGGCTAGGGGCCAACCCAGTGTCGAAAGTTTTCAAGCCGCCCGAAGGCTCCGACACGGCTTAACGACTGCTATCTAGCGATAACAACCGGGACCGATGGTTTTACGTGCCCTTCGAAGCACGGAAGTGCTCAAGATTTTTTTTTGTCACTAGCGGTCACCTATCCAACTACCAACCGCGCCCACTGTTGCTTAACTTTGTCGATCACTTAGGATCGACGCAAGCCGTCTGGCTATGAGCGCTTCGATATACCTATTAGTGTCATTTGTTTGACGATAACCTACCTATTATCTAAATATACTAATGATTAAGTAGAATAATTTAAATATTTTTGCTATAATTTTGCGACGACCCTAACATGTTCGGATTTGAATTGGCAGAGATTAATTTCCAATAGCGACGACATCGCACTGTACGTCACACAGTTACGTCACGTCAATTCTGAATCAACGCTTCTCGGGCCTGATCACTGAGCAGGAGGTTTTTCTCATGTACAAGCTAATCTAGAAGTTTACCTAGAACATAGAACAACTAGAATTATATTGAAACCTACCGAAGTGAGGTTTATTTACGAAACGAAATAAATATTATTTATGGCCCATTCCCACGCCGAGTAGCAAATCTAGAACAATACCCTCCTAAAGGTACCTGCGCAACTAGTTCCGCTTTTAACGTGACACAATAAAATTGTAACTCACTAAAAACAAAAGAGCGGAGTTTGCAGCGTGGAGACATATTTACAGCAATTTTATTCAACGGAATTTGCTTCATATTCGCTACGTTGAATTTCAAATTACCGTAACTTTTTTTAATATGGAAACTTAGAGCGGGGACGAAAAGTTTTCGGAGATAATGTGACTCGACTGTAGTTTCAAAAGAAATGTATTGCTCGAGGACAAATTGGTATAATTTTTATTCTATGAAAAGGATGTGCGTCCATTTGGAATTAAGTGGATAATTGCCAGCAGTCTTTTGTATTTAGGTAACAATTGGGTCATCTAATTCTAAGAAGTCATCGTTTCTATAGGTATATCTATTATATTAGGTCCACACCGAGGCATTGATGGCTAAGAAGGAGGTCACAGACCTTTACTAAGTAGTTATCCTACAATGAAAATTTTATACAAAGTTCAAGTTTTCCTTCTTTTCTTTTATGACTATTCACAAACGCGTAGTGATCAAACTGAATACTGAATCAAGTTTTAGAACTAGCCCGAACACTTGTTACAGTGGCTATGTGCATTTGAATATCCTCAATCTACTGCCATGAACAGGTATGAAAGTCATATACTCCTTATTTGATAAGATTCCTTGGTATCACTATCACTACATAGTATAAAACAAAGTCGCTATTTTTGTCCGTCTGTTTGTCTGTTTGTCTGTATGCTTAAATCTTTAAAATTACTCAACGGATTTTGATGCGGTTTTTTGTAATAGGTAGAGTGATTCAAGAGGAAGGTTTTTATGTATAATACATGCATATATTCCCACGAGAACGGGATCCACGCGGGTGAAACCGCGGGCGGGCCGCTAGTAAACTTACAAACGGTCTTTGAATTCGCTTTGTTTTCACCCTACAAATATTCCACAATTTTAAGGCGAAAAATAAGCAAATTAAATAAAATAGTGTTGAGCAATGTGTGTAGTTTTGAACATTGTATAGTCTCGGCAAAACTCTTTTACTTTCAAAGTTTGCATGAAGGAAAAACTTTAGCTAATTTTGAATTCAACGCAGCGAATATGGAAGCAAATTTTGTTGAATGAAATTGTTGTAAATATGTCGGCAACTTCACACTTTTGTTTTTAGAAAGTTATACAAGTTTTCGCAGTTAAAAGTCGAAAGTTGGTTTGTTGAGATACCTTTGAATAGACGCCGTGCAAGTTTATATATTATATGTAGGTATAACCAGGAGCGTTTGATGAAACTTTTCATAAATGCTAGCGAAACTTACCCTCTCATCATTATTCATGTTTTAACCGGTAACGCGTCGCTATGACGAATGTAGATAGGTACCGATCACCAGTTACCAATTTATAGACGGTTCATGTGTTTCTTTGTCAGCAATCATAACAAGCGACCTAATTACCCTTGGTATTTCTCCACAAGGTTTATTCCATCAGTTGAAGTTGTGAGAAGTAACAACTTGTATATTTCAATCATTATTTTGTTCCTCGCTTTCTGGAACGATTCTTTAAAACAACTTGGGCGGGCACAACTAATGCACCTCATCTATTTTTCCAGGAACCCAACGCCCGGGATTTTCTCAATGCCTTCATTAAGATAAAACGGGAAAGTAGGTAAGAAGGGGGCGGAGTGCAACTCCCCTCATTAACATAAATGCTAATATTGAAGCCGAAACCAATGAAACTCTTCGATTAAGATAAAAACCGATCGCAGGTAGGAAAGTTGCAGGATCGTATTAGCCTGTGTTTTGATAATTTCCGAAATTCGTACAAATATGAGGAATTTGCATGCTGTGTACAATGCATTGAAATCAAAAAGGTGGTAAATTAATGCACATCGCGACGATGACAACATGAAAAGAAGTCTAAACAAACATAACATAAATTTTCAACCTTATTTTAATAAGAAATTAAAAGTAATTTCAGTTTTCGATACATTATGAGACTCTTAATCAATAAGTTTACATACTCAAGAGCATCCTTGAGACTTAGGTATTAGTACAAAGCAACCTTATACTGCCAGACATTTATTTTGTTCTTGGAACTCCGAATTACTTTCAAGTACTCTAAAGAGTAAACGTCTCAACAATTAACCTGAATCTTATGCCGCCGTGAATTCGACACGACCTACTTCAAAACTACTATGCCAACAAAATTCGGAATACATTGACGCGGTTCAATCCGACGACTGGCAGTACTGGCACGGCCTGACATCGGTATCGATTGGGCCGCGATTACGTCGTGTTTCCACCTCATTCATCATGCCAGTGACGAGGGAATGCCAATGTGATGCCAGTGAAATCGTTTGAAGTTACGCACGCACTGCGCGGTAAGACAGGAAGTTGACGGTTTTGATTGAACGACCTAATAGTTGCCGGATTGTAGAGGACACATTTTGACGGGCTAAATTAAATAATGGTTTCATGTTGTTGAAATGGAAATTTATTTATGAAATGATCACTGGAGCGCGAGGAACGCCTCGTTCGTTTCTTATTTGTATTGTTTGTTGTGATAGAAGCTTCAGTATTTACCGAAATTAAATGACATCCAGTATCCTTGAAAGATAAGTGAACTGAAATGTAGTTTTGAGAAGTTGCATATTTTTTGTTATTTAGATTAAATGTATCAAATCCACCCCTTCATATTGTGAGAGGGGATCCGAGCCCAGAATTGCGACAACATGGGTTCCAATGATGCTCGTACCTATACACATACACGGTCACTTTAAAAAACACGTGTAATTAATTAATCGTTTAATGTCCCCTGTACAACACCGGCAAAATCTTTAAAATGATATTCGTTGCTCGATGTAATTAAAACTTTGTTGAGTAGGATCGCTCCTTTGCATATTAACCCTTATGTGAGTGACGAGGTACCCGGGTACCTTTAGCATTTTTAAATTTAAAGAAAAGTATGTTCTACGCTCTGTAAGTAGCTGTGACTTCGTGAGAGCTCTTAACTATTCATAAATTATATATTTTTCAATGTTTTAACCTAGTTAACTAATTACAATATTTTGTGGAAACCAAAACATATTTTAAACTCACAATAGAGTGACAAGGTACCCGGGTACCTCTTTGTGTTTGGTATGAAAATGAAAAAAGTATTTATAATTTCGTACAGAAATTAAAAAACACACATTTGTTATGATGTTTTATTTCCATAAAAATACAAATTCTTTATTTATGTAGAATTAGCACAGTTCTCAAAGCAGATGTTACATGTGGGGCGAGTTACTGCAGGTTCTCATATCTCACGTGTAATTTTGATGTCACAATAATTTTTTTTGATCTTTCTTCTATATTTTTGCCACACAGTTGTATCTCAATTATTTCAAACACTTTCTGCGTCTGTCACTCGAGACAAATTGTGGGTTATGTTCCATGGAAATGATATATGCTGCCAACGCTGAAATGTCAATAATATTGTAAAAAAGTACTAAAGGCCACCGATTGGTTCTGCGTTTTACGGTATATTCTGCTAACAGCCTGTCCATATTGTCCACTCCACTTTTGGTTTTATTATAATATAAAATTATTTCTGGCTTGGCAGTTTCCTTATCACTTTCAATAACTGGTGGCATGTGTATTGATGACAAAATTATTACTGCTTTATTCTTTTTAGGTACGTAGAAGCACAAAGTTGCTTCTTTGCTAAAGGCGAAGTTAGAATAATAGATCACCCTCCCCTTGTGTGCTTGCATATTTGCAGGAAGAAAATGTTTATTTTTTCTCACTGTTCCAACTAGTGTCATATTCCACGAATTCAAGAAATGAGCCAGTTGAAGAGAAGTAAAAGAGTTATCCGTAGTGACCATTCAATCCTGAATTTTTATATTTAGCCACTCGATCTAATACGGTGCATTCTCCAACATTTATTTGACGACTGCCGTGACTTGACTTACCTGTATATATTTGTCCATTTAGGGGGTAGGAATTATTTGCATCACAAGCCCAAAATATTTTTATGCCATAATTTTCAGGCTTTGAAAGCATATATTGAGTAAAGCGAGTACGCCCACGATATCCATATAACTGTTTGGTACCGGTAATACATTCACGAGGCTTGTACATCTTATTCAAATTTGAAATGAACATAGTCCAAATATCTCGTATAGGGGCTGCTTTATCACCTAACAAACGTTCAGGGCGAGTTACATCATTATCATAGTTTAGAAGTACTCGCACCAATATTCATCATGAAATAATTATAAACTCACAAAATAGAAGTAAGCTCGTACAATACAAACAAAGTAATTACAATCAAGTGTCAATTTCAAGCACGATGCATTGAATGGATTCAGTGTTTCTTGCGTGCCGATAACCATGTACCCCACTCCACCCCTGCTTCGCTTTAATCACCACAGATCGTCAACTGTTTAGCTTAAAGAAAATAATAACATTCTAAGTGTGGGTAAGGTTAAAACAGACTTTGATTGTTCACATTAAGCATAAACTGCATGAAGGTACCCGGGTACCTCGTCACTCTGATAAAGGTGTTTTATTTGTCACTCACATAAGGGTTAATACTTACGTGTGGTTACATTACGAAACTCCAATTAAAATTGTTTGAGATCTTGGTACAAAATGTTTATTTAAAAGAAAAGTATTAGAATGCTATGATTAAACATACATTTTTTGTTATTTAACAAGCAATTGGTGCCGCTTTTATGTTTATTGGTTATTGTTGAATCATGTAGTAGTACAACCTCGACTATGGGTAAAATGCACAAAAAATGGAAAAATAATTACAACAATTCACAAGTTCATAACGTTTTAACTCTTAATCATCAATTCAACAATCTTTTTCCGAAGTAAGTTAAAAATAACATTTTATTTTTGATCCCTAGTCGCGCACCTATCAGGCGATCCTAACTTAATGCAAAGCTGCAGAAACATTACATCCTGAATTCTCGTTGTAATTCATACGGTTACTTTTATTTCGTGATCTTTATGTAAAAGGTGTTCGACGCTACGTTTAAACTTGGTATTCAGAAAGACATAATACGTACCGGAGATACTTTACTGTTACAATTCCACACAAAAGAATACATTGGATATGCGCTTGTTTCGATCCCGTTACAGTGTTCCTTTTCTACTTTTAAATTGATATCAAACAATGGCGGAAAATCCTCACATATAGAATTCGCGGTTGAAACGGAACTTCAATTAAAATTGTATCACAACTAAGTTGTACAGACTGCGACTGACACTTCACTACGAAAACCGAAATTGCTTTTGTCTTCTCTCGTAATAGCTTTAAAGAAGGGTAAGTGGTTTGTTGATACGTTATAATTGTGTTCATAAAACTGTGATACATAATGGAGATCTGATAAATGTGACTTCTCCTCAGATATGTTGGATATTATATGACTTATTGGGTTCCAACATATCTATGTTTGGTTTTATATCGCTTATTGGGTATAAAAATTTCGATATTACTTTTTTGGTTATTTAGGTTTTATGTTGTTGAAGTACTGTGTCAAGTGCCAATTTGCGCGCGCGTTATATTTTTGGTGTATTTTTTGTTTTAACTTTTTATTCCTTTTTCTTCGTCCTTAATTTGCGGAACAAGGACGCCGGGAACTAATTACTTCCAATATATCGGGTTGGTTTATCTATCGTTTATGTAAAAAAGGTGCTACAGGTAAACAAATATTTACCTACTCCAGCTTCATGCTCCAGCAAAATAGAATTTCTGAAATTGCTTCATGTGATTTTCCATAATCGTGTCAAATTGACACTTGAAGTGTATCCAATGGATTGGCAGTCATGCAGGAAGCAGAGGAGATGCTTAGATATTGCTGTCCAAAGAAACGGAAACTCTTAGATTTTTCATCATGATCATGGAAACTATGTATTTCCATGTTCAGATGGGTAAAAGTTGCCCATGCAATTAAGGCTTGGCATTGCATAATTCTACAGACCACAGGTTATATTTTAACAGATGGTAGGGCCTAGAGCTCACCCGGGGAAGTACCACCGCCCGCCACGGTACTTAGTACCATTCATACCGTGTAATAATTGTTTTAAGAACAATTGTGTTCCGGATAGGAAGGTGTGGAGCCGGTTACACTTTTTGAGAGGCGACCATCTCAGTCCTCAGGGGTAGCAACGCATCTGTGAGCGAATTAGAACGAGACTCATTGAGTCTAGTTCTGAGTCGGTCACAGTCGTCATGGGCGGCAGCGGAAAGTGGTGCTGCATGCTCGTTTGCTATCTTAATTCCATAAAAAAAGATCAAAAAAACAGGGACAGAGACTTCAGATAGTCAGAATGAAAAAAGTGTAAACGAGAGCAAGAAGTTAAAACCACTTTAATACTATTGTTTGTACCCATCTAAGAACCATAATACGCTTCAGTTACGTTCATTTCCATACAGTATTAATATTCGAGAACCTTCTGTGCCTACGTTTGCTTATCTTGGAGCAACAATGCACCGTTCCGTCTGTCTCACTGTGATTGTAACTGGAGGCATAGGCAGCTCGACTTGGAGCGGGTCTCAATATTTAATGTTATTGACTTGCGAATAGGCCGCGACATAATTGCAGAACGTTGAGAATTGGCCTTGATTAGACTCGAAATGGAAGGCGCTGTTTAATATAATATTAATGTTAATTAATGTAATATCAGCTCGGAAATGACTTAGCTTCCAGTTTATTTATTAACCTTAATCCTATATTTTCAAACACTTATCTATCCTTATTTCATAGGTAAGTATTTTCTTTAAAAACATGGATAGGGATCAGTTATATAATATTATCGTTGTCTTCTGTTATTTTGTCACGAGGTAAAAAATCTGTAGGTATGTCTGCGGTCCTGAAACTAATGCTCCGTATGATTGACATGATACTTTATTCAGTTCGACTCTACTACTATCCGTCACTTATTTTTCCACTATGATGTTATTTTGTGTGTCGTACAACCTAGACAGTACGTACCTGCAAACTTTCTATGACCTTACTGTACTACCTAATTTGGATTCGGTTTTTACATATCTATTCATACAGTATGCTCCATTTTAATCCCTAACCTAGACCCTAAAAAAAGGAGAGCAGCATCTGCGACCGCTTTATGAATGGTTCTTTTATTAAATTGGGCCTACCACTATTACAGTGTGTATAAAATATGTGCACATGATATATTATGCGTGTACGTGACATGTGTGTCTAGACAGGCCAAATGTAAAAACAAAATTAAAGCAGCTCAATCAACGCTTTGTCTTACTACCAACTTTGTAATAATTTCTTAATCCAAATACTGTCTCTATGAAAATGTAAAACTACCTACCTCTTATTTTTATTTCGTTTAAACACGCTCATGTACGCGTTCTAAGTGTAAAATGTAAGTTTCTCATGTAAGTGAATTGTAATATTCTTAATGGGAAATAAAGTTTCTAAAACCGTAACAATCGAATGACCTTCCTATTTATGATGTGTTCGAAATAGAAATTTTTAACACCAGCACAATCCTATTTATTAATACGTCATAATTCATGTCATAACATTGGATGAATTACTAGACCGCTCTTTAGTTCTGCTCATTCGGGGAATCTTGAATTCTAGGAAGGTAGTGACAACCGCATACAAATTGGTTAAGCCATTTTTGGGATTTAAGGGAATAAAGGCACAGACAAAAAGTAAATATCTAAGAATAATTGTTATGTGGGGTTGCTATTGTGTTGATAAGATGCCCATTGGGTATCTAAAGCTTTTCTTAAATCAATTTCATGTTCAGATATCGATAAAATTATAATAATTTATTATTTAATCATATGTACTTATAAAAATAAATGTTTACCTACTTACAGTGCCGCCATTGACGAACTTATTGCTTCACAAATCCGTATAGGGCCTGTATTGCAAAAAGAGACCTGCGACTGTAAATAGGCAGAAGTCAAATAACGTGGAGGAAATATAGATTCAAGTATATTGGTACGACCCTTGGCAACAGCCACTTGTGTTTCTCGTTGTTATTCCAATTTATGCAATCCTGGCCGAGATTAGGACCGTAAGTTGGTTTTAATTGTGCATAAACCCTCTCGCTCCAAATGGAATTCGTCTTGGGTTAACCGTGAATATATTTATTGCAAATTGTGTTTGTTACTTTCAATTACGCTTAAAATGTTTGGTATTTAAATTTAAATTATGAGTGGCAAGCGATTCTGAATGTCACTTCAGTGTTCGTGTCGATGTTGAGCGGCCATTTTGTATTTCTTTTGTTCAGGACTGCGCGGCGCGGCGCTTACGCACCACAGAGCCATCTTCAATCAAATTATATGTATAGCTGTATGCTCTGCTAGTAATATTATACCTATGAGTGATTTTTTTCCAAAAAAACATTTGATGATGAAGCTTTGCCCCCTCCCCGTCTGAATCAAGAACTTTGCTCCCCCTGGATCGTGAGCTGGGTACGCCCATGTTGTAATTAATTTATAATATTATTACTGGTCCCTATTAGTGAAGTCATGATTGGCCAGCTGGTTCATTCTTGCTTGAGTCAGCTGTCAAGAGTATTCTAACCAAAGGCTTAAGAGCTTTTTTCTTCTTTTAGGTGACAGCGCATAATGCCTTTGTGAGAGACTATGGGCGAGCGCGACCACCATCCATTGTTATAGCTTTTCCGAGTTTACGTCCGGGTAAAAAGGTGACTCTTAAAACCCACAGATCACACACACAAAGTTCTTGTTTATCTGCTATTCACATTAAAAAAATACTCATTGCAATGTCACGTAATTAATACACATTTGTGAAACTCCATTATTTTCTCTAGATATAAAAACCCCTGTTAATATTTTAAGTGCACCAGCAGACGCGTGAAATTTCATTACAACATACTGACACAAGCAAATAGTACTAACATGCTCCAAAAGCCTGATTGCTTTCCAAGATGGCGTCTCGGCGGAGTCTATAATCGCACGCCATTGCACATTTGATTGCGTCTTGAACTGCAATTAAACTTGAGCATTGCTCCACCGACCGTGTTTACATGCAACGGCAAACAATTTCATGATTCCCGTAAATAAGACGACCATAGTTCTCCTACAAACGTGACGAGAATAATTCTGGTCGAATCTACAATTATAGTATTAATAGCGATACGTAGGTATCCGTAGGTTAGTTGCTGGCGATTTTGTTTGTGAAGCCACAGAACTCGTTTGTGTCATGGATGTATGAGATGTTTCTTTTGTTGGTCCAATGATATTAAAGATAACTTTTTTATAATCATCATTTCATGCAACGCGATATCCTAATGTCGAGGCGTGTAGAATATTTCCTAGCTATTTATTAATTAATAAGCAATAAGACGGTTAGTGGTTAAGAATTCGGCTCAATACTTTCTGGGTTCAAATTCCAGGGCACGCACTTCTGACTTTTGCGAAGTTACGTGCGTTTTAAGCTATACTTAATACTTGCTATAGCAAGTATTAACGTTATAAAGTTGAAGGAACACATCGTGAGAAAACCTGCATACCTGAGAGTTCGCAAAAATTAGCTTATCTATAACTTTATTGAGATATTATTGATTGACTAAAATTGTTTAATGTCCATATTTTAAGTCCAGCCAATGAAAAACGATAACTACGAATCCAGATAACGTAGGTAATGGTCACCACTTGGTAAAACATCTCAGAGGAGTTATCGGCTGACTGAAACGGTCAATGAACTCACGTCATTAAGCTAATAGCACTGTTACCCGAATACGTTGAAAATATTTCTCGGATTTTTAAAAGGAAACTTGACATCGAATTCCATCAAAGCTTATTAAATATAAATAACTTTTCGTCACTTTGTTCGTCACGAACATTTAATTGGACCCTCGCCGCGTCTTTTACTTTTCACGAACTTTTATATCATTGTTTGGCTAAAGCATTTACGAAAAAATACGTTCACATTCTGTCGAGGGACGGAGGACGTTATCGAGCCCGTATTAACTTAAAATGGAACTTGATATGTCATGATCCAACTTTTGATTACTGTGGTTCAAGACGGAATCCACGAATCACACGGTTCGTTATTTAATTGTGTTTAGAGACACGTAACGCACATCCATATTATGTCTAGGTAAAGGATTTATATACCTAACTATTACTAGTAGGATTCGTTCTGGATCATAGAATGATCATCTGTATTATTTACGTAGTTTTTGGGAATATGACAAAGAAAAACAAAACGAACTAGACGAAAGAATAACATAGATAGACTAAGGTATTAGTACCAAATATCTTTTTCATCTTGTTTAAAGGTTACTACAATTCATGCAACTAAGTTGAAATGCCGATGTACAAATTACACAATGTGAGTACCTACCCGTTTAATATAAATGTGTACAATCCGCGAAGTTTAAAACCATACATGTAGCAGGTATTTAGTTTGTTAGAGAGGTGCCTAGATTTTGTAAAGCACTCAACAGATTCAATCTAAACTTTCCTTTTCATAATGAAGTAATAACGTGAAGTAACGAAGGAATGAAAATGTTGTAAATGTTCGTTAGTTTGTTCACAATAAGTGTTTAATCCTCCCATCAGCGATTTAGACACGTATACCTACTTTTTTCAAGGTGTAAAATTTTTTTTTCAAGATATAAAAAGGTTTTCAAAACATTCCAACGGTGTGGTCGGCGTTGTTTTGGTGACAAAATATATCCGGGTTCATGCCCATTGATTACTCTAATCCTGAATCGACAGATGGTGGCAAAACGAGATACTCTTAGATATCATAATTATCTCAACTACTTTTCTACGCTCCATCTCTTCTTGTAAATATTTTTCTCGAAAACGTGCTTTTATCTCAATAAAAACGACATAAGTGACAGCTTCGTATTACGAGTGAAGATTGAACTCGTCTTGCAACGCAATCAGACGTCTGAAGGACCTCGGGATTCGGTTGATAGGTTTCGTGTAATCCAATTTAGATGTTTCATCAACCGTACTTGCTTACGAGTTAGTACAATGTGAAGTTTTGATTAACAAATTGAATATTCAAATCTGTTTTCGAGCGGCGGTAGAGGTAGCGTTGGGAAGGTGGGTAGGTAGTGACGTAATATTACAATCAAATCAATTTATTGCATTCATGTAGTAGTAGGTTCATGTAGTAATTAAGATTACAAGTACCATCTATAGGCGTTGCAAAATTATCTTAAGATTTTTGTTATAAAAAAGAAATAAGAAATTATCAAAACTGAATAATAATAAATCCACAAATCTTTGTACTGCGAATGATTTTCTTGTTAATACGTTGATTCAAGGGGTTCCATTAATTATTTAAGTGCTAAAGTAATTCATACAATACACCTGCTAATCCATAAGAACTTTATTTATTGGCTCGATCAGTCCACTTCTATTCGACGTTACTACGTTGATCTTCAGGCGTGTTAAGAATTAAGATCGCCGGCAAATAAGGGTAACCGCGTGTGAATTTTCCGCTAGAGGCGCTAGTGAAAAGTGAGGTCTGTCTGTCACTTTTCGCTTGTCTGAATGTCATTTGTCACTGTTTATGTATGGGCGGGCTTTGACAGCAGGACCTCACCTCGACGGTGGCGCCAACTGGTGAGCACAAAAACGGCGACCCTCATTATGTTTAAACATCAGATTTCATTGGCAAGGTCGCAATACTGTCGATTCCATGAAAACCAGCGTAATCAATCACCTGAGATCTTCATGGATTATTCTCATAGTCATTGTTGCTATCATTATAGAATATCGAATGACGACAGCATCGATAACAAATTATGCGACTAGCTTATACTCAAAGCATATAAAAAACTGAGCGTATCGTGCTTCATACGGCAACAGTAGTTATATTTGAAAGCGTTATAAAATTTTGTGTCTTTGTTATTGGTTGTTGAAGTTTCCTCGTCTGGAGCCAGTTAAAAGTATAGGTATTATAATTATGTGAAGTTACGTTTCTCATCAGAATTTATACCGACATGCAAAATTTCAAGTCTTAAGAATAACAGTAAGAGTTCAAACTCAGCTTGTAAGATAGAACCTGAACAAGCATACAGATATTGAAGTAGAAGAAAAGTTTGCAAGAAAATCCCCCGCACCTCCTTTACACCTTCGCCCATAATAACTACGACTGACCCAGAACAAGACTGAAGTCCAGACTATTCTGTTATATCCTGGACTAGCATAGTTATGTTAACAATTATTGTTTCATTTAAACAGGTTAGAAATGTATATAAGTAAATGCTAGGGAAAACTGATTCAATAAATTAGGTATTTAATTGAGAATAAATTTAGTCTCGATAAAGTCCACTGGCTGTACAAATTGACCCAGTCGTCCTATAAAAATGTTAATTTGAAGCTTTATTCGCAACACGTAAAGAACGTACAAAGATAATTTCCTTTGTTCCTACTGAATATTTTATTATTAACCAATCAATATCAGTAAGACACCCGCGGCTTCACGGCAAATAACAGCGTTTGGGTAAATTTGTAAATGAAAAAGACAAATTACGCAAATATTTGAGAAATCTTACAAAATAGAATGAATTCCCTTTTTAGTATTAGAAGTAGCTGAATGATTTATAATGTTTATTAATGTAAATATTCGACAAACGGGTAGACGAGCGCCCTAATGGTACCTGGTAATAGTCACTCACTAACAATAGTCACATTACAGACACCAGGAGACGATTCCAACCAGGAAATAAAGTTTTAAAAATCCTAGCTCTGAAGTCCCCAACCGAAACATAAGGAATCGTTAGGCCGCGGACTCTATGAGGGGATTTACATTATTCATTTTGTTTTACTTTTGACGTGACAACGTCTTATAAATTGGTTTGCCGGGAGGCACTTCAAGAAACTGCGTTAGTAAGCTCCGCTCACGTTCCTTGGTGACAGTGTACAGAAAATGGTACAGCGCCATCTCTGGTTAAGTAGAGTAACTAGTTTGTTACCTCACTTAGTTGTGACTAATGGTTAACGGTCTAACGGTTAGCAGCGCTAGATGGCGGATGGTGTTACAATG
Source organism: Hesperia comma (assembly GCA_905404135.1). Taxonomy (NCBI): domain Eukaryota; kingdom Metazoa; phylum Arthropoda; class Insecta; order Lepidoptera; family Hesperiidae; genus Hesperia; species Hesperia comma. Next base: position 18,603,620 of record FR990022.1, on the reverse strand, counting down.
TTTTAAATATAATTCTTTGTATACGTTTACCCCATGAAGATACGGGAACGCAGGGTCAACTTCACAAATAACCACAACTGCTTGCAAACCCAAAATAGCAGTTTATTATAAAACCAAAGAAGTCGACACATTGCCCTTTACAAATTTTTCTCTTAAATAAACTCCACGTTACACTCGTTAGCGCGTTTCACAAATTGGTACAAAGCCATCTTGTTTACAAGTGAGGAACTATTTAACAAAAATATAACATTAAACTTAAATTGCTTCCGCCTTCACACGACGGTTAGACAGTATAAATAAATGTTTTAAATTGTTACTATTATTTCATCCTTCTTCCTACTATACGAATGAATATTCACATTAAAATTATTTTACCACTTAAAGTCGTTGTCACGTAAAACTTTCGCCCGTATACCGACGTTACAGGCAACCAATATTTTTTTTTAGCTAAGCAGGCGATTAGTATTAATGTAACAATATTGAACGAACACGTCTCAATATACAACGGAACCAACTACGCTAACGCTTCATAATCGCGCCGCTACATCTTAGATTTCGTGATTAACAAAAAAATATTCTTAATTAGGCAGCGCGGGCGAGGGGGTGAGGCTGTTAGAGCGAGGGGGGGGCAAGGGTTTGAAGGTGATAATATTCCTCATTACGGCACGCCACCGCACCGTCCAGTTACGTGACGGTGTGGCGGCGGCCGGCATCAACACCGCTATAAACTTTTTACTATCCATGCTGGGTAAGATACTCAAATGTGGCAAGCAAATTTAAAAAGTGGGAAGTGGGATGTCGTCGACAAGGACTTGTATATTACGTGAATACATAGACAGTTTAGTTTATGGTCAACGTCAACAACAAGTTTTCTTATTATACCTAAAGCAGGTGAATAAGTCTAATTCGTAACGTAGTAACGTGGATCTGGTAAAAATATTTAGCTACTAGTAGTTACATACTTAATATTACATTTGAAGTAAGGGGCCTTTGGGATCTTATATTCTACCTACTCTTCAAATAGTAGACTGGTCTACGAAGAACTGAAACCCGCAGTGAAAAAATTATAGTCGGTGACAATAGAGTGGATACTATTTTTAAATAATTTCTATGAGCGGCCGACCGAAACATGCTTAAAAAGACGTGAAGTTATTTTAATTCGAATATATTTACGAAGTCACTAACAAAAAGCTAACAAAAAGGTTCATTTTGTATGGTAAGTATTATAAAGAATGCATATCGAATATTTCCCAAGCGACACGTAGCACGAACAAAACATGAGCTGAAATAGGTATCAAAGTTTTTGCCCGTTTTGCCCGCCAGCTTCGCCAGTTCAGGTGTCAAAAATCGAGAAAAACCTTATAATAATCTTGACTAAAGGTATGACCAGGAATAAATTACCTCAATGCAGGTCGAAAAGGTGCACCAGCCTTCGCGCAATACTTTATCGAAATGTAGTAAAAAAATATATTTATTTTATGATAAGTTAAGAAATCATTAATTAATCAGAAAAACATGCACCTCTATTTTCATGCTGGTAAAGGACAATTTTTGGATAAGAAATATCGTAGTAATTCTTAGGGTTGCAAATTATCAGTAAATTACAAAAATGACAGGCATAACTGTAAAAAGTAGCAGACAGACAGTCCCGAATTTAAAATATTAGTGTGGATGAAAGTATGGATACCTTTTTCTTTTTACGATCTTCTGACTTGTTCCATGGAAGTAATTTCCCCAGCCACTGGTGATATGAAAATAAAAATCGTTGCTACAATTTTATAACATATTGAGAGTTTTGTTAAATAAACAACATCTGTTTATTCTGAAAATATAAGCGAGGGCTTGGGCGGATTGTTGGTTTAATTTTGTTTTCGAAGTGACCGAACTGGAAGATGCCGCGTTAGGAAAATATTTCATTTATTTTGTTAATATTTATTTACCATTGTGGTACTGATGTTTATTTATGATCGGTTGTAAAGATGCCCACGCACCGTAAGGGAAAGGAATTACTGATTGGAGGTTTCTTTTTTGATAAAAAATTGTGTCCATTGACTTTTTTTCCAAAACAAGCAATGTTAGTTATTGAGCCGTAATAAGAAGGTTATTTTGATTAGATATATTTTTTAAAAGATTTAATACAGAAACTAACAGTTTCAATTCGGGACCAAGTTGGTCTAGTTAGTTATTTTTAGTCCTTGTATAATTTATATTAAGACGATAGACTTAAAACAGAAGTTCGGATTAAATAATATTTTGATAACTAGATAGATTCAGAACTTAAGTAGTGATAATCTTACAAGCAATTTTCAGCTTTGTATCTTTTAACGATTAAATATTATTTTTGTACGATTAAAACAAGAACACCCAGGCCTTTTCAAAAATAAATCGTTTTCGGCGAGGCTTTTGTTCCCCACTTTCCTTTTAAAATAGCATTCCTTTCATAGTCGATGTGTGCATTGTGGGAAAACTTTCACAACTCGTTTTGGATCAGAATGGTTTAAAAAGCAAATAATGTGGTATTGTCAGATTTTATTGAATTTTTTGAATAGTAGTACTGTGAGTTATTAATGAAAATGTACAACGATGTTGTCATATGTTCTATCTTCAGTATCTAAACAATTTTTATTATAACCAGTTATTTTATATTGTTCGAGTACAAATTGAAAACAAGTGACATTATAATAAACAAAACATTTGAGTTACGAGTTAATAGAAGGTATATCGATGTCATTAATACTTTTTTATTTTACTTTTAATTTAATTCAATAAATATTTTAGTATTTTCTTTTCTTTCTTGGTCAACCAAAAGTTAGGATTCGTTTTATGTTAGTAATTAATATGCGTGGGCGACACAGACTTGTTTGTCAGCTATCTCTACTTATCTACTTTATTTACTTATCTACTTTAAAAAAATGTAACTAGTTGATCTGTACACAGGAGATATTTCAGAAAAAATGTATGAAAGGTCTTCACAGGGCTAATAGGAGTTTGTTTACACATCACTTAACAACTACTGAATGAAACAAGCAGTTTTCGGAATTGTATCGGCGGAGCTTTAACTGAAAAACTTGTGCATGTTTCATATTATTATTAATACGCAGCTGAGACCCCGAAATATATTTAAATGATATAACAAATCCACTCGATTAGCTAGTTAAATAGAAAATGTAGATGTTACAGTGCGGTGTGAGGGGCGGCCGATTCTTTGATCCCGGGTAATAGCGGCACGTCTAGCGCAGACACGTATGTAATGACCGCCGTAATTGGGCTGTTCATTACATGTTACAAATTTATTTAATACGATAAAATAACGCCCCTATTTGGTGCTTGGTTAACTGCGTATTTCATTTATTTTTATATGGCTGCAGTAGGAACGCAGAAGAGTGTAATTTTGGTTTGCTTCTAGTGTCTTATTTAATTTTTACCATTTTCAGAAAAAGAGAAGGTTCTAAATTTGAATGTACTTATGTTTTTTTTCTACGGATATAACGTCATACTTATTTTTTACTGGATGAATTGAATTTGATTTTTACTTTTATTCGGAAGCTACTTATCGCGTGGTTTTTGCTACTGCTAATTAAGTTAATTTGTTGGAAAAAGTGATAAGATTTTTATTGTTAAACTAAAATAATAATAATAATGGAGAGTAAAATATTGTTAAAAAATGACTTCTTGGCTTCAGATTTGCAGAATGGAGACGCAAAAAATCTGTTTCTTTACCTACCTACCTATGTCATTATTATAAAAAAAAATCACGGATTCCAAAACTGACAATGAGAAAGAACAACGATCTAATGAAAAATTTAAGTTAAAGTTAAAGTGAGTTACTAGAACAGAACACGAAGGAAAACTGAACATCAATAAATATGTAAATTTAACGGTAAAAAAGAAAATCACTTTAACCGTTAAAAAAGAAAAACACATAAAAGAGTGTAAGTGACTAAATGCATCCTAGAGTTTTTGCCAACCACCTTAGTTTGCTCGCGATGTCTTTTAAGTGTATAATTCTTGAAAAGTTTTATACCTATAATTTCTGTCATTCGTAACAAAAACCGTACAAGGTTTCACAATTTCCAAGTTAAAATCGTTTTCCATCGCCCTTGTCACAAACTGTCAAACTTTGCTGAACTGTACAAATTCTCAACGTCCACTTCGCTGATCCATTGAGAAGTACAGCCGTGTGGAGTTCAAAGTTTATTACTTTGATAGCATGTAGTTGGTTTCGCCAGTTTGCGATCGGCCATCGCCTTCAGGTAATATGACCTTTGAGGGAGTAAGTTTGACCTAATACACGTACACACAGGGGCGTTAATAGCCCAACTGCGTCGATTGCTACCGATCTTCGAAGTAAAGCAATATACTCGCAAGATCTGTTTCGTAGTTAAGTGAATGATCAGCTTAGACGTTAGTGCTTACGAATGTGGAAGAATGTTAAGCATTCGGTTTAGTTTTATCTTACGCAACTTAAATAAGTTTTTTAGTTTGGAAGTTGACTCCATTATTTAAAGTCGAAAGATGACATTAAAGCGGCCTCTTCGGTCGTAGAACGTGTACTTATAGTTTGAAATTATTTGAGTTTGAATTTAGATAGTTCCAAAATTTTATTACTAAATAAAATGGTATGTTTCTACGAAATAAAGTCTTAAATTAAGTCTTGTTACAATTATATTTCTCTAAGTTTGAGTAAGTTACCTTTCATTGATAAGTTCAAGCTTGACTTCAAATAATAATATCACGTTACTGTACTATATATGTAAGTACATAATATTACAGAGCTTAAAATAATAGTCGCTGATCAAGAACAAGATTGTTGACAGCACACGCCTTTGGGATGACGGCAAGGGACTGTAGATAAGTAGATTTCCCTACGACACTGATATCTGACTTGAATACATACCTTGCCCCTGAGAAACCGGATATCCTTTTGAACATTGTTCCCTCGATACCGAAACAGAAATCACATTGTTAATAATCAAAACATCATTTACAAGCGATAACGTCATACTTAAAGCAATAAGTAATAAATAATAAATAGATAACGTTACACACTCATATCCCCACACTAGGTCCCCATTTGGCGAGGATGCCATACACAACACACGGAGACAATATCACAGACCTAGACCGAGAAATTCTAATTTTAAATTTCCACCTGTCTGGTAACCGAACCTTGCAGTCCGGCATGGTAACCATTGAGCTATTGGGATTGTAGCCAGCTATTAAGACAAGGGATGCGATCTAATACGTAAAGAAACTTGTGCAACAAACTGTAAGCCATATTTCACAACTTGCTACACGCGACCGAGTTCGCTCTCGACAAACGTTTATCTCTGCTAATCCGTCCCAGCAGATGATCCCGCTGCGTCTGCGAAATAATAAATCAGTGGGCAATAAAAATTCTACCGACGTATCGCTGAGGGTATCGAGGTGGAATAAAAGTTAGAAGTGGTCGAAGTTTGGAGCAGCGGTCTACGTGCGCGAGGCTTGCGGATGCATGCTACGTGGTGAGGGATCATTGCCGTGAGCCATGTTGGAATGCGTTCGCGTTTGATTCGGAATTCGGTTTAATTGCATTCCACGCAAATATCAGCTTTTTGCCTCTGTGAATATGTGCCATTGCAGATTGACGTTAAGATTTTAAAATGTCGTCAATTTTTGCTTACAAGCTTAATGGAATTGTGGGCATAGGTAAGTAATAATTTTTTTAGAGGGGCGTAGTAAATTCATATTCCCGGTGACTCAGTTATGATCAAAGTTCTTTCATCCATTTAAGAATGACTAGGTACTCGTCGACAATTTTCATGGTAAAAACGATTACCTCGAGGACGTTTATAAATAAATTAAATACATTAATTGTTATGCATTACGCAACGGTTCCTCAATACCGTTTGCAGCATCGGTATTGCTGAAAATAATTTAATTAAAGGTCTGCTGCTGCTGCAGCGTCAAAGCAGATTGTGGTCGGAATGCGCATGGCACGAAATGCCACCTTAAACGAGTAATTTGCGAGAATTCATTTGGCTGTTTGTTTCGAAGCTCTGTTTATTCACTAAAGGATATATTTGTTCGAACTTCGAAGACAAGCAACCCTCGTCGGTGGCAGCGGTTTACTGAAAAGTCATTTCGACACAATTAGTTTTTACATTTTCAACAAACGGAGTACGTTGTTTGGTCGCAAGTCCATTAGCGTAGTGACGTTGTAAATTAGGACACGTGACATTTCAGCCTTTGGTATGTAAATTTAATAGGGTTAAATTACGGACATGATGAAACAGGATGCTTTGAATGACGTCCCCTCCGTTTGTATTTCCGAGTTTCAATGTTTTGTAATTTCAATGAACTGAGGAACAAATAGAAAAGCTATTGCCTGGTGGCCACTGTTGGTCGAGGACTTAAGCGCTGCGGGCCATACAGAACCACTGGCTTTCAGGGTTAAGGTATCAGGGTTAAAACGTATTGCGATAATTCTTCCGGTGGCTGACTCAAGCTCTGCTACTGGACAAAGGCTTCAGTCCCCTCCTGGACGAAGAAAAATTGGTTTCTGATCCTCGGAAGAATAAATGATAAAACGGGTCGTTGTGATATTCGCTTATATGCAACCGGTTATAAATAAAATGCAGTGATTATTTATAATTTACAAGAAATCAAGAATTGCTATGCCTTTTTTTAATCGCCCGAAAGTACACGCGGTACATCTGGAAAAGAATACAACGTATTATGACTGCACACAGTACACAACACATGTCATGTGGTAAAAATACTGCATGTCATAATCTATAATCTAACTTATAACCTATGCATACACCAAAGAATCTACATCATTCTAACTGAGAAAATACCGATACACGGGAGTCAAATTAAGTTTGAAATATACATGAATATTGTGTAGCGAGTAATTTGATCACGGGTTCTCCGCGATAAATATTAATCCATCATTAGTAACCGAATATTAATTTAAACATGATAGTGTATGTAAAGTTAAACGCTCTGTCAAATCCAATTTGCTTGGTTCTGTTTGCGTTTACAAGCGTACATTTAATTAAAACGTAGTCATTGACGGAGTAACAAGTACATTTATAGGATTTGTATGAATGCGTAACTTACATGTAAGCTATGGAATTATCTCATAAAACTGATACGTTTATATTATTTATATTATTACGTACTAAACAAACTTAATAATTGTGTTATGTACAAGCTTTGTACATATATATTTAATTTGATGTTTAAACTTTGAGAATGATTTCTCTGTAATCGCGAATAAAAAATCGTTTCCTGTCATGAATTTTACTGCTATATACTTAAGTTATCTTTCTATTTGTCACATGAAAATCTCTTACCGTAGGTACCGCTCTGCGCGCGCGGGCGCTTTGCGCGTTGCTGACGCGAATCCGTAAGATTTTCTTTGTATCTATAGAAGCTTTAACAACTGTTTTGAATGCTTGCAAATAATGCCTTGCTTTGATTGGGTGTGTAATCAATTTAAATAAACATGAAAACCCAAATTATAATCGCCAGTTCTGTCTTGATGAACTTGGCTTGATACGCTGCCGCGTGTCTGGATTTTATTAAATTGGAAAAACTTCTTTCGCGTGCTGACACTTGATACTTTTTACAAGCTTCTATTAAACCGCAATCCTCGTCCGAAAATAAAAATCATACGCAAAGACCAACCCATATCTTCTCGTTCCACAACTCACGTAGACTATTTCTCTCACAACGAGCCCAATTTACTTATGCCACTTACGTTAGACATCAGCTCATATCGGCGAAAGTGGTGTCATCTATTATGCATGATGCATCGTCACCCGGTAATGAGAATGGAGTTCCAAGACTTCGTGTGGAGGGGGCTACGTGTGAATAACGTAACCTAACTTCAAATTGCTTACATGCTCAGCTTTACTTCTTTGGTGCCGGCTAAATTAGTTAAGTATTTAGTGTTTGTTTAGTACAGGGAAAATTGCTCAAAGGTGATTTATAATATCTTAAAAGTGACTTATATAAATAAAAGCTATCTCAATAAGGCTACGTTTTGTTGAACAAAATTGCCTTAGCATCTGCACGGAACCAGTTGCTATTTATTTTATCAGGCATTACTTATTGGTAGGTACGAAATTATAATGTTTAGCTCACATCATCGTTAAAGAGTTTCCTTTTTTATACAATTAAAATATAATTATCTATAGATATCATTACAAGAGATTTTAATTCTACTAAACAATAAAGATTTAATGAAAATTAGTTTACAGCTCAGCAGGCGTAGCGGACTGATACGCGGATGTGTTTAACTTTCCAACCGTGACTCTTTTCAGGGGTTACCTATTTGAAAAGGATATCCCAGCTTATTGCCACATTGAATAGAGATACTACCAAGATTTATAAGTCCTTGACTCCTATGTATAGTCCTATATCGATAAAGGTTATTTAGTAAATAACGGTACACCAGTCTTTCAACTTCAAACCTTTCAGTGTTTCAACGGACGTGCATTGTATTAATCGTCCTGTCCCGGGTTTACGTTGAAATAACGAGCAGATCTTGCGCAAACTCCCGCGTGTACCGGAACGATAGATAAATATGGCCGTGCAAACACTGCTTGTTCATTTCTACAAAGTTTCGTGAGTCCCGATACAATCAATTGCGTGGCATCGCGCCAGCAATGTCGGCGCGGCGCTGTCGAGGCGCCCCGATCACAGTTTGTTGAACCGATTGGCTTTTTATTGTCGTTATTTGGGTCTGGGGCTAGTAGGCTTACCCCCGTTACGCCGATTTTAGGCCATCTAGATTATAAGGTATTTCTTGTTCCATTTATTTTTGAACTGGATATGCCTATGTGTAGGTATGCCTTTACCTTCAACCCTTACTTTCATCTTAACCCTTTAGGTCCCCTTTTGCGTTAATCCTCGAAATATGACTCGCTTCGGAATTAGGGCCACAACCGAACTAGGCTACGGGATCATCAATATTAGTTTTGTTTTTAAATCAACACAAAAACTGCCATTCATTGAATTCCCCTGGAATGAAATACTCTTCAGTACTTTATCATTAGTCATAAAGAGCTTTCTTCTTACTTCTTACACAATCAATTAGTATGGCGCCGCGCCAGACATATCAGTGCTATCAAAAAGTTGGCTCTGGTCGATTTAAACTGAGGCAATTGCCCATTTATATAACTACTAGAGAACCGCCCGCGCTTCGCTTCGGGACCCGTAGGTAAAAGCCGCGTAGGTCCCGCTCCCGTAGGAATCTCAGCTAAAAAGTAAATTACATGTAGTATTTAATAGCGTGATTCAGAACTTGCAAATGAACTTTACTAACGCCATCTATTAACAACTCCGGAACTAAATATCTAGCAACTAACAAAACATCGATCTTCCCATGGAAATGAGATGTTTTTCCGCGGTAAAAAGTAGCTTACGTCACTCTCCACCCTCCTAAATATCCCCACACACATAAACTATGTCATATAATAGCCATGTTGCGACGTGAAAGAGTCACAAACAAACAAACAAACAAACAAACAAACACACTTTCACATTTATAATATTATAGTAAGGAAGTAAGGATAGTAAGGACTAGTCGTCTGTCCTCGCTTCGCTTCGGTAATCCTGTGCCTAAGTACACGCGCCCGAAACGTTGCCATTCATTATTTCAGGCGTTGATTTTGTAAATCTCACCTCATTTTATAGTTTTAGGTGTCAATTTTAAATAAAGTTGTTCTATAAATTAGAAAGCCAGTTGGATTTGCTAATTGGTTCTGTACATCACATTCTCGAACTGGGCTCCTGGATTCGAATTAATGCAACAGTTATTAAAAAATCGAAAAAAACGAGCGTAGCTTAATACTACTTACATTGGTGAAAATGCATCCAAATTGGTTAAGCCGTGAATAAGATTAGCGTGTATTAAATGACAGACAAGCAGACAAAAAATTTAATTAATTTTTCGATCAGTTCTAAATTTATTTTCGTTCCGAATTTCATCCAAATCACACACAATCACAATCACAGACAGACAGACGAACTTTCACATTTACAATATTAGCATGGATAGACATAATTATCGACTTGCAATAATCTAGTGGTATTAGAAAGAGCAGTTCAAAAATCCAAACAGTTTAGTCGGAGCGCTGCGCTGAACGCTGCGAACACGTGTTGTAATGCCGTCTTTGGCGGCAACAAAGTTATCGCGGTAACTCGCAAATAATACGTGCTCTCCTTACAAACGAGCCGCGACCCAACTTGTATCGAACTTCCACGAGAACTGGGAAGAAAAAGATACACACAGTTTTGTGCTTGGCTTAACTGAAAAGATAAGTAAAGGAAACGCTGGAGATAAGAGGTAGTTGAAACTCAGGTTGAATTTTGGTCTTGATACTTGATATTGTACGTACATATTTATAGGTATTTATGTAGATTTATCTACAAAATTGCATTTCATTTTGAGTTATAATTAGGGCTTTTTCATATTTAGGTAGCGTGCATATTTCAATGACAGATAAACTTAGCAATTTTGTTATTAAGCCATAAATAAACATAGGTATAAATAAACAGCGCAAATGTACATTTTACGTATAAATGAATGTGAAATTTGAAAAACTGAGAAAAAATTGGTTTTGAATATTTAAGGTAACGACTTTAGGTATAGTATAGGGTCCTATTAGTATTCCAAAGGTTTTTATAGCTATTAGGCAACATTCTGTCCATCCTTAACAATAGCAACAGTCTTTTGATCTGCAGTAAACGGACACTTGGAGTTTAATTTAATTCTCAAGTACTTATAGGCTACGACGACACGCATAGTCTTCAAGCTGAATTAAATTAGGTAGAGTCATTATATAACACGTAAAAAAACTATGGTCTTAAAATAGGGGTCTTATAAAAATCTTATCTTGAAGATTTTTGCAATTTACAACTTGGCAAATTGTGTGTAAAATGGCCTTACAAAGTTTCAACAATACTCGATGGTCCAAACGTAATACTCCAACTATCATGCCGTGGTACTAGTTGCAACCAAAATCGATCGATGAATATTTTATAGGATGCCATATCGTCAAAAGAGCCATATTGCGGCTATATCGGAACAGCAATCGTCGTCCAGCCACGGCGTTTATGCCTCGATCTGCAGTTGACGTTGACGAACTCAATCTATCCGTCGGTCTTTTCAGCCAGCGATTCTTTATAACCCATAGGCACTCTAGCTAGGGAAGCTAGAATAAAACTGGTTGAATCTGAATGGGGACTAGTGTGTATCTACAAAGGTTAAAGAGCTTACTGCACCTCGCTGTACACATGCAGTCTGTGGGCCAACTACACACAAAAGTGCTACAGCTCCCTGCGCGTCCAGTTCAATAACTGCTACTGCAGCGCCTCGGGCATGTTCGCGGCAGCGCGTGTGGACTGCTTTCACGCTACCATGCGTAAGAGATGCGCCTCTATGGTGCGTAGGGTGTGGGGCAGTTCCAATACTGTCCTGAGGATGATTGCGGATAGGATAGATTGTCCCTTTATCCGTCACTGCTGTAGTAGGCATATTTAGATTTATTATTTTTAATTTAATTTAATTTAAATATTATTTCATTTGAATTATTTGAATTTTGATTTAATTTTAGATTTTAAATTGTGAATGAATTTTATTAATTGCATTTGATACTATTTTAAAATTATTATTATTATTTTAATCACATTTTTATTATGGATTTAATTTCATGTAACATATTTAATTACTGATTATATCGTGACTGTGTATTGCTGTAAAAATGGATCAATGTTATCTGAATTAAATGACTATTATTATTATTATTAAAAAACTGGGCCAATGAAGAGAAGTAATGGAAACTTAGACCTTCCGAAATCTACTTATTGACATTGAGATACTATGTACTAAAATAATATATCAATGCTTATTGATTACAATGCTATGACGTGGAGCCCTTCAAGAAACGTGTTAATCGCTTCCTTCTTGGCTTTCAACGCATTGCCGTCACCACCGCTGTTGCCAGTATCAATGGGTGTCGAAGACGTCGATGTCGTGTAATAATAAGGTGACCCGCCTGCACCTTCACCTGTTTCGGTTATAAAAATCATATTGCGCACACCTTATTCAAAAAATTACCATAAATCATTTAATATTTTTCCCGCGTCTCATTCGCAGTGACGGCCAGTCAACTGACAAGCGGTTTCCGATTCCGTTCATTGACAGCGGTGTCTACTTAACATCAGGTGGCCTGTCAGCTTGTGTAAAGAATTAATGTCGTTTAATGAAAAAGGGCGGTGTCACGAGGCATTCGCTTGGAACAAAGTTCCTTTCTCTGTTAGGCCAATAAATTCACTTTAAAATTCATGATACAAATGAGGGACGATTGCCGTACTAAAAATATATAGGTCTATAAAAGATTTACAAAACGTGTATTTTTTAATAGCCAGCAAAGGAGCGTACAAGCCGCTCAATAGCACATTGTGGCTGATATTGTTGACGTGCTATCTCCTCTTAACACCTAACACATAATAAGGAGCTATGTTCCAGATATTATCACGCTCACACGCCGCATTCGGTATTCCTTGGCACTTGGCACAAACGTAGACAAATGATACTCTACAAACGCTTACGACCTTGCACCAAGATTAATTACTTAATAACGTTAACTAGGAATAAGGTTAAACTAAGGTTCAACTGACCAAACGTCAACTTTTTGCTGAATAACACTGTTGGGTGTTGGCGCGTTTATTGCCATCAATGTGTAAAAAAATTGTGTAACGGAGGAGTTTTATGCCTGTGCTATAACAACTGTGAGGAGCAAGGTCAGCAGGAGGTGGTGATTAAGTATATTATGGGCAGTTTTAGCGTACTGGTGATGCCACATGCGGATTGGAGGGGTGCTATTGAGGGGAGCGGTGTTTTTGGGGAGAGGAGAGGTGTTTTAGAGGAGAGGAGAGGAGAGAGAGTTCTTTATTTTCAGGTTTTCTATTAAAATGTTGCTGGGCAGCGACCTAGCCGGTACCTATTTGAAAATGGAACGACGACAGCAAAGAAAGATTTGTACGTGCAAAGTCAATACATTCATCATTGAATAAAATGTACCTGAAGTTGTAACACGAGCCGTATTATTTTGCCCTTTTATAATAAATTGGTAGAATATTACAGCTCCAACCCATAGTAATTGTCCACTGCTGAGCACGGGTCTCTACTCATTTTATTATATTGACGGAGAAAATTTTAAACTCGCGTCAAAGGCAATCTTATGACAAATTTCAAACTTGATGCTTACTTACAAAAACCGCTCGGAATCGGAATGTTTCATGTATGACCGTAAATACCTATTTTTAACTTGCAACTTTAAGTAGAAATAATGCCCTTGGCTTGCCACTTCATCTTAAGGATCTTTTACCTCATAGGAATTTGTTGTATTTTGAGTTTCGAAATTTTGTTAAAACTAATTTCCAATAGACTTGCATTGACTTACAAACCCTTCGACTAATTGTTTGAAAGGAAGACCTAACGACAAAGAAAATAACCCTTAAACCAATTACAAAAGCCTTGTTGTGTAGACGATTTTCCCCATAAACACCAAACAGAGCATAGGTGATATTTATCACCGAAACGCCATAGACACCCGTTCCCCATAAACCACTCCCGCTCTACACACAGCTCGTGTCACAGCCGCACCATACCTCATATATTATTTCTAAAATAGAATTACGGTTTATTTACAGTTAGATAATTATTGTTAATTGCGCTAATGTTTCTGCGCTAATGTGAATATTTTGATAATGTTGCTATGTCTTTCATGAATATTAAATGCAATGGAATGCATTTCATATAAACCAAACGCAAGGTAACCTTAGAATTGTGAGAATGATTTGAGGTTCTTGGCCCTCAATTTACATTTTTGCAGCGTTCAACAACGTTTATCTTCTTACAGATGTATAGACGCTGACTTTCGTTGACCAGTATTGTAGACTGTGACTCTGTGACCCTCACGTGATGAGAAGAAATCCGTGCCTGGCCGTGAGAATGGAGAGAGTTAAGGGTTGAAAATTTTGAAATAACGAACCCTAGCGCCGAATTTACGAGTATATTACATGGCTATCGGCTGCAGATTTAATAAAGCCACAACTTGAGGCTACCTTACTTTATTCTCACTACAAAATAACCATAATTTGGTGTTTGTTTATCTTCGGATTATGTAAACGAAAATAAATATCGTTAGTGTTACGAGTATTTGGCATTTTTTTCTTTGATTAAATAATTCTTCGAAAATCCTCTTTCGTTTCTTAGAAACTCCTTTTTTATGAGGATAGGTAAATTCTGTGTTTTTATATTTCAACCCACCCTTACCCCGTTTGTTTCAGTAAAAGACCTGTGCAGTATTGAACCGACGCGCAATGTTAGAATAAACATTTATCATTTTTGATCGTTCAAATCAAGACGATTTTGTATTCTTTCACGCCTGAATAAAAGTGGTCTGTGTGTGTTCCGCAAACAGGGGTATGTCACAAAATATAGGCGGCCGAGGTTCGAAGTTATAAAACTTTAAATTTAACTAGCTGTCCCCTCGTAGTTTCACCCCCGTGATTTTTTAAAATTTATCCTTTTTTTCAAAAACACTTAATGATACCTCACATTCCCCAAGAAATATAAATGCCAACAGCTTCATGCGTTCAGTAGTTTCAGCTTACCGTTGTCCGTCTGTCAGTCAGTAACGGAAGAGATATTATATTGATAATTATTTATTATAATAAATAATAATATATTATAATATTATAATTATCAGTTATTGCTAGTCGCATTTATTTTTCAAAAATCCGCCTCTAAGGATTTGAAATACGGGATGAAAATGTAAAACACGAATAAGTTGCGGACGGATAGCTAGTTATTACATAATTAGGAATTACGGTAAAATTACAAGCACTATTTAAGAAAGTGGTATAAATTTGTAAGGTATTAAACGTTAAATTATTTAACGAAATGAAAAAAACGAGCTTTAGTTAAGTACAGTAAACTTAATGACTATTTTCTAGAAGCAAAGCGAGGCGTACGTTTGCTTGTTTAAAATAAAACAACTTTGAGCAAATAAAATACGGGTTACTAAAAACGTAAAATTTGTATTTATTTGACAAAATCAGTGCGATGTGGAAAAGAACGTGTGCGACATATTTTACATTTAAACATTGACGCTTTGAAATGTTTGATAGTCAATTTATGTTAGTAGCGGCATGTCAAGGTCCACTCCATCTCGATGTGATTTTGTGTGGTCGGGACAATCTACCGCATGACAAATGATTTTAGGATAAATTTGTTGAAGGATATTCACAATGAAATTGATGTCAGCGTTTACTCACTGATTGGGTCATTTTTTGATCAACGGCCTGAATTATTATATAGTGTTTAATGTTTGTTTTTCGATATCTATATAGGTATGTTACGTGTATTTGCCTACAATACATGAGTAGGTGTTCTAATCCTGGCCGGCACTATAATAAATTGTTATGACGAATTATTGTACTCCGCAATTTAAATTATGATTAAATTTTAGTGATATCCCATATTAATATACATAATTCGAAGTCGACATATCGTATGTAGGTTAATGAACCAATTATTTACATATTTATGTGTTGTCAAGACAAATGTATTAAGAAAAAAAACATTAAATTTTTTAATGATAAACCGGCGTCAAATTATGACAATTTAGTAAACCCGACTTCGCTTCGCTTCGTGGAATCAGCCCCTTGGTAAAAACAGCTCTCAGAAGGCTGATTTTTTTCTGACTTTCTTGATAGTAAACTTTTATCGTTACATTATTTTGACCAAATTATAAAAATATCTCCATTGATATCTTAGCTATATTAGTGCAAAGTTTCATGAAAATTCGTTCAGTAGTTTTTGCGTGAAAAAGTAACAAACACGCACACATAATATTACAGTAGGAAGTAGGATGATACGCATGACATTAGAGTGTAACAGCAGCGTCCTAAGCTTATCCCTCGCGCCCGCGCCGCCGCGCCGCCGCCGGCGTCCCGACAAAGCTACAGTGATTTGTGTGGTTCGCAAGAAACGAATGGAATAGAGAATGAGATCACTTCGTCTTCCGGCCGCGGCTCGCGACCTGCTTTGTTCTTATTCAGCCAACGTCCCAGCATCGCAGTCTTTCAATATGCTGACGAAATTACCCAAATAGTTTCCGAAGACCATCGACTTCTACACAACGCTTGCCAACAACTAATAAAGGAGGTTATGTAACGCGATAACAAATGGGGTGTTCTGTCGGAAAAATACGTCTATAACTTCCCTGATAGTCCTGATGAAGGTCAGATTAACTGCTGATCGTTATGGATTGCTGAAAGTTAAGTAAGTTTGGTGATATTGGGAATGAGATTTTTTTCAGTAAAGTTTAACATATTTGGCAGTTACTTTTTAACTATAAACACAATTTTATTTTGGAAAGCACGTAATTGCCTCTCTTTGTGTTTATGACATAGGAAATAGTAGAAATAACTTGCCTTGAATTTTTAATACTTCACAAATTTTGGATTTCAGAGCCAGCGGTAAATTAAAACCATTTACGACGCTTGCATGATGAAAGGTCGCCTCTACTTTTAAGCGATGGGGAGAAGTCGTGCCTATCGGGAATCATCAATCTTTCACTTTTATTGGTACGCATGCAACAAACGAGCAAGCCATCCGATAATCAATTCGCCATTCCATTTGTAACAAAAACGGCATTTAAAATTCGCATTATTTACTCCACAATCCCTAGTCCCGTTCAACAAAAACACTTCGAGTCTTGAGTGAATTTTCGCAGCTGTAGATATTTCCACCATCTTGGACCTAGAATGTTTGAGATCCTCGCGTCTCTCAAGATGTCTCGAGTGACGAGTACTTCCCAATATTACGCTAGTCGCTGTCGCTTTATAAAAGACGGTCCCCCGTTTTACTGGAAGTAAAAATACCAGAATTTTAAATATTCGGCGCGACTCAGCTGGTCCGGTGAGGAGTTTTTCCATCTATTTGAATGTTCTTTGCCTCTAAGAGAAAGTGCAAATTTTAATTTATTTGCTTGCTTTGAATGGGGATGTTTTTTTAATACTTTATTCAGCATCGTGACAAAATAAATATCCTATTGATTAATTAAACTTATTACTCACAAGGTTCTGTAATAATTACTTACTTGATAAATTAACGAGTTGGCCTAATTAGATAACCAAATAAGACAATAGGGTAGGTACAACATAATAAGCATATTAAACATGAATAAAAACGTAAAATTGCACTCATTTGCGTATCGGAAAATAAAAGCTAACAAGGATGGCCTTAGCTTAGTTGATGTTTGAGAACTACTAAATTGTTGTCGTTCAATGGACACAAGTTTCAAAAAAATATCCTTGTACAAGTAAACACTGAATGCTAGGACGCCCTCTTTTACGCTTTGAAAAGGAAAAACCGAGAGACGCCGCGGGCGCGCCCTAGTTCCTTGTCGGGAATGATTCACGGGGAGATTTTCTAGTTCTTTCTCCTGTTCAGGGAAGTAATATATTACGTCATTTGGTGCATCCTCTTCCGGCGTACGAAAATCCTCATATTCAAGGAGAATACGTGAGATTACGTATGTGTCACATTAAGTATTCGGGGAAATATATCATTCGGGATGGCCGGCGGCTGGCGTTGATTGTAAGTAATCGGTCGGGTTAAGTCTCTACGTGCGGAGTTTTTTCATATTAAGAGCCGGCACAAGAACAGAAGAGCTAACTGATGATAATTGGTCACCGTCGAAAAGGCATAGATTATATTACTATCAAGAACAACACAAGCAGTTGGTGGTTGACTCAAGTAAGAAGGTCGTGGCTAGCCATACGGGATATAATAGTCCATCTACTGAGGAGGGACCAGCTTCTGTCGCCTCTTACGTCCATGGTTTGCCGGCATGAGAATGGCGTTAGTATCGTAGGTCACCACAAAATGGTCCATCACGTGGTTGTAGGGTGTAGGGCATATCAACATTTTGTGAGCAAGGCATTGTTATCTTTAGATAGCAGGTTTGTTCTTGGTGAGTTTTAATCACATTAAACAGTGATTACTAGCATCGTAGCATTATGTTAGAAACTTAGAAACCAATAATTACTTAAATACATAAGTAATAAGTAGTAATTAATGTGCGAATACCTTTGAAATGTTGGCATGTAGAACGTGAATCCGACTTTCAAACTAATGCGGCCATCTTCATTCTGTCTCGCGCTGTGAAAATCAATTCGTAGAACTTGCTACAACTTGAAATAGTGCAACAGTTTCGCAGAAACACTAAATTATCCCTCTTTGTCAGTGCCAACTTTTTTCTTTCATTACGAATTGTATTTTTCCAGCGATGTAGTTTTCGTAGAGTTTTGTTAATTAATTTTGATACACAATCTTAGTTTATAAAAACGCTTCGGCGCAAAATGTAATGCTAACGACTTTTTCTTCATCATTGCACACCACACATGGACACCACAATTGTCCTTTTAGGCTAGGGACTACTCTTATAATGTTGAGGATACGGTATAATTCACAACGCTGGTCAAATGCAGATCGGTAGACTTAACGGATGATTGAGAACGAAACTTCGTCTCAAGTGTGAAGGTTTTCTCATGACATTTTCTTTTAGGAAGTGATAATTAATTTATATTAACCACAGGCATGATACCAACAATGTTCAATTACGTGCATATAGTAATTAAACAAGTTATGCTGTACAGTTTCGTATAAATGAGTGTTCGAAATATAAGAAACAATTTTGATGGAGTTATAAATAAATAATTAACACGCTACGTTCGTGACTTTTTTATATCAGGATTATGATTGATGAATATTAATTTGGCCAAATGTTTTTATAAACGAACATTATGAAGTGCTCATATTTTAAATGCGAAGCTTCGTCAAATAGCACAATGGGTCGATGTGATTTGAAAGGCTGTAGGGTATAGGAAATAGGTTACTTTTTTCACGGAATAATATCTCCTGAGAAAACATGTTTTAATCAAATATGCGCTATAGATGGAGTTAGGTGCGCAATAACAGTATGATGCATCTGAAAAGATAATAAATGTATGTAATATCGCAAAAAAATAAGTTTTGAAAAAGCGAGGGCGGGTTCATAGTGAAATTATATAGAGATTCTGTTTTGCTTGTTAATGAACAAAGTTAAGTTAGAAAGTAGACTTAAAGCGAAACTTTAGAGATATGATCATAATTAGCGATGTTACCGAGAGCTAATTAATAATCAGCCTCCTAATTCTTGTCATTCACAGTGAAGTGTAGTGTGACAAAAAGCTACCTGTTTAATAAACAATGTTTGAAATCTTGAGATTACTTGATCTCCGATTAGACATTTTTAGATGGTAGATTGTGCTAACTTAGAAAAAATTTGTTCACTTTTGACTTAAAGAGATTGAAAGACAGATTACGAAGTGTAAAGATGTAAGGGTTAAAAGATAAATACTTCAACGAAAAACTCAACAAAACATCAGAAATCCTTTGACATTGATTAAACTATGACTTTGTATTTGCGAGTACAAAAATATACTCTTTAGAAATTTCTTGCCGCATGGATTCAGCGACAGACACATACATGGTCCGTTTTAAGGACACTTCCGCAGATCTCAAAAGTTGCAACATTTCCTCCACCGAGTGTGTCCAGCTGATACTTTATTATTTTAGCTACAAACGACCTGCTCGCTGCTCCACTTTGGCCCGCAGCCAACATTCGTCTGGCCGGCGCGTGTCAATTCGCAGCCGAGCAAAATATAAACAACTAGAACGCCCTCGCAGTGCTTCGAGAAACTTAAATATATTCCCATTTTTGCAACATGTTTGGTCGTAACTTCGCTTCTATTGGTCAAGCGTGATATTATAGAGACTAAAGCCTTTCTCGATAAATAGACTATCCAACACAAAAAGATTTTTTCTATTCGCACCAGTAGTTACTGGGATTAGTCCGTTCAAACAAACTCTTCAGCTTTAAAATATTAGTATTGATTTCATCCACTATGACTTCGTTAAAAAACAGAACTGGACTTAAGACAAATGAACAAAAAATCCAGTTTCCAAGCACTTTAACAAAAGACTATTGAATTACCTGTCCATTTTCTTTAATCTCAAACTTTGCACTATCAATTGAAGCTCATCCATAAAATGCTTATTTAGCGAAGACTCCTTGAATTACTAAACAAACAGTGAAACGCGAGTTTAATGAAAGTCGATGTCCTTTTGTTGTGATTTATTTTTAGTTCACGTAAAATGACTAGGTAAAGGTATCTAAGGTATTATGTAAAGGTTTATTAATTATTTTCTTAGAAAAAAAACAGGTTTTTATTTTATCTATGTATGTATAAATAAATAAAACCTAAAGAAGTTTGATATTATTTTCACTTACAAGTAGCGATAGCTTTATATTAGTATCCCGAAAATTGATTATTTTTTATAAAATCAATAGAATCGATCCCTTTAACATTGAAACTATGCAAACAATGTCAATTGATTCTGATAAGGGTAGGGTAAAGTAAGGCATAAAAGGTTTCTGAAGCAAAGCAAAAATTGTTAACACCTACACGTCACAGCTAGAGGCAATAGTTTCCCAAATCTATGAGACCAATAACTCTCAGCAGACATTAGTCTCCCAGTAGAACGAAAAACTATTTGAGTGGAGATAGCCGCATCCGCAAGCGCTGCGAAATGCCCGTCTAGAACAAAAGCATCTTTCATACCATAAAAATGATAAAGCACGTCTGTTTTGCAACGTTATCGGGGGAAAAATTTACTTTGGACTTTTGTAATTGCTGAAGTTTCATGAAATATGCCTCTGGTAGAAATTAGTAGCCGCTGGGTTTAATACAATTAAATTGTTAGCTTGGCCAAGTGGCTTCTTACATTACAGTAATTCCCTGGCAAGTATGTCGACATATTAAATAAAGGTGGGATTTATGAAATGGGCGTGAAAAGACTGCGATGATGGTTGCATTCATAAGCGTTTACGTGGGAAGGTTTGAGCGAGAGTATAAAAAATACAGGTCGTAGCGAACTTCCCTCCGTAATCTCATATAACTACCAGTAAATAACAGACTCAGGTAATTGTGTTCAGATGTTAAATAAGTACACATCATACGATTCGGCGCAAAATGAACACAACACGCAAAATTTACAAATCGCAAAATGTACAAAACGCAAAATGTGCAAAACGCAAAATGAACATAACACGCAAAATGTACAAATCGCAAAATGTACAAAACGCAAAATGTGCAAAACGCAAAATGAACACAACACGCAAAATGTACAAATCGCAAAATGTACAAATCGCAAAATGTGCAAAACACAAAATGAACACAACGCGCAAAATGTACAAATCGCAAAATGTGCAACAAGGACTAAGGGCTCGTTACAACGATATGCAACATACGTTTTGGAAGGGCTTCTCTTTGTTTAATCAACTTCAAAAAAGAAGGAGGGTCTCAATCAATTCGACCGTACAGTGCCACCAACCACCAACTTATTTCTGAAATTTATTTTTGTTTGACTAAATACTCACTGACCTACTTACATCAGAGTGGTTTATGGCTCTATTTACATTTTCATAGGTTTGTGAACACTATTTCAAGTATCCTATCCTACATCCTAATATCCTATCCTATCCTAATCCTAATCCTAATATCCTATCCTAATCCTATCCTATCCTAATCCTAATAATCCTATCCTAATCCTATCCTAATCCTAATAATATTATAAATGCGAAAGTTTGTAAGGATGTATGTGAGTGTGTGTGTGGGTTTGTTACTCTTTCACACAAAAACTACTGAACGGATTTTCATGAAACTTTGCAGTAATATAGCTTAGTCATCAGAATAACATAATTTGTTAAAATTTATAGAGATTTTTGAAGGGACTGGTTCCCCGAAGCGAAGCGAGGGCGGATTTACTAGTAATACATATTATGTAAGTTCTTAAATAGCTAGTCTTCGTTCGCAGTGCACCCGCATCATAAGGAGTCTTATTTCTATTGTAACATTAGTTCGTTTTAATTTGAAAGTTTGTTTTTTTTTATAAAATTTGTAGCTATAATTCGCTTACAAAAATGACACTATATACATACCCCTGTTTTTTAAGCATTAAATTTTTGTGCATAGTAGATACTGCGACTTGCCTTTATAGGTCGGCGGTTTGGGTCGATCCTCAGTAGGTAATCGACAAACTTAAGTGACCACTAGTGGCAAAAATTTCTTGAGCGCTTCCGTGCTTTGGAGGGCACGTAAAGTTTCCCCCGATGTTATCAGCAAATAGCAGTCGTTAAACAACGATGGAGGCCTTCAGGCTGTATGAATACTTCTGTACTGCCGTGCTTACAGTAAGAGCAGTAAGTCGGAATTTCAGAAACCGAGAAAATCGCGTTTAAAGTTTTCGATTCAATTTTTACTGACTACTCTTTTAGCTTGTACGTTTTTTAGGTCCGATTTTCTAAGTTATTTCTAGGTTTTTCTAAGCAATAATAACAAAGATACGAGCGCGCGCCTCACATGAATGCTGACTAATATATCACCGCGACAGTAAAACAATACACTCAATTGTGGAGGAAAAGGGGAGATCTCCCGCCAGGCGATGTCACTGCCTGCGGACCGCGGTCCGATGTTAACTTCGAACCATTTGTAGATAGATATACTTAGATTCTTCAAAAGCTTTGATAGCGCGGTTGAGGATACGTCTCCTGATTGGCCAGTTCAGTATGACGCGAATGACCGTGGTCTATTGTTTTTTACTTTACTCGGTGCATGTGGTGTAATGCTATGGTAAGCATATCATGGGAGGCGCGCGCTTATGTTGTTGTAGGTATGCGCGCCGCTACACTTCCGATACTTGGGACCCTTCTACTAACCCGCACTGGAGTAGCGTGGTCAAGTATGCACTAGGGTTTAGTTTAGAGTTATACGGGAATATCAACACTGTGGCTAATAAAATGTGTCGATGCAAAGCTGTAAAAAATAAAATTAGGTTCCTCGATTCAGGGGTCCGAAGCTACGGAATCGATGCGACAGCTAGATAGAGTTATTTTCATGGAATTTCCAACAGTTAACCCTTTTCATTCTTTCCAGTACGTCCAGTAAATCTGATTGAGTTTGCACCTCGGCTGGAATCAAAGTGGCAGCTAAATACAGAAACTCGAGGCTTAAGGGAAATGAATATTCAGTGCGAACGGCGCTGCAGCTACAGGCTACAGGCCACCGGGAGATTAGGAGCTCGCACGGACGTACGTGCGGACAAGTGCTATCAAATATTTATTTGGATGTGTCAGATCAGTGTACTGGGTAGATTTCGAGTACCAGTTGTTCACTCACGAAATAAAAATATCGAAACCTAAGCGGTACAATTTTATACATATTTATACTGGTCATATAAACCGGACTGAAAAGGCGTTACTTTGCGGAACTCCATTAAAATTTATCATTAATTTAATTAATCTTACAGATTACAGTTTCTCATCTTAAGGGCATGGACCTTACTGTTCGCTGAAGATATAAAGATTGGAAAGTTTTTAACTCGACAAACAATTTTACATGAAATAGATTTAATGAAAATAAAAAAGCTTACGGGTTGAAATCAAATCATTATCAAAACAAAAAATCAAATCATTATCATTAAGGATTTGCAAGGAATATACTTAGACAAGGTAACCATTTCTGTTTTATAAGCAGGAACACGTCACTCACGGATTTTGACCAACTAATAAAGTAAGTTAAAGTTTAGTTAATAAATCGCGGCCTCAATGTTATGTTAATGTTCACCGTTATTTCCACGCTGTTTATTATTATTTATAGATAGCTTTACCAGTGAAAGGTTGTTAAACAAAATTACGCAACACATTTTATTGTAGGGCCTCGCCGCACATGTTCAATGTTCAGATAATTAGTTTCATATTTTTTGGATTTTTTAAATGCAAATGGGTACTCATGATTTTTTAATTATTCTACAGTTATTTTGATCCAGCTGCATGGATAATTGAATATCGATAAAAAAAAATTTACATATTAATCAGCCATGAGATGATACCTAGGTATTGTTCCTGTATAACAGTCAGAAGGTAATGAAGATACAACAGCAATATGCCACACTGGTATATTTGAGTATGACATTTTATGATTAATGTGCATGTATCATTCCTAAATAAATACTTACATATTTGTGACCGAATTGGAACAAGACTCACACTAATCATTACTAACTGGACAATACTAATATTAACTAACAGGACTAACTATCACTAACAGTCCCTGTCCTCACACTTATTAACAAACTAACCAACTAACATTCTAACACCATCTACTAATTGGACTAACCACCCTAGTCCCTAAATTGGGTCTTTTTCTAAGTCGGTCACAATTGCCATGGGCGGCAGCGGAAGGGTGGTGCTGCATGCTCGTTTGCTACCTTAATTCAATAAAAAAAAAAGTTGATTGTTCTTGAGCTAAGCTGTTAAAATTTCTTCCAAGACCAATCAGTTGATATTTATACCTACTGAAAGTTTCAATATGATGGATAACCTGCAAAAATATTGATAGCAGGATCTAAATTAATTTTTTTCTGATGAATCTCTTCGCAACTCTATTTAATTCTGCGGGATATTATTTATTATCCGAGATTATGTGGCAGCGCCCTGAGCGGAAAGTTTTCATGGGGTTCGGGGGTAGTTCCGATGCTAATGGCTGGAAATTACGCACATTATAGGAGATTTACTTTAATCTAAAGAGGGATGAATGGATACCGGCCAATTTTCATCCATTTTGTAATAGAAATATTTTGTTGCCGAAAGAGTAATTTAGTTTATAGAATGCGGTGATTTTTCACTTTTTATATGAAAGAAAAGTGCTTAATGGGCTAGCTGTCCGATATTAAATGCTTTTAGAAATATAATAGCAATATTCAGTACATCTATACCGGTATACAGGTACCGGTAAATCTCTTGGTACACGGTTGGTAACCGGAAACTAGATGTTAATGTGATTAGTGCGCGGCGAGAGCATTTCTCTAGTTTGTTGGCATCAGACGGAGCAGCCGTAATGGGTGTAACAAGACGCGATGCGTTGCGAATTGAGGTTCATCAGGAATATTGAGCATCATCGTCTACATGATTTACCAGATCCTTACTTAATATTATAAATGTGAAAGTGTGTTTGTTTGTTTGTTTGTGACTCTTTCACGTCGCAACATGGCTATTATACGGTATGGTTTATGTGTGTGGGGATAGTTAGGAAGGTGGAGAGTGACGTAGGCTACTTTTTACCGCGGAAAAACATCTCATTCCCATGGGAAGATCGATGTTTTGTTACTTGCTAGATATTTAGTTCCGAACGTTGTTAATAGATGGCATTAGTAAAATTCATTTGCAAGTTCTGAACGACGCTATCAAATACTACATGTAATTTACTTATGTCATAGGCCAATGTTATATCTGATGTTCCAGTATATCATACCTATAATAGGCTACTGTTTAGCCGAGATTCCTACGGGAGCGGGACCTACTTGGCTGTTACCTACGGGTACCGAAGCGAAGCGCGGGCGGTTCTCTAGTAAATCTATATATCTTTTTTATATTTAAATAATAATAAAACTTTAACTGATCACTGTTTGTTGTACAAATCTCAGAGAATCTCAGAATCTCAGAGATCACTGTTTGTTGTGCTAATCTCAGAAATGGCTTAACGGATTTTTATGGGACTTTCACTGGGAGATAGAGGAGGCTATGGAGCAACATTTATACCTATAGAATACTTTTTATCCCGAAAAAACTCCTTAGTACGAATGAAGTCGCGGGCAACAGCTAGTGAAACTATTTAGACGATTTAGAATTAGCAAAATATCATTTCCATCTACAAGGGTGGCGTGTAAATAGCTTATCCATTGGTGGGTTATGCATCCGATAAACTAATTTTACCAACACTTAATGGCTGATCTCGGTACACAAAATAATAAATGATTAAACCGCTGTGGTAGAAACAAATTAGCGACAAGCCACGTACCTCAACTCTGCTGCAGCTGGATGCTCCACGATCTTCAATGGCGACCAGCGAGTCCAGGCCACGACGGCGATAAATCCTGTTGAATTTGTAGTTTGAATGAAACTTGTGTGAAGAATTTGAGTTGTTGAATATGAGCTCTACATAGAATACTCATTTGTGTTTATTTACGCGGATTTACGAACAACTTTAAAGTATGTATGCGCTGTGTTTCGGTAAAATTTGCTGGATTTGAGACGATGTAGAGTTTAAATAGAAGGAAGCCCGCATACCAGGGCTCCGTCGCTATTTTATCTCATGCTGTTTGCTGGTTTAAAAACATTCACAATACCTACACGATTTTTGTTACACATTAATTTATTTGATGGGGACACAATATGGTGAATTAAAATGAGATATGGAATAAAAAGTATTTTTTTACAATAAAATAATGTATTATATTACTTTATTATAATAATAAAAAAAGTCTTAAAAATTCCGACGAGGATGGGATTCGAACCCACGCGTGCAGAGCACATTGGATTAGCAGTCCAACGCCTTAACCTCTCGGCCACCTCGTCGTGTGGACATTTTTTTGGAAAAGGGCTTTGGTTTTTATGTTATGTCACGTACCTAATAAAGCTACGTTAAATTTGATTGCCATAATATTATTCAGATAATGATTGTTTATGTTGTTTGTTTATGTGATCGGCTTCATGGTATAATGGAGTGTAGGTATGGATTTATAAGATGTAGGTATTCCTTACATCGTTATATCTAATAACTAAAATCATGGACAGCTTTGTTACCTAAAACCATTGATACCATTGATATTATGTCAAATGCCTATTTATAAATTTTGATCTGATTTATTATTCGAATTGGAAGATTATACCTAATTGTTTTTTTACAAAAAAATTACAGATTTCAACATCGAAGAGCAGAGATTACTCAAAAACTTCTCACCAGATGGCACCCAATTCTACCCATCTAGGTGTAAAGTTCTCGTCGCTACAAATTAATCAAGCCCAAACACAAGATATAAATCGCCGAGGAGTTCTCTAGACTGTCTTGCGGCTTCATCAGATCGACTCCAGGCCCTCATGAAATTGTAGCGCTTTAATAAACTTAATGAAAACATTTACAAACATTCTAGTCGCCCCGACAATTTTTAAAAGTTCCCCTCGATTTATCTGAGATGCCATCATCAGATCTTAGTGTCCTTATCAACGGACCACACTTGGAATATCTACTTTCCAACATAAAATAAGACTTATTAAAACGACAAAAAAGTCGCTGAACAAGAAACATAATATACGGTCGAATTGAGAATCTCCTTATTTTTTTTTTAATTGGTTAAGAAAGATACAGTGTCGTTGACGGAATTTGATTTGGTATTCCATTCGATGTATTGTCATTGAGCAGAAAATTATAAAATCTTTATGTAAAGATAGTCGTATTATTCCCCTTCTTTTACAATAGATTATATTTATAGACCTGTTTTTGAATGGAAAATAATTCCAATAAAGGACAAATTTATTGTATCGTCCTTGAATGGCTTATGAATACTTTTTATATATTTCATTTTATCACAAAAATGTATGGATACAATAAAATTCAGACCCTTTACAGATTTTTCCCAGCTGAATGCGAAGTGAAATCTTAATGTTATTACAAGTACCGCGACATTGCAGGAGCTTTCCCTAATTCAAGTGAAGTAGCATTATATAACTGAATGAGGCCCATGTGGCCGTAATAAGGGTTGATAGATGTGATGACGTGGAAATTGGATAACGTAGGATTTGCCTTAGGACGCCTATTTCCGGTGTACACCAAATTTTGGGTTTCAAGGTAATGGAACGCAATTTAACAGATAGCTAGGTGTAGAGCCTAGAGTTCGCCCGGGGTAGTGCCACCGCCCGCCAAGGTACTCAGTACCATTCCTACCGTCATAATAATTGTTTTTAAGAGCAATTGTGTTCCGGATAGGAAGGTGTGGAGCCGGTTCACTTTATTAGAGGCGACCATCTCAGTCCTCAGGGGTAGCAACGCATCTGTGACCGAATTGGAACAAGACTCACACTAATCATTACTAACTGGACAATACTAATATTAACTAACAGGACTAACTATCACTAACAGTCCCTGTCCTCACACTTATTAACAAACTAACCAACTAACATTCTAACACCATCTACTAATTGGACTAACCACCCTAGTCCCTAAATTGGGTCTTGTTCTAAGTCGGTCACAATTACCATGGGCGGCAGCGGAAGGGTGGTGCTGCATGCTCGTTTGCTACCTTAATTCAATAAAAAAAATAAAAAAAAACCTATGTACAGCAATGATTAGAATCGAGGTATCACCACAACATATTTTAGAGCATGGTGCTACGTCGGTGTCAATTCAAAGTCAAAGTCAAACTGTTTATTTCATCTAGGAATTTACAAATTCACTTATGAACGTCAATTTTTTGATTCTACCACCGTTTTGGAAAAGTGCTTGAGGAGAAAAAAACGCCGAAAAAAAACTCCTCCGCATCTTTTAAAATAAAAATTACAATATTACTTAATTGATACAGGTAAGCACTAACCTAGCGGAGTTGGTTGCAGAGCTGGTAATTTCCATGCCTTTTTGTCATCTAAATATTCCTGTATACTATAGTAGCTCTTGTCTACGAGTTGTGCTTTTACATGCTTCTTAAACAACTCTGAAGGCAGGTCACGGATTGCCTTAGGGACTTTATTATAGAACTGTACACCAAGCCCCATAAAAGAACGCTGCACTAAGTATTCTAAGTAGTAAGTTGCTCTTGTCCTCCATTCAGTGTTCGAACGTCAAGATAAATAAAAGAGGAATTAAACTCATTCTCTTACCTACTCACTCACTCAACTACAAAAATTACTTGACCTATGAAGATGAAATTTTGGAGTGAGGTAGTTTATTAGTAGGAGAGACTTCAGCTTGTAAAACATTATCTAAAGCGAAGAGTAGGCAACTATTACTTAAATGCACTAGAATTTTTGAAACATTTTGTGTGACAATCATAAAATCGATCTTCTTTGTCTGCAGATGTAACGTTATTCTGCGGATGGTAGTTACTGTGATAACAACAATAGATGTTATAATAACAATAGATTTTTCTCCACAATCCAATAAACAAATGTACGTACAATCATTGAGATATTATGTACTACGTACAATGCGTACTCGGCGCGACAGTAACAAAGCGGCGACATAATTCGCGGACGGCCGTTTGCGCTGACTTACGACGGAATGCTTCAGGTTTTACATAAATTTATTTAGCTCCCAGCGACGCTGATTGCCTAGTAACATCGGGCAATTAATAAAGTCCTTGGTGTAATGGACCTGATTATGGAGGATTTTAAAGGGCTAGCTTTATTAATCTACCATTATCATGACAACCCACAACTGTCCCACTGTTGGGCTTGAGTCCTGGTCGACAATTTGAAGCCTACGGGCCATAGTCTACCACGCTAGTCAAGTGCGGTTTATTAGTCTAAACACACGCTTGAGAACATTAGAACGACGATGTTACGAGCAACTCTCAGGCATGCAGATTTCTTAACTTCCTCCTTACTTAGCTTCGTAATCGGTTACAGCGAAATCGTTTCATTTTAAATTATCGTCTCTCTGAACGGAGATTACGCAAAAACATTAAACAGATTTAGATAACAACTTGTACACAGATACTTCGGATCTCGGTAACACGGAGTGGTTCCCGCGGGAGTTATAGTGAACAGGAGCAATGTTTCAGTTGTATTTACTTATTGGTACAGGCGCTAGGATAGCGAATCAAAGTGAGAGCGGGTGACTAGTCAGACTACATAGTACTTATACGGAACGCTTTGACATGGGGGTCTTCATAAAAGGTGTAAAAAGAGCTCTCAGGGCCAGCGTTGCACTAATGAATCCCCTGGTGTTGTTGGTGTCCAGGCGACGGCGTTTTTTTGTTTCTTTGCCAAGAGACGGTTTTTTTGCTGTTAAAAGGGACATGTCTTGATGTTGTCGACGGCTTCGGTCTATACTAAGTGATCGATAGAATTAAGCAACGGCGGCCGTAGTCGGTAGTCGGGGACCGCTAATGAAAAAAAATCTCAAATACAGGAGGGCTGTTCGCCATTGGTTCATCCGTGGTTGAACAAGTCAATCAGATTAGCTAGGACGAAAACTGGATGGTACACAGAACATGTCGAATTCAGTTCATCACCTCTCTCTATACCACGTCTATACAATCAACGCGGCAACGATACAAAACGTTTAACTAGTCAGCTAGCACGATTTTTGTTAACCAAATAAAATAGAATGTAAGCAAAAACCTGAATCCGGCAAACAAAAACAAACTGCCTAATTAACTAAGCAAATTCTCGTTGTGGATGTCAGATAGACACAAACGTATTTTGAAACAAAAACATCATAATGGCGCCGGGTCAAATGCTCCTCAAATCTGTGCCATAGTCCTCTTTCATGAGCTTTATAGGTCACGAACAAACAAAAGCGACAAGAACATACGGACAACTTTACAATAATTAATGCAGTTTATCTTGAATATTTTCGTTTTTTTCAGGAAAATTAAATGGACTATGGATTCTAAAATAGTTATTTTTTTAAAGACAAATTCTGAAGATTTTTGTGGTGTTTCGCAAGCACACAAAAAAAAAAACAAGAAAAATAAACAAAATAAAATAAAACCCAACTTCTCTTTGCAACTTAGACTTAAAATTGAAATTTATTTATTTATTTAAAATATTGCGTTCTCTGACCAATGCAACTCCCAATGTAGAGTTTTAGTACCTAACGCTAAAGTAGCGGTATTCGCGGTACGTAGGTAAATCAGTCCAGTCTTACGTCGAGTGCAGCAGTGTGATGCCTGATGACCTCTTCACGCTACCGCATTGACTGTTTAAACCGAATTCAACACACACACACACACACACACACAAAATTTGAAAATACGACTTAACGGCGTGAAATAAAATATAGTTATTTTGGTAAGTTATATTTCGCCAGACTTTTCAAAGCATAGAAAATACACTATAATTACCTAAGCAAGCCGAGATTTTTTTCATTTCAGGATTTCAGTATCAAGGACCTTTCTATGCTCCACTAATTTAAAATAATATTAGTATTTGATGTGTGTATCCACAAGGACATTTGTCACTCGATAAACGGTGATATTAGCTCCTTAACGTGTTTTCCGAAGTGCGGAAGCACTCGCCTGTAGCTATCAGCCGTTCAATATCCGACCGCTCGATGTTTTGCTTGGTCCGTCACTCTTGACACAAGCCGCAGGGCCAAGAAAGCTTAAGCTAATATTTACCGGTACTACATTAGCCCAATGTTCTTTAAAGCCAGCACTCAAGTCAAAACAAACGCTCAAAAAAGTGTGGCCTTAAAAACCGTCGGGATTAACAATTAAGATTAGAGCAGGCGTAATGAAATCTAAACAAAAGCGTGCGCGCTGCCGCATGCCGGCTAAATGCGAGGCGAATTAATGGACGCTTATACAACGCCCTGTTTTTATTCCACGGAGCTGAGGGCCGAACGAGGCCCTAGTGGTTTTGCTTTTTAAAAATTCTCTTTAAATATCATTGTTTATTTTGGGCTGGAATGAGCTCATCCTCTAGTAGGTACACACTAACTTTTGCTGACAATGATCGAGTAATGTACACCAGACCTGTTTTTTTCGAATACGCTGCGCAATAAATTCTTCTTTTTTTCTTCTTTTACTTATTTTGAACGTTTAATGTTTTGACGTGTATCGACTGCCGTGTCAAAGTCTCAAGTGGATTCTATTATACATTTGTTTGATTAATACTTATGATTAAACTTCATTCTAAACTCAACCAATTTATAATTGGAATCTTCAATGTTAGAGTTCCTAGGTCAACAGAATTTACTTAACTGGAACAACTGTTTTGACCTCGCTTTGTTCTTTTTATGTTAACGAACTGGTCAACATAATGTTGAGTGGTCAACGCAAGTATGTCCCGACATGACATAGTTTTGTTGTCTCAAAAAACGGCAGACCTAATTTTTTTTAATTTACTGTTAAAAAGCAATAACTTAGGTTCTATTTCTTTCTATGGAAGAGTTTCCATCTTTTTTGGGTGAAACCCAACGTGTTGTGTGTAGACTTTGGCGTCATTGATGTCATTGAGTGACGCGACCATTACCATCGATTTGCTCGTCTGCTCCTTTATCGGCTTATGCCTATTATAAAAATAAGATTCTGTGTGTAATCTGAGACGATTTTATTTTGATTGTCTCTACCATCAATTTAAGAGTTAAAATGGAGTTATTAAGAAATAACTGGAAATTCGCTTGATTGTCAAGCGAATTTCCAGTTATTTCAGTAGCTAGCGCAGACTGCGTGCTCTTGAATTTGTACCCAGTATTTAATTAAAATGTCTACTTTCATACAACACCGACGACTAATTTACGAACCCAGACTGGTTCAGCGTCTCGAGTGCCCCTCGCTTGTGCTCCAGACGCACATTTCAATATTTTAATTAGGTACACTCATTGCAACATTTGCGAGAAATACGCCAGTCGGCATCAACTCTTGATATTATATTGAAAAGGGAAATAATGTTCTTTTTAACTAACTTCAACTTCCCAGAAAATCAAAGTTCAGTGAAAGCATTTTATGCCTTCAGCTGCGTTTCGATCAGTCATGTCGTTCAAAAGTTATTTAGTCAGAATAGCTTTTCAAGACCTCAAAACGTGGAGATTTGATGAAAACTCGATTTTCGAAAATCGAGTCGCAACCAATCGCGATATCCATTGAAAAAATCCAGCGATAACTCTCTAAACCCATATTCCCGTACTCAGATTGTGTTGCGGGTAGCTCGGAAAACATAAACATGAACACTCACGAACTCCGAATACACATTTAGTTTATCGGTCAAAAGAATGTGTGCTTCAGCGGAAAATTATACGGAGGATACCTTGCTTTCAAGCAGGACTACTACCAAAAATGCTACGGGATCGTTAAGAAGTTTTGAAAGTTGATTTATAACTCATATTTTTGTCCAACTTTAAAACATTTTCCAATAAAATATTCACGACAAATATCTTGTATTGAGAGAAGTTTATCAAGAAAAACTTAGTAAGTACAGTTAATATCAGTTGACAAAATTCGACTAACTCTTGATATCTTGCCACTTTGGCTGAAGAATAAATCTCTTTACCTATCCTCAGTACCAGTATATTATACCGCCTGATGAAAATTCGCCCAAACAGCATTTTATTTCGAAAACATGAACAGAAACCATTTCAACCGTTGTAATGTAAGGGACCTTGTTTAAAAATACATTTGTATATCAATTGGCCTAATAAAACCCGGAGCCGCGTCCTTTACATCATTTGTGGGCGGCAGTACCCGTTCGGTTCCGTTACATAAATAAGAAGTACAGGGACAGGTGGCCTTATTTCAATATCCGCTGACCTAACCGCCCGGTCCTGTGCTACAGCACTTTATCTGTGTTCTCGAACCTTTGGGGCTGGTGCAAACGAATTTTTACATCTTCAATCCATACTATAATATCCATACTTCTTCTTCTTCCAAGTCCACTCGCCGTAGGGATTTGTTGAAGCGATGGCGTAACTTGACGTTCGATAAGTGTTTGTAAAAACCTACTTCGAAGAAATAAATATTTGAATTTTGAATTTTGAATACTAATATTATAAATGCGAAAGTCTGTCTGTCTGTCTGTCTGTGACGTTTTCACGGCTAAACCACCGGTCCGATTTGGATGAAATTCGGAATGGAAATAGTTGAATACCCAGAGTCACACATAGGCTACTTTTTTTTTCAAAAATCAACCCCTAAAGGCTTGAAATAGGGGATGAAAGTTTGCATGAAAAATCTAAACCGCCTGACCGATTTCGATGAATTTTCCCAGGAAGATAGTTGATGACGTACCCCTTTTCCCACTTTCCCGGTTCGCGATATAAACGAATTCCACGCGGGCGAAGCCGCGGGCAAAAGCTAGTATAATATAAACTTCCGGTACTAACAGATACAGATTCCAGTACTGACAGATAGCGCACAGTTGAAACTGCTGAACGCAAGAAGCCGTTTTCCAAGTAAGTTTGTTACAGTCCGTAGGGCAACACTAAAAGAGGAATTTTGAAAAATTGTACAATGGATAAAAAGAGATATACTGAAATGGATTTGTCTAAGACTCTAAGAGGTCAAAACACTGGTGAAGTCACCGACGGAAATCTAGGATTTATGTAAGAGGCCGACTAAATGAGCAAACTTCATAGAGTGGTCTTCGCGGTAACCATTAGGTATTAGTAAAAACAAAATTATCAACAATCCGTTATCTGAAAGCGGTGGATCAGCTTATTACTGGCACTTTACCGAAATACACAAAATGTATTCGAGAATGAAGGTTGATTTTATGAGGGTGGTCCGCCAGCTAGCTAAAATTATATGGGATAAAATTGCCTGTTTTGTGAGTAAATCAGGTGATAAAGTACTCGGGGACTCATGAACGTTGTATTTAAAGACCACATATTATAATGCATTTGGTGAATTTAGCTTGATTTTAGGTAAAACTGGCTACAAGAGCCTCGCCGGTTGGTCTAATCTAAAGCAGACATTGTTGTATCAGTAACTTGTTCTTGTATTTGTGTGGTATTTCATCACATTCTTTTTTGTTTCTTGGCAGGTCAACGGTGGTAATG
The DNA here is from genome assembly GCA_905404135.1 of Hesperia comma. Taxonomy (NCBI): domain Eukaryota; kingdom Metazoa; phylum Arthropoda; class Insecta; order Lepidoptera; family Hesperiidae; genus Hesperia; species Hesperia comma. The sequence goes on along the minus strand of FR990022.1, from coordinate 18,568,895 downwards.
ATAATTTGATACTACTCTCGTCCATAAGCGTCCATAAGCGATGGTAACTGTGTACCATCTAGTGGCTCATTTACTCGTTCCTTGACAATTTCAAAAACATAATTATTATTTCGTAAGGCATCGAGTAGGAATATAAGAATCTTAATCTTCTTAATGTTTATCCTTGTATTTACACACGTTGTAATTATTACGGAATGGGCCGAACTATCAAAATGAACTCAATATTGTTTCTGGAAGTAACATGATCCCGCTGTCAGTCTCCAACTTGAGCGGCGGTAAGTGTGAAGTAAGAATTTATTATTGGATTCGTAAAGTTCTCGGGTCCGTGACCTCGTTTTATTGGTTTCCGACCAACAAAGTGATTGGTCCGAGCGGTTTCAGCACTACATTATTATTTTTACACGAACTAAATGTAACTGGGACGTGTCGCATTGCCGGCGAGTCTGCGAAGAATGCTTTTTAGAGGAATACCAGGTCATTTCACGTTGGCCAAGTTTCATTGGTACATTGTAGTCACTATTGACAATATTGTTGTAAAAGGTTTTATTTTAACTTTGTTACTATGGACTCCAAAGTAACAAAAATTAAAAAAATATTTATGTTTCTTTGGTAGTATCTATACTATCTATTAACATTATTTTATTTCTGGAAATACATTTTGAACCAATAATAACAAAAGATGCAAAGGTGCTACAATTTTTTTATATGACTCAACAGAAAAAGCAGTAGTAGTTTTTGATGAATTGCAGGTCATTTTTAAATTTTAAAGTTTCGCTTATCGCTGACGCAATGACAGTGTGTTTACTCCACTGGAATTAATTAGAGGTTTCTAGCTTTGGCTTTGTTCACCCGCTTCTATTTGAAATTCTTTATTTGTATGGAGCGGTGGGTACCTACTTTGTATTTCATGGTATCGCAGGTGCCGCGCTGAGCTAATATTTTGCTTGTTTTCATTATTACTGTTCATGACATAGTTACCATAGTATCGAATAGCAACAGTACACTTTTTTTCAATTTACTCCTTTAGATAAATAACTAGTAAACCCGCCCTCGCTTCGCTTCGGGGAACCAGTCCCTTCAAAAATCTCTATCAATTTTAACAAATTATGTTATTCCGATGTCTAAGCTTAATAATTGCAAAGTTTCATGAAAATCCTTTCAGTAGTTTTTGCGTGAAAGAGTAACAAACCCACACACACAATCACTCACATCCTTACAAACTTTCGCATTTATAATATTAGTAGGATTATCTTTCATTATCGATAAATTCCTATTTGATATAACTTTTCCTCCTCAACTCTATTCATCTATGGTCATTTCATTCCCGGTCTGCTCAGTCAAATTAGATACAATCTAAATTCGGGCACTAGTTTGTAAACGGAAACAACTGGAAACACTACATTTTCACTAACTATGCCGGAAAATAAATAAACTTAGCATATTTGTCCGTGGAGCGAACAAAGTTCCGCGTCGACTGTCGTTACACAATTTTTCCAGCACAACGACTTGAAATGGAATCGGCGAAGATTGTATACAGCTATACAGTGCCTTCGACAGCTTGTGACGTCATCGCCAATCGCAACCACGAACTTCGTTAAAATATCATTGTAATTATTCTGACTGAACTCGCTCTCGCTTCGCTTCGGGAAATTCTTTTAGTAGCCAGATTTGGAAATTGAATTATCAAGAAACAACATCACAGACAGAAATTCTAAAAATCATTGTTTTGGGTTTTATTGCTTTTTATTTATTTAAGGCATTATTATTATTTCGCCTTTACCAAATTTTTTATTTTTTTATTTTTTCAGTGTTAAACCGATATCTTAGCTAGTAAATACTGTATGTTACATAAATAAATAAATATTTATAAAAATAATTACATAAAACATAAATAAATAAATAAATATTTATTTATTTTTTTCTTTCAAAATATCGATTTTGGGCATAGGTAATGATTTTTGTTCGTTAAATAAGAGAGATAAAATAATCATTGATCATACGTTTGTTCTCGAAGGTAGCCTTCTCGCCGTCAGTGACATTTAGAACACTTGAATGACCTTACCTCACATTCTCAGCAATTCTTGCTCTTATAAAGTATTAAAATCCTCCGATACACTTTGTTACATACACCCTAGTTGCTAGCACCCTAGCTTGGCCATAACAAATATCAATTTGCATGGCAAGAGTTATAATATAATTATTATGTACGTTTATATAAGTAGTTAAACGTTGTGAATTGTTAATAATAATCCCACCTGAGTTCGAGTATTCGCAGTACATCGGGTTCTTATAGGAACCCGAATTAGAAGGAAGCTGGACTATTCAACCATTGTTCTTTTGCACGAGTGGCTGGTCTTTAATTCTGCACGCATGTAAGTGTCTCAAATGTCGAAAATTAAAAAATAATTGTCGCAGTACATTATTTAAATGTATCGTTACATTCACACGACTATACTTTTTACTCGAATGCCTCAGCGGGAGTGTAATTTTATTTTGCCAACTTGCAAGCTGTGGAATGAGCTTCCTTCTGAGGTATTCCCGGAGGGCTATGACATGGGGCTCTTCAAGAAAGGTTCAAAACGAGCTCTCCTTCAGGGCCGGCGTTGCACTGGTGACATCCCTGGTGTTGCTGGTGTCCATAGGCGACGATGACCACTTACCATCAGGTGGCTTGTCCGCTTTTTCGACAGCCCTTCAGGCTACAAAAAAAAAATGTTGAGCGTATGTAATGTATGTATGTTGATGTATATGACGAGTTCTTATTTCTGTAGCATGCCTAACAGTCCAAATAGCTGAACAAATTTTGATATTGAGGTGTCGTTGAATTGTCGTAGTAAAATAGGCTACATATTTTTCCAAAATGGCGCCTTCAAAACTGCGCAAATTAAAAAGAAGAGGAGATAGTTTTGTTTTTTTTTTTCTTATTTGTCAAAATTTTCACTAGGCCGCATCAATCTAATCTGCTGCAATAATATTGTTCCTAGTATAATATACTAAATAGTAAGTAATATTTCTTATATCCATATGCGACATCGCTTCGTCAACATGTCGCAGTGACACGTCACGTATCGTTTTATCACGTCGTTGTCATAAGTGTGAAAAGATACTAACCTACGACTTGCTGAAGGCTGTTTATCATTACAAGCATCACGTTCCATTTGATGTGAACTTGTATACAAATGCAAAAAAATTTCGCTACAGCTTGCAGCGCAATTTGTTGGCCATATAAGTGCTTGAAACGCTTACAGCACCGTGGCGCAGCGACTTTAAGCAAGAACTAGTGGCAAAATTTCTTGAACGTTTCCGTGTTTCGAAGGGCACGTAAAGCCACTAGTCCCGGTTGTTATAATAATATAACAATCATTAACCTTTAGATAACAATCAGTAAGTCATCAAGACCCTTGCAGTTGGACTTCAAAGCCGAGGGGTAAGTGTTAGGGTGCATCCAATAGCAATTTCCTCACGATGTTTTTCTTCACCGAAGCAACTGACGCTTTGAAAAAATTAGAGGTGGGTTTGAACCTAGAGCCCCCTGTTCTGGACGTTCAAACCACGTGACTTTCATTGTATTAATGTTGTATTAATAAAAATAGGCAAAGTTATATGTATGTAATGTAATATCATACGTATTACTTTCGCTATATGACTGCCTCTCCCGTGTCATGTATACAGAAACGTATTCTATAACATCGCAGTTCTATCGGCAGCCGAACCCGCGATCGCTAATGACATTAACATTCTATTCCGGTTTCCTCAAAAGGCTCCACACGGATGACGAGGCGTTAACGCTCGGCCGGCTCCTGCCGACGTGTTTATCTTGGAGCGATGTCGTCATGTATTCACTCCTTTGTATTTTATGTTCATTTGTATTTTCACATAAAACTTGTTTGTTAACCTACGTACGTGTCGAGTATGGCTTTATTGACTTCGTTTTATGCAATATTTCACGAAGGATGTTTTATTGACGTGCAGAGTAAAACAGTAGGGTTCTTTCAAACAGCGGTACTAAAAACACTTGTTTGTGTGGCGCCGCTGTGTCGTTATGTGTTGACAAATGTTAAAACGCACACAAAGAATCATTTTCAGGCCTCCGTAAATCTATACTATGTGCGCATGCATATGACGGTGTAGTTCACGCTCAATAATAAGCCTTTTGGTACCTTGTCCTGGTTATGATATTCTACTGGTTTTATTATAGGATTTAATAGACTCGATGTAGTCCCGAGAACCACCAACCCGCATTGGAGCAGCGTGGTGGAGTATGCTCTAGGCCTCAGTAATGAGGAGAGACCCGTGCTCAGTAGTGGGCCATTAGTGGGTTGTATCTAAGTCCCGAGAATGAGCCAGCATCTCCAACAGTCGTTGCAGTTTTGTGTTGACTGTCGGTGGAACTCATGTCAATGAAGTCACACGGTTTGTGCGCGGTAGAGTCGTATTGTAACTATACATGCAAGATGTTATTTTTTTGGGTTGGGTTGAAATTGTGGATAAATTGCTGTACAAGGCCATCGTTTTCTTTTTGCCCGACCTAATTGATTTGTGCATAACCTACACCATTATTACCTATTGACTTCGTATATCCTTTTAAAATAAGAAATGTTGAAGTACATTTTATTTTATTTATTTCGATAATTCAGCAGCGTATTCTTATTTTTTTTATTTCTCCTAAAGCAAATATCTATCCATCCACACCATCGCAAAATTAAACAGGTGGTAAGGGCCTAGAGCTAACTCGGGAAGTACCACCGCCCACCACGGTACTTAGTACCATTCCTACCGTGTAATAATTGTTTTAAGAACAATATTGTGTTCCGGATAGGAAGGTGTGGAGCCGGTTACACTTTTTTAGAGGAAATCATCTCAGTCCTCATCTGTGACCGAATTAGAACGAGACTCATACTGACAATAACTAACTGGATTATTACTAACATTAACTAACAGGACTAATTATCACTAACATACCCTGTCCTCACACTTGTTAACAAACTAACCAACTAATATTCTAACACCATCTACTAACTGGACTAACCATCCTAGTCCTTTTGAGTCTAGTTCTAGGTCGGTCACAGTTGTTATGGGCGGCAGCGGAAGGATCGTGCAGGTCGTGCTGCATGCTGGTTTGCTATCTTAATTCCATAAAAAAAAATCACAACCCAAAGGTGTCACTGCTGAGATCAGATTTCATCTCACAAAGTATGTTAAGAAGCAAGAGTTTACTCGCGGTAGTCGGTGGGCCTGCCCCATTCCGCCTTTGCGGAGTCCAACAATTGAACCACTTGGTTATACTTGCTTGCCCTGAATTGGTAGCATGTAAATTCACGATTTGTATGGTTAAAAATAACTTTGAAAGATATAAGTAGGAACCTGCACATTTGGCATTAAAACCTATAGTAGCCCACTTAGTCAATACAAAATATTTCCTTTGAATTCCATGTAAAATAAATTCTTCAAAGGACTCCAATATTTAAAGAATGTTTTGAATACATTATCGTCAGAATGTAAAACTTGTCAATAATGTTCAATATCGCCTAACTTACGGACTAGCAGGAAACAGCTCTTTAGTTGAGTTCGTACACTGACTATTCAGGGCATCTTACAAATGAAAATAAACCCTATTCCACTGAAAACTTGTTACAAATTCACTTTTCAAGTTTCTCCTTTGAATCTATTTACTGAAACTCCATTGAAAGTGTGGGCCTGGGTAATTTAAGCTTTATGGAGTAAGGAATAAGCTTTGAAATCCATTGCAGGGTGTCTCGTTGTCGTGGACAAGGACTCACGTGTCGAACAACTATTGCAGGTTCTCCCTATCCCTGCACGTGACTTTCACTGATTTCCTTTTATATTCCTTCCTCGCTTAGTAGCTACCACGCAAGATGTTATCCATGTCTTTAGAATTTTCGAGTATCCAATATTCTCAGATTACCTTCTTTCTGCTTTGAATTTAGAAGTTTTTAAACAGCGTTGGCTAAACTGATGCATTTTCTTTTGATGCAGGTTTAGAGAACTAAGTTTGTTATGTTTGTATTAAATAAACATATGGATTTATTGTTTTTTAATAAATTGTAAAATCCAAAATTGTCCTCCTAGCACGAGGCCGTAAGATAGTTTAATTAAAAGTATCACTAAAGAAATGACCACATTCGAAAAATCAGAATTTATTCAATTGACTTAAACCTTTTTATTAGCAGTCAAAATTTATCTATGAAACCACTTGGTTAAACTGTTTAGCGAAAACAAATGCGTAGACACATGGACAAAATCTCTAAAAATCATTGATTTTAGTAGATGTGGTTCCATCAGTTTTATTATTAGAGCATGCTACCTACCTTTTTGTTAAATTTTTAACAAACAAACAACAAAATTTTTAACATTTTGAGTTGACAGATGGCAGCACTTACATACCATTAAAGTCATTCAGTTACCCTACTCGGCATTACTCAAGAAGTTGAGCGTATCGCTATTGTTCGCGTTTTAAATTCAACCACTTCACCTTGAAGAGGCAGTGCAAATTATGTGACAGAAAATTTTATTGTGTGTTTAGTATAAGCGGCACCTACGAATAGATACCTTATAGCTCCTTTATGGAACCTTTTTTAGATTTTGTATAGAATTCACGCTGTTAAGATCCATTTTATCCGTTCAAAAATGATGCTTACACACGCTTTAGATTTTTTTGTGTGGACGGTGATATGGACATAGCACTTATCACCATAGTCGTAAAGGAGTATCGACTCACAGATGATATCATACGCCACTAATGTAAGACAAGGAGCAAGTTACGCCAATGACATGAAAGAAAATAATTTTTACAATACAATAACCGACTTCAAAGTCGAGATAACTCAAAAACTACTCACTAGATGTCGCTTCAATTTATAAAATACAAATAGCCTTCAGAACAAAAACGAATCATCAAAATCTGAATAGTCAAAAATTAGCATAAATTAAATTCACATTATTGAAAATAACTCGAAAACTGACCGTCAGATGTCACTCAAGTTAAAACAGGCCAGACGGCACTCATTACCTTTCGAATGGCGAAAGAATTATCCAAATCGGTTCACGTATAGTTAGTTTATAAGTATCCCTAACACCGATTATCCGAGAACGAAAAGATTTATCTGTCATATTGCCCCGATCGGGAACCCAACCTTGGACTCCTTACCTCACTAGCAGGGTGACCTAAGTTACGCGGTCGTCAAAGACACGTCACTACAGATCGCAAAGTTATTCCTCCATAAATATAAACCTTAGGTTTATTCTTTTTCTCGCGTGTTCGGAGTTTTCATTTGATGAAGTTGGGATTTGGAATTTTACGGTTCAATAAAATTCTATGAGTCTTTGCGTTGAATATTTACTTTGTACATTTGTAAGCAGCTTTTGAGAATCCTAAAAGAATTAACCGATTCTATTCATCGGTGTAAATACTCAACCATTCCTTAGCTTGTTTATTTTTTTACTTAGCTGGTTGTATTTATTTTCCTCAATATGAGAAATTTTAGACAAGCAAAGTCTTCAAGCAAACGAACATGCAGCAACACTTTTCCACTATTGCGCGATTGGCATATACATATTTATTACTATGACCAGCTCGGGGCGCTACCACGACTATTGCGCGTTTGGCATAATATATTTATTACTATTACCACCTGGGGGTAACACTCAAATCGTGACTACGATAAATTATTCTAGTCAGTAGAAAGTTTTTTTAACAACGTTTTCAATATTGCCTCTAAACTTAAACATCAGAAAGCCACGTACCATGCATTATAGTTGTTATTAGTTTACCCTATTACTTCCACCTACTTAACCCTAGGTGGGTTATGTTAATCTGTAGAGAGGTTATAGGCAGAAAAACCGGAATAACAGTTAGTTGTAAAAGTTAGTTAAGCAACGTAGCTTCAGGAATTTTTAGAGAGGAAAAGTTCACATTTTGATAATATAAAGAAAGGTAATTATCGTAGTCACTATTTGAGTTTACCCCCAGGTGGTCATAGTAATAAATACACACATCAAAATCAAAATAATAACGTTGGTTTTAATCAGTAGTAGGGAAACAGTAGCACTAATAATGTCTTCAATGCGTTGTATGTTTTTATAGGGAAAATATTGACAGCTGATTTTCATCTTTTACTCGAATTTGATTGACAGTTCCTGATTCAAATTATGAAATGCACCAAAAAGGATCCATATAAATTTATAAAATCATAAATTTATTACAAAGCCACATCTCAATCTCAAGAAATCCGCATAAAAATGCTTGATCCCTAGACACTTTTGATGTGTGTATATTATGCCAAACGCGCAGTAGTGGAAAAGTGTTGCTGCATGCTCGTTTGCTTGAAAACTTCGCTTGTCTATGATTTCGCATATTGAGGAAAATAAATACAACAACCAGCTAATTAAAAAAAAATAAAGAAGCTAAGGAATGATCGAGTATTTACACCAATGAATAGAATACAATATGTTTTTTTTTCATACCAAATTTCCTCATACCAGGCAGCATGAATGAATGTGATGTCGCTATTTGTGAATTTGTGCTCCCCACAAATAACGACAAGGTGTCAATGCCCCAGAAGGTTACAACTTTTAATCTGTGGATCGATACTTCACAGATGATTAAATTTCGGTCTTCAATCAAAACATTTTGGATTAGATCGAACATTAATTTTAGTTGTAGGTCTTTGCCACGAATTAATTTGCCGACGACGTCAGACGTTCGAAATGAAAATGATTTCTGTATTTAGGTACCTCAAAGATGTTTACATCAAAATTATAGCTGCATTTTGTACATTAGTATTGAATTAAAGACTCTCAGATATTTTTAACCTATGTCATTGTGAGGGGTAGGTAATAATATACTGGAAACCTGCATGCCGGAGAGTTCGTAAAATTCAAAGATGTGTCAGTCCGTCATCCGCACTAGCCTAGCGCTCGTGGCACTAAGGCCTTAACATTCTCATTTTGAGAAAGAGACAACATGCAGCAGTGAGACAACATGGGTCGTGACTAAGATGATGCTAACTAAATTGAACGAATATCAGTACTCATTAGTATCCAAGACAACGTCGAAAATTTATCACAAAAAATATCAACATGAAAAAGAATAATTCGATTTATAAAAAACGTTAACTATAATCACGCAAAAATCGCATGTCAGAAATATTTTATAAACGAATATCAAATTTCAATAAAATTTCACTTGAAATTTAACATTGTGTTATTTTTTAACCGACAGCGCTATTGTCTGCGTCAACAGCAGATTCACAAAAGTTTAAGGTATGTTTGGCATAAAGTTTACAAAATCATACAATTACTGTGCCAAACATATCAAGCGCTGGCACCAGCTCAGAAAATAACAAAGAAACATTTTCACGAAATTAAAACGCTCAGCAATTTTATGTTCATCGAGATTACAACTGGTAATGAAAAAATACAGTTACACATGCCTTAATTACGATGGACTTGTAACTAACAATATTATTAAATTTATAAAGCTCAATTATTTCTTTCGTTAAGTTTGTAGATCATTGCTCTTTGCCCGCGGCAATGCCTTTCGTTTGCCTTTTTTCTTTGCCCTCGTGTGATAAATAACGACAAAACACCAATATATTATGATGAGGTTAATGTCTCTTCAGATAATGAAGGCTTTTAAAATCTATAGGAATAATTAGTAAAAGTTAATGTTATTCGATATTACCTATCGATTTCGATAACTAAAATTGTACCTACAGCTATTGTAACTATCTAAAAGGAGAACATCAGATTTATGCCTGGAGCGAACAGCTTGTTCAATACCCTCAAATAATCTTGCATATTTTAATACATCCATTTCACAATAATATTTAAAAATCTAGTTACATCATATCATTAAAATATTAAACGACTAAAGTAGATACCGCAAAAACGGAATATGCACAATGTAGTAAGAATACCCTCGATCTACAAAGCGATGTCTCAAGCATGTTCATATTCTAGGCCCAAGGTCCTTAAGAAAGTTGCTGTTCTCCTTTGGGGCGCTATCATTTTTATTAGAACAATACGATTTTATTTGCCAGGATATTTGACAGCTGGCACCTTACTGGTTGTAATTAAGAAAACTGATTGACCATACCCATATCGATGACTGGGCTCAGCCGCATACATTCCCGTTGTTGTCACGCAAAAATCTTACACTTTTAATTTTCTTGCTTCCATCCGTGCCGTTCGATAAGGAACTTCATTCCAAACACGGATAAGAGTGTGTTAGGATACGCGGCCGTTATTTTACTTGGAAACGTCCACATACAAAAATCCATCTTTCCATTTATAGGTACTTAGAACTAGCTGACCCGGCAGACGTCGTTCTGCAACATGTTGTTAAATATGCCGCCCGCAGCTTCGCCCGCGTGGATTTTGGACTTAATTTACATAAAAGTATAATAAATTATATACCTAAACCTGCCTAAAAAATCACTCTTTCTATTGTTGAAAACCGTAGGTATATGTTTCGTAGTTTTCGAGTTTATCTCGTCCAGGCAGAAAGACAGACAGACAGAAAACAGGACTTCTTTTTATAATATGTATAGATGTCTATGTCTATGGGAAGGCCAACTCTAACAATCCAATCACAGTTGTGACATTAGTTGTCCAACTGGAGTAGGTACCTACTCTGACGCCGTTTATCAACTTATAGTTTTTCTGTTTCGTAAGCTTGTAAACATCCTTTATAGTTCGCTTCTTTTCTGATGTGTCAATGTCGTGGCCACATCGGCAAATCAGTTTGGCCAGATCGTAAAATCGTCTAAGTTTCACGATTTGGTCATCCACGTTTGGCCGAATGGTAAAAACGCGGAATATAGGGCATCATTTCGTGACGTCTCCGGCGTTGCGGAAGGTGCAGCCCCTTCGCCCTTGCGTAACAAAGCACACACCCACGCTCGCCTGCGCAGCTTCAGCTTGCAAATCTACGATGTGGCCACGACATCAACACGTATCCCATTAGCTCAAATAACGTTTTACTAGTGCAAAGTAGCGGTATCGGTGATAGCCTAGTGCTTAAAAATTCGGCCTCCTATTTGGAGGGCCCGGGTTCGAATCCCAGGGCACGAATTTAGGTAAATGTCGCTTGCCTACAAATGGTGAAGGAAAACATCGTGAGGAAACCTGGACATGGAAGACTAGTGCAAAGAACTAAGCAACTAGGTATCGCCAAGTGCAATTTCAAAATCAAAACCTCATCATCTCAACCCATCATGGCCTACTATTGAGCTCGGATCTCTTCTCAAAATGAGACCCGGGTCAAAGCATTAGAAAGGGCATTACCTGCAATAAAATCATGATAAGTGTCCAACATGGGACCCATTGTTTACGACGGCCAATAGTTCCAGTATTCGGTAGTCTAGGGTTTGATTCCCAGCGAGGCGGCAATTTGAATGATGAGTTTAAATTTCCGTTCTCGGTCTGGATGTGTGTCCTTGTCTTGTGTGTTGTCCAAGGTACCCACGACACAGGGAATCCTAGTGTGGGGCTTTGAGTGTGAAGCGTTATAGCGTTATATATATATTATAGTATTAAAAGTTTTACGACTAACATTAATCATAATTATTCCTATTGTGAATTTTATTGTAATTGTAGTAATATACATAATATAAATAATTGACTGTATTCGAGTTGTTAATGACTTTAATTGTAACATAAATGTTGCCAGATATTATCGTATGATTTAGTTTATATTACGTGGTGAATATTGTAATGCATGAATAATTGTTAGCTAATTAACAAGCCATTCGCATAACATCTCTTTTATGTTTAATGAATGGTCTTTTTAGTATTTAATACGTAGTAAAGTTTTATCTGATTTACTCTGCACTATATCTCAAGAGAATTTTCATATTATGGTTTTCTATGTTGTGATTATTTGATAATGTGACTAATCCGTTTTAAAACCGATGCAAAATAATGCTTACATCAGTAGTGCTACGGTAAATACTGTAAATACAGGATTGGTGGTACTAAAATATAACAAAATGTTTTTAACATTGTAACTGACTCTAATATAATAATGTATGTAAATTGGTCTAAACCGATCACTTTAGTTTCCAACCTCACGGGACCTCCCTACTAACGAACCACGTAACGTTGATAAAGTTGATAATTATGATCAACTAGTAAATCCGCCCTCGCTTCGCTTCGAGAAACCAGTACCTTCAAAAATCTCTATAAATTTTAACAAATTATGTTATTCCGATGTCTAAGCTATATTACTGCAAAGTTTCATGAAAATCCGTTCAGTAGTTTTCGCGTGAAAGAGCAACAAACACACACACATACATCCTTACTTTCGCATTTATAATATTAGTAGGAAGTAGGATAGCAATAAGGGAACAGCTTACAATACGAGAAGCGATGTCTCCAAACACCCCAATGAATTTCAGCCTATCCACGTGATAGAGGCATCTTCCGCGTCATAGAAACTACGAAGCTAAGCGAACCACTTTACGTAATAGCTAGCAAATACAAAATATTAACCGTACTGCTGCAGCGCAAGTTCATCCATGTGAAATTCCATTGAAAAGTCAGCGTTTCTCGCAACAGTTTCAAACAAGTACGCCGCACTTAACTAAGCTCTCTAGCCAATTACTAAATGCGCATCTAGTGAACCGCGGCGCTATTCAGCGTTCCATTATGTTGGACTAACCGCTACACGTGGCTTTGCTCGCCATCCTACACTGTACAGGCGTTGCCGATAGTCGTACAAGCAAGTTGTAGGCCAACGCGGCAATAAAGGTATCACGGACTCTACACGTCCACAGACAAGAAAATGGCGGGAAATCGTGTGTTATTAACCATTTCAAAATAATGATAACATTATATAATAACGCTACACAATCATAGCCCCATACTAGGATTCCCTGTGTCGTGGGTGCCATGGACAACACACACGACAAGGACACACACCCAGACCAAGAACGGATATTTAAACTCATCATTCAAGTTTCCGCCTCGCTGGGAATCGAACCCAGGACCCTCGGAACAGCGATCCGGCATGTTAACCATTGCGCCATCCGGGTTAAAAATTATGAGCTTTTGCTCTGCGTAGTGACGTGCGAAAGATAGAAAATGATTTGTTCCAGACAACAATAATATACGAATATTATCGTTGTCTTGTCCTTATTTGGGTTAAAGCGATTGGCAATAAATACAATTAAGAATCTTTATTAAATTTCTAAGAATTGTTATTACATTATAATAAAAGTATTTTTTTCTACTTTCTATTGTTTCGATTATACAAACAACAGACTATTCTTTCAGATGAAATTCATTGAATGTTTATTATTTTTTGTCAAACGTCGACGTCCTTTTTTCTTATGTTATTTCAAACAAAGTGTTCAGAAATCAAGACAAAAGCAACCTATCCAAATTAAGCAATAGGTACCTAATGTGTCCATTCATTAAAGTTTTCCTGACAATAAATAACTATGCTACAAATGCATGCAATATATCATGGACGCAACGCCCGCCGGTGAATGACCTCATGTAACTATTTTTATTGCAAATTTTTGAACGGACGCGTAGGCTTTTTCACTGACGTCTCTGCTCTCTAGACGACGTGAGCTGCATGCGTCACTATTTCGGTACTTTACGGGATTTTTTTACTGCAGAGTTCGTGACTTCGCTAGCATTTTACTATTTTGAAGGTATGTTTTCTATGTGTTGAAATTACCCTTTCCTTTCAAAATCGTTACATTTCAAATTATCCTAAAAATGAGCTTTTTGTGATGTTCCAAATAATAGCTCGGAGAGCTACGAAAATGTGCCTAAGATTCAAATTGTCCGGATCTGTGCAATCTATACATTATTTTTGCAACGTCAGACTTTATCATCCACCGACATACAAATCATTCTGTCATAAAACTGCAACTGATCGGTCTGTAAACGCAATTGTAGCTACTATGAAAATTATTAAATATTTGTTTATTTGTCTGTGCATTCCTCGAGATCTCAGAACGACGCGGCGACGTAACTATTGAGACATAACCAATTTCCACTTTTGTGATTTTGCGAGCTTAGGATTAGATTTAGTGTGTTTATTTTAATCGGTTTACAAATAAAAAAGAAATGGTTTAAAAAATCCCACAAAATTATATGTAGTTAATTTCGGGCGTTAATTAATAGTTTCGTAATAAGTATTATAGTTAAAATGATAAAATAATATTATTAGGCCCGCGCGTTCAAATGAAATAATTGCCTGAAGTTCATTTTAGAACCGTCTCGTAAATTCGTCCCTCGCACCACAAGTGAAGAGTTTGTTTAGCTTTCATTACGCCAACTCTAATCTTGGTTACACCGGGATTCTAGATTTTAAAACAGAAAACAAACCTTTACTCAGCATTGATTAGAACTGTGCGGTTTAAGTTTGTTGGGAAACTCTGGCATCCATGTTATAATAAAATAATTATGAATTTATTGAACGATGCTAGTTGCATAATTAGGTATCTACAATTACATAAGTTGGCCGCCGATGGTGGTTTTTGCTTCGGTATTGTGCTAAAAACATACATTTTTTCAGTAATGAATAGTAATAGTACCTAAACGTTATAGTAATTAAAGAGTAAGTATAGCAACCGTAACATTTTCTTCGTAAAAGTATGTTGGTCATGTTGGTACTATTTGTGCATTAGGTACAAATTGGCCACTTACTGTTAATTCACAGGGAATCGCAACTTAAAGGTAATGTGAAAGGATTGTATTATCTTGAATATGTATATTACGACGCCCATTGACTTCCAACATGAGTGATCTGGCGTCGTATTCTGGTTCACTGTACGTAAGGTACACCCTCAGCTTGGACTTTAAGATTAAGAGTTATGATGGATTGGCTCTATTGGTTTTAAAGTTGCGAGTGTTATCAAGAAGACGTTTTGCATAAAAATCCATTTAATATCTCCATGAAAGTGCTCTACAATTTGCAGCGCAATTTCGTGGCCATAGGAAGAAAGGCCATACCACGGAACACCATACAAAAACATGCATTTGTTTTTAACGCTGAAGCCTGTAGCGCAAAGCGAAATCGCTTTTAGCGTGGTGCCTTATGGTCTATAGGTAAATGATTCTTATGAAGTGCATAAACCGCCTATTACACTTAATACTTGCCCTAATAGATCACATGGCATACACCCTCAAATGTCTTTGAAGGAATTTGGGAGATATTTGGAATTGAATTGATCATTTTGTCAGACAAACAACAGTTAATTATTGGATTCCAAGTATTCCAGCATTCCAGCGTACAGCGACAAATTATGTGAGATATGTTCAAATGAAATTCTAATCAGGGGTGGCTTAGCGGTTTGAAAGGCGGTTTTCATTCTAAGAATCCTTTATGTACGGAAGTTTAGATTTGATTGTGATAGATTTAGAGGTGTAACCCTCAATTGATTCCTTCTTTTTTCTCTCTCAACTCGCAACAAATGGCATAGGTAGTTTTGCTGAAATCCATGAGCGATGGTGACTAAAATGATCCGATGGTTTGTTTAATCTCTTCGTGGCCATTTACAATCTAATCTAAATATACAAAGACGCAGAAGTAGTGACAGCTAAGAAGTACTTAAAACAATGGATTCATGAATAGAGGATTCGGGTTTTAAAATTTTCGCTCACCTTCTGTTTTCACTAATGCTATATAGAGTCAAGTTATCACTTGCTTTGATGAACGAAGTCATCTCGAGCATACCTGCATATATTACATATGACAGCACACATTATGTCCTCAAAATCTGTAAAGTTTACCAATCCACACTTCGTCAGCGAGATGGACTATGGTCTGTATTCCTTTTATTTCTAGAGGAGATTTGATTCCAGCATTGGGATATTTCGTCATCAGCGCAAAGCATAAATGGCGCAACAAAGGCTTTTCCTCACCATTTTCATTAGCGATGCAGGATTCGAGTTTATGCAATCGCGAACTGATATTACAATTGCTCGCATCTAAGCTTGCCGATAGCATTCACCGGAAATTTTAATGTAATGAAATGTAATCTCTTGGCAGGGAAGACTTTTATGACTATTGCAAAGTCCTTAAGTTGTATCTCGGTTTAGATAATTAGGAATGAGTCTTAGTTAACGCTCTCCTCGGTTGTCATCATAGGCTTACAGCTGTTGTTAAGCCACGATGGAGACCATCGGACGGCATAAAACGTCCTACGTTTAGCCGGTCGCTACTTCTCCACCAATTTATACTGTAGAGGAGACTTTTAGTGGGATTATGCATTGAACCCATATAATCTGTTCCCCATCTTGATATACTCAGTACGAGAAGATGTCTTCAGTAGTAACTGCAAACGAGGGAGGTGCCTTGTAATGAGACCTCGTACGACGGTACGACGACGTATTCAAAGCTCGGAATTAGATTTACTAAGAGGATTGTTGTACGGAAATTGTCAATTTCATTAACTTTACCATGTTGGATATTGAAAAGCGGCGAGAAGAGGTGCTTTAGTGTGGCTATACGGCACTTGGTTTACGTAAAATTAAAATTTAGATTAAGGTTTAAGAGTATTATGAAGCACCTCATCATATAGATTTTAACAATATTTAATTCCATTTGGTCATTTAAATTATATCCATAATATGTTGGTAAGGTTTTGAAAGAAAGAAAGAAATATTTTCTCTAGAGCTCCTAGTCAGAACACGACAAGTCGTTGGCCTGACAACTGTACCAACAGTCTAAGTACCTTCGGGATTTAATTCGATGATGAATTCCAGGGACCTCTGAAAATAAATAAATAAATAAATAGGGAACGGACACAGTAATCTCATGCGCTGTTTAGCAGGGTACACCACGAGAGGGAGAGATCGGGTTGGGTTAAAGATGCATGGAGTATAAGCATAACCTTCTTGATAGAAGGCGTATATTGGTAACATACGAGTAGGTGACTTTAAATTGTAGTGTTCATAGATAGGTCCATAGATAGGTATACTAAGAACAGCATCGGACCACTATTATTATCTGATTAGATAAATTGATATGAGCTGAATTTTTAGTTTTAATATGTAAGACAGAATAACTTGCGTCCATGACAATATTTGTTCCGTTGTCAGCATCATATTCCATTACTTATTTGGACGTTTCTCGAAACTATTTGCTTTCAATCTTTTAAATTCCTTCAATTATCGCCAGTCCGAGTAAAGTAATGAAATGTTTGACCCTTTCAGATGCTCAGTTATTTTATTTAAAACGTTAGTATCAGCGAAGCACTTGAGTGTGTTCGGACGAGACAATATTTTTATATTGAATATTCGCTCAGTATTGTTTCCACTCTGCAATAAAAGAGTGCACTGGAATACGCTTCGTATTAATTGGTTCTCAACTGTAAAAAGGCTCGTTAGAGCTGAAGTGTTTTCCTTGATTTGTTTTTGAGGACACATGCATGCTTTATCAAATATGATTGACACAAAATGATAATCAATCGGAAAATGAAGTAAATGGGTGCGTGTTTTTTATTGTTTAATTACGTATTTTGTCTTGGAAAACAATGGAATAAACCAATAGTAATAAATATGAACGGCTCAAAATAAGCATCACGATAATTATGAAACCTATGTAGTATGCTGACGCGCTTGCATATTCCAAAAACCCCGTTTGGTCTTTCCCATTACTTCTCATTTTTAGTGGTTAAACAAACCAATTGGTCGAGTTCTTTAAAGCTTTCAATTCCCTATAATTTTCCTGAACACGCTTTACTAAACAACATAAGCCGTTTCCTACAAAAATGAGAAATCGACAAGCAAGCCTACCGCAAGCAGCTCAAAGAGCGGAATATTTTACGTTTCGATAAATAAATATTACACCGGAGCGAGCCGTGTCGCGCGACTTGCGATGTTGTGGTTTGTTCCACATCGGTCTTATTTAAGCGATGTCTCTATACTGTGTCGCCGGGAATATTGAATTCATTTACCGCTATAAACAAATTAAAAACATGTGCTGACAATTCAATTTAATTGTAAGAAAAAAATACTAATGGCATTTTAAATACATGCCGTCAATTTGCAATTTACCATGGTAATACTGGCAGATAGCTGGAATTTGTGTGGATGTAATTAAAATGAATGTCCTTTCGAAAGCGACAGCAGTACCTAAAATATCATAGAAGTAATTATTCATAATGGATTTCATTGATGCTTACATCAATATTTTGCACCTCTGTCTTCTAGCCACACATTTTTTTTCTTCGCAAGTTTATTACCTAGTTTCATTCTAAGTTTAACTGGGTCGGTTACGAGCTCTCAGTGGAACAATATCGGCAACTTAGAGATTGCATTGAGATTGCTGGCAGGTGGACGCCGCCGGGACGTAAGATATTGCACAAATTTTTATATCTAGTTTCAATTTCCTGGGATAGATACGATCTAAGATTAGATGCGGAATCGAACCCGTTCGATTGCACGCCGAGATATATTGCTCTTTGAGCTGTGGCGGGGAAATCTATACTGGATTAATTCTTTGGATTGCTTTCAGTGAAATGTTAAATGGCTTGCACATCTTTTAGCGTTGGAATTTAAAGTTTTTGCATAATATTTATGTTAATATGTCAAGTAATAAGTTTCGCTCAAATGAGAATTATATATTTATATGTGTATAATTGTATTATACGGATAGGAAAGGATAAGTTTATTTTTTTTTCATAATAAAGACAGCCTGGATGTTAGTCATTCCGGACTATTGTCTCTCGGAACTAATAGCGAACTTTTACTGTTGCTGTTTCGAGTTCGTAGATTTGTATACCATCAAGCTTTCGTAGTGTTCATATTGCGTCGATATGAGTACAAAATAAACTCAAAACTTGTTCTTACCAAAATGTTTGGTCAAAACTCAGCAGTCTGGGAAGAATGACCATGTCTATAGAGAACGAGATTTAAGAGGCCGACCTTCATGTGAATGTTCTCGGTCAGTAATAATGTGTGTTTCCCTTCCTCCGACAAACAATATGTTATACAAGAATTGGTGTGCGCAAAAAATTTATATCGTGAGCCTTTCAATGGAAAATAAATATAAATTTACCTAATCCATCCAACCTAAGGGCGCATTCAAGTATAACGCTGGTTACCGGCGCCGGCGCCGATCTGCCAGCGCCTATCGGCGCTTATCCGCGCAGGTAGTCGGCACAGGTAGTCTCTATACTTTGTGCCGAACCAGCGCCGATAAACGCCGATAAACGCCGATAAGCGCCGATAAGCGCCGACAAGTTCCGACCTGTCACACGACCGAGGTTATGTCAACGGACCAGTACCGATAAGCGCTGGCAGATCGACGCCGGTAACCAGCGTTCTACTTGAATGCGCCCTAATGAACATTGCCGTCGAACGTCAGAACAGAGCCAAAAATGTTCGATAATTGCTTGATCTCACGGATTTATTTTCTCTCCATTCGCTTGTCTGTTACCTCAGAACCAACCCTGATGTTTGATGCTGATATTTCCTACCGCGTTTGATCTTCGTACGCATGAGATGTTCTTATTTTTTCTGAAGTAGGTACACGTCGATGTTTTCACAGGTTTCAGATTATTTGTATGATTTAAAATAAATAGGAAATGTTCTTTAATGTCGTGTGATGTTTTATGTGTGTAAAGTAGAAATAAATTATTTCAATTACATCAGTGAAAAAAAAACATCGAGAAGATAACGACCCTGTAGCCTAGTTGGTAGCGACCCTGCCTGCGACGCGAGGGGTCCCGGGTTCGATTCCCGGCCGGGGCAGATATTTATGTGGCAGATAAATATTTGTACTCGGGTCATGGGTGTAATTGTAATGTGTTATATTATGTTTAGTCCATGCCACCCGCGACACAGGTACCTAGTAACCTACTGCGGGGGTATGAGTGTGTTAGCGTTGATGAGTGTGTTAGCGTTGATAAGTGCACACGTGAATATTATGCGCAATAAATGTCTTTATTAATAAATGCAGTGTCTATAAAGTTATGATCGCATGTTTAAAATTATTTGTCCCGGTCATATGATTCTATAAAGTCGAAGGTAAGAAAAAAACAAGAAATTAAATGGAATCAATTTATACTTACCTACTGCTTTTTTTAATAAAACAGTAAATGTACCTATTCACAAAAACCCACATTAATAAATGAGTTTGACTTTGACAATGTACCTAATAGGGTGTACGCCGTGTACGTAAAGTACTTAAGTTACATGTTACATTAAGGTACAACTTAAGTTACGCCGTGTACGTAAGTTACATCTACACTAATTTTGTCCAGTAGACTACAACCTGTACTCCTCACATTGTAAGAAGCGAGCCGAGTCTACAAGTACCGCCGAAAAAGGCTCGAAGAAGAAGAAGAATATATATTTGTAAATTATGACGTAGCTTAAGCAATTCAGCGAAGTGTTATAACGGTAAATACAGCACTAAACACCCATAACACAAGACAGTATTTTTATACGGATATATAAATTGCCAGTTGACTTGTAACGACACTTTAAATCTATTTCCGTACACCCCGGTGTAGTAATAACGATAAACCAGACGCGAGTTACCACAGCCTGGTAATGCCGCCGTAGACTACACGCGGAATCCGCGGATTAAGTTATTCTCAATCTCGTTGAACAGAACGATTCTATTTTTCCAACCAATTTCGGTAATTGTCTTTTTTTGTAGGGTTTTTTTAATAGGACCTATTCATAAAGGTGCTAAACAGGTTACGCTTTTTCAGAGGCTATCGTCTCAGACGTCATCGGTAGCAACACATCTGTGATCGGATTAGAAAGAGACTAAAAAAATGATTATTACTAACATCAAATAGCGGGACAAACGATCACTAACAGTCATTGATCTCGCACTTATTGACAAACTAACTAAAATTCTAAAACCACCTATTCAAAAACTCAAAAAACTCAAAACTCAAAAACTCAAACTCAAAAACTCTTTTGGTTGCTACCTTGGCAGGCTTCTATTATTCTTTTAACAAAAGGTTTTTTTCTCAAGCAATTGAAAATTATTGACCTTGAATTAATAGGACGGGATTTAAAAATCATTATGTTAAATTATTTATCGTTTAATTGTCTACTATACCATCCTTCGAACGGCAGTCTGACGGTAACCATTGTGACATATTATGTTAATTATTTATCTACATTGAAATCTAAAACGGTGAAAGGGGAGATGAAATGAAAATTTTTTTTTCTACGTCGGTTTAACCCTGAGCTAGTAAAGCCATAAACGCAATTAAACGGCATTCTTAAGATTTCGCAAGTTACATTAAACGTTTTACTCTTAAGGTACTTACATATTCCTAACAATAATATTTTGCTAAATATATCATCTTTAAGTTAACACAACAAGCTATAAATAAATAAACCTTGTGTTACATACCCCTAAAGAGCCTTAATTCCGTCATTGCTTACCGAGGAACGGGGCTTCCTCGACTTAAGCTTCCTTATCGGGTAAAAGTATCCCTGTAGTTGTGTCTCCAAAGTAATGTAGCGTGTCCTTGGCTAAAAAGTTAAAGTATACACTTTATTTCAGTACTAAAACAACCGGGAGACACACAGCACAATCTTATCGTTATGAAGGAATTAGTATTGTTTGTGTACTTCTTTGGGACTTTGAAATGCTTTGCGCCCGGAGCTTGTCAAAGACGAACGTTCGTACATAATATAGATTTATTAGTTTGTCTAGTTCGGGCTCAAAGGCGTTGGGCCTCGGTTTCATTCACGATGTGATATTTTGGGGCTGAGTACATATTTGAACGAAAGCGTCTTTAGAAAATGATACCATTTTTTTCTGTGACTGGGTATTTGACAACGTTTATCGCCGAAGATAAGTTTTCACCGCCGCTAATGATGATTAACAAGGTGTCACTGATGCGTTGCCGACCGAAAAAAGCGTAATTCCTACGACATGATGGCTCACTAACTGGCAAATATTGTTATATTTGTTATAAATAACGCAGTAAACTCACATCTCATCAACTCACAAAACTAGGAATAGGTACCTAAACACCCAGACTCAAAACAGAAGTTTAAACTCATTATTAACGACCTCTATTCCCTTTCAATGATGTTCTGGCATGGGTCAACGATAGCAACGAATTTATTGCTAGAATTAAAAGCACTTAATGCTACATTATTTTCATTTTACTCCATAACAACCTTTAAGTATTTTATTATTTGTTTCATAGGTACTTAAGGATAATTTATGAGCCTATTTTCCATCGACTTTCACGGAAAACAACAACAACAAAAAAGGTAAATCTCGCACTTTTCTAAAATAATTGAAAGGAGGGTATTAGGAACACACAAGATAAACAAGCGGGATCACAACCCCTTGTGTGGCTTTACGCCATGGCTTACAGCGACACCGCTCCTCGACATAAGCTTTGTTATCTATAGAAAGGTATTGTGAATTTGTTTCAGAAACGGCAAGAATCTGTTGCAGTTCACAGACGTTTAGTTATAATAGAAACTCTGCTGATGTGTTTGTTGTGAGAACTTGTGGCTTAATATTTACACTTGAAAAATGTTTGCAGGTGACTTTTAAATTTACAAATATTACGTTATCCTTTCTGAAATCAGCGGGAAAACACAAACAAACAGGCAAATATTTAAAAAAAAGTCATGCATATTAAATCAAAAGAAAACATAGATACCACCACCACTGTATTTCACCTCAAAAGAGGGCTTCCTTATGGTAAACAGATTCTACGATGATTAGTCGCGCGACTACTAGGGTCCTATTAAACAAAATTCTTTATCAAAACTTCGGTGCTATATGAAGTTAGTTTTGAAGGACGAAGAAGACAGTTAGGGACAGTAAATGCGAACTATCCTCGCCTCGGTCACGAGTTAGGGTGATTGGGGTTGGACGAGCTCCTACCACGTAGTTTAACTTCCATAACTCCGCGGTTTAATCACTTTCGCGGTTGGTACGCGTTGATATGGGTCGGAATTGAACGGCGAGTGTGGATCATTGTAGGCTATTAACGTTTATATCAGAATTTAAATGAGACTGGTATTGGCTTCAATCCGTTAATGGCCCATTGCCGAGTATGGGACTCTCCACATTGAGAAGGCCCAGAGTGTATACTCCAGTTGCTACAGTGCGGATTGGTGGTTTAGGTGCGACTGTATAGCTTTTTGTGTTTATGCTTTTTCAATTTACTGTTTCACTCATCTCAAAGTTCACTGGCAAACAACTGTGCCCCCTAATTCATTTGAATTCCACCACATTGGTTCGGACCTAGTTACATTAAATGACTAAGATCTTAGAACCAGGATAGCAGTCGGTGACGCAATTAGAATGAGACTCTTGCCAACAATTACGAACTGGACTTTTTGTAACAACAAATTAATAATAGGAACTATCACTAACAGCCCCTGTCCGAGTTTATATACCTAATAACTAACTACCTAATGTAATAACCCCGTCAGCTAATTAGACGAACCATCCTGGTTCCAATTTGAGTCTAAGGTCCTTCTCAAACTACGCTATTTATTAGCTACGCGACTTCGATGCAATCCACAATTCGCCACTGACACTGTTCACTGACAGGACACGCATCGTAGACGCGTCGCCTCGTTACCTGAACAGCATCCTAGGCGCTTGCAAATAGCGTTGTGTGTGAACGGCCGTATTCTTAGTTGATTACAGTTATCATGGGCGGAAGCGAAGGGTTTCCAGGAAAAAAATTGCTTTGATTTGGTTGTGTTTCTAGCATTGGGATTGCAAACTTTAATACTTAATGTTAATCATTGACGTAACAAAAAAAGACCTTTGGCGAGGATGCCTACATAACTGCACGAGAAGGTACGATTGTATGATTGTGGTACAAGAACGCCCCTAAGTTGCCCCTTTTCTTGTAAGTGCTATAGATTTAATCTCTAATTGTTCTACGTTTTTATTATGAATGTATTGATGATGTTACGTATTCTATGGACTTTATTTGGTTGACCTTCCGCCATAATTATTTCGTCTATTCAGATTGTAAATCAACCTTTTCCCTTTGTCGAGCACCAAATTAACTGACTTTTTTGCAAATCTTTACTAAACATTCTCACAAATATTTTTCCAACTCAAAGAGTGGCGTTCGACTTTTGTGTTCAAAAAATGACCTCGTAACATTATAAAAGGCAGACATCGTTACAGACTTCTTTATTTCTTTTTGTCATTATTGAAGCAGGAAAGTTCACGGACGAATAAATATAATAATGTCCGAATTGAAATCTGGCAGCCCTACGGCGCGGGACTCGAGATAACAAAGTTGGGGCTCGGAAGCGCGCGCGACTTCCACTGTTGATTTCTTTTCACTTTCATAATTATCAGAGCATTAGGGACGTCAAAAATATACTTTGTCTTCCTATCTGTTCGCCCTTGTACATTTTTATTGTTTTGCGAAAACATTGAAAAATATTGGACCCTTGTCAGATAACTTTGGACATGTGTAGGTATTGTTTTGGAACGAAATTCTTTATTTATTCAAACATAAACCAATGTAAACGGAGCAAAAAGTTTTAATAATTACGCAATGATTAGTAATACTGTTAATTATCATTTTCTTATGGCAGCAAAACTTGATTATATTAATAAACAGGAAGGTTTTTCACGTTACTCAGTTTTTAACGCAGAGCCGAAGGTACAATAGCAGAACTATGTGGATAATAGGTTCCTTTTATTGCCTAGGCTAGAAAATCAAGAAATTTTTGAGAAATTCACCCTTTCAATATAAACATGCATAAAGGGAGTTAAAATTGTGAATACTATAAACAGACTCTATACTGAACTCAATCCTTCGTAAAGGAAAGATTTCAAAGGCCTTGGGGATTGACTTCCGGTGGAGACTATTGAAGTCCAGACAAATGTTTGGATAAGTCTAGACATATTGATCGCCGCCAGCGATTTGTTTAGGCATGAAACCACCATTCTGGACCGCGAGTGTAAAGTTAATATAGAATTCAAAGTCAGGTTCTTAATATAACACAGTAAGTAGGCATAACTAACTCAAGTAACCATCCTCGCTTCGCTTGAGGAAGCGTTAGAGCGTAGAAATGATAGCAGTTCCACAGATAAATTCGTTTAAACAAACAAAAACATATTAAGATTTATTTTATTAGTGTAAATATGAATAGTTTAGAAAATGGTTACACTTTTAAGAGGCGAACGTCTCAGTCTCCAAGGGAAGAAAAACATCTGTGACCGCATTAGAACGAGTATATTAGTAACTTTTACTAAATGCTTTCGATTTTGTTGATCCGGTGCCGGGTCGTTGTAATTTGCAGTCATTAAGGATGGTAAGCTAAAGCTACAACCCAATAATGGCCCACTACTGAGCACGAGTCTCTCCTCATTACTGAGGAGGCCTAGAGCATACTCCACCACGCTGCTCCAATAGGATGGTAAGCACAAGGCGCAAACCTCTACACAAAACGGAAGTATCAACACAAAAGTCATTTTTAGGGTCCCGTACCTCGAAAGGATTTCATCACACAGGATCATATTTTTTAAAGTGTCAATTAATTAATCATCAAATTGTTGTCCTCTTTTTTAAAATGAATATAAAATTTGTCAAGCTACCGTAACTGTCTCCTTGCGTACGCCCTTTGGGAACAAATAAGCCATACATCAAGCAGATTACGAGGCTCTGTCTCTAATCGAAGTTGGGATTGAAAGGAAAACGTCGTAAATGGCTGGCCCCTATCTAACAGCTAAAGCTTTTGTGCCATTAGTCTCCGCTAATACATTACGGTGTCTATATTTTAAAGGTGCCTTTCTTTTAATTTTATTTCTTGAAAAGCGACGAGTTTAAGTTATAAATACGATGGGAGTGAGAGAGACCGGTCGGTTAATCACTCAGTTTGTACGTTTGTGCCCGCTAATTTTAGAAACGACTTTTAACCTATTTGGATTTAAGTAATTTAGATTTTTGCGTCATTAAATTTCGTTGTAAATTGTAAAAATAGATTAAGTGTTCAATAAATCTCGTTTAATACATAGAAGTCATCGGTGTGCCTTTGTCGTATTGTTTGATTCTGGATAGAAACAGAAATAAGAAACATGTTATTGAAACTAAGTAAAAAAAAAATAAGGGATACAAAAACAGAAAAATCATAAGGAAAATATGTATGATAAACGTGTAATAATATAGTAAGGAGTAAGAAGAATGTTAGCTTGCGGCAGGAGAAAGAAATATGTACCTCGGATGTAATTAGTATGTTGTGTACAACCAAAATGATTTTGTCTTGGCACACGTCACAAAATGGCAGCGTGACAAAAACAATTCAATGTAGTAACGCATTAATTCTATTATCGTTGCTCACATCTTATCTTGTTTCTTATATCCGCGTATTGTAGTTGGAGGCTTTCCAGTGTTTTTTCTACTTCTTTGGCCTGAAACGCTTTCATACATCCATCCATTCATCAGCCTTTCGATGTCCACTGTTGGACGTAGGTCTCCCCTAACTGGCGCCACTCTAACCGGTCCTGAGCCCGTTGAATCCAGCGGATGCCCGCCGTCTTCTTCAGGTCGTCAGTCCACCTGAAACGCTTTGGTGATGTGATGGCCTTGGTGTTACTGATGTCTGTGGTTGAATGTTATCACTACCAACAGGTTCGTCTCTTGTAGGATCAAATGGACTAAGTTCTATAGATAGTAGTGCCTTTTATTACATCTGTAAAAAGGTACAATTTGAATCATATTATTTAAAAATCACTTCAGATAACCTCACCACTTGAGAATTTTTCATAAGGTTCTCAAAAATTTATCAATCCGCACTTATACATATAAAGTAAATACTAGTATCCAGAACTACTGTTGAAATTTGTTCGTTTTATATTTAAAAAAACAGGAGTTCGATGGAAATCACGTACAATCAGTCAAAAAAAACGTTGAATTTTATTACAATGAACAACGATTGAAATTCGTTAGTTTTGCGTTTGAACAAAAGAAAAACAGGAAACGTACGTGACGAGACGAGAAGTCCGAACGCAAAGAGAATCCGAAACCAACCAAATATTATTCGGAATAAAAAGCCGAGCAGGCGTGTGTTGGTTCAGTGCGCGGTAAGAATGGTACACGGATGGAAAAGTCCAAACCAAACGTGTAACTGATTTTTATGTCGCTTTGTAAGGTCGAATCTATGTCGGATCCGAAAAGCGGAATAACAAATAGGGAAAATAAAATTTCTATGGAAAACGCGCAGCTCCTTTGCATCATGTGTAAAAATATAAGAGAAAAATATACTCAGCGATGAATTTGGGTTTGAATTATTCCAAATACACGTTATGCTGGAATGTGTGAGACTCGGCTTCAATAGAGAGAAGTTTTCTGGTAGAATCAATCGTGAAATGTTTTAAATGTAATAAAAAAAATCTTTGATAAAATTAATAACCGATTGGTCAACATAACTCAAAACCAAGAAATGGGAAAATTATGTAATAATGTATTTCAATTATTTAAGGTTTGTCTGCTAGGTAGGCCTGTATGCACGGTTTAATTTTTAAATTAAAATGTCTAATGAACATAAATAGATACTAAATATATTCAGCTGAGTGCTATAAATTAAATTAGCGCTTGTCTGAAGTGAAACGAGGGTGATTAATTATTTCTGTTTTATAATAACCTTGCGAGCCATATTGGAACTAACACCCTTCATATCAGACCACAAACTTGTTAAATTTAATGTGATTGACCTGAGATCAGGTGAACCAAGCAAAAGTGAGAAGAAAGGCAAACTAGAAAAAAATGTGTATCTTATTATAATCGATTAGGTTGTCTTCTCAATACAAAAATATTATGATCCCATCCTCTAAGATTATGCAGAGGACATTTTTGTGCGGATCACATTCATAAAAAGACATTCTTAAAGTTTATCAGAAAAAATAATTGATTAAAAATAATTTTAAAAGTTTTAAATTCGTAAATTTTTGGGTACAAAAGATCGAGCACTGAAAAATAGTCAGGTCAAGTTTTTTTGATATTTTGTATTTCTCAAAGAAAATTATGTTTGAAATACAGAGATTTCATATTTCTGTTATGTGAGAGACTGGATATTGTATTAAAGAAAGTTCAATTCAACCAATCGCTATAGCTACTTCAATTTTTATGTTCTATTTTAATGTAACTTTTTCTTCTTCACAGTAATTATCTGTAAGCCAATGAACAGAGATAATAATATTTTTCTCTACTACTATTTTACTTAGCTCCCATCTATTTAGGGTCGTAAATCTATGCTTGACCTAAGTCTTTCAACTTCAAGAGCCTGAGGTGAGGGGCAAGCCTTACACTTTTGTTATTTTTGTTTTGTGTAAAAGCTTAGAGCAGTTAGCCAACTCGAAGTATAAAAGTTATTCACAATAATGGGTTTAATGTCTAATAAATAATAAAATGATATCAGGTTTACAGCCTTGTTCAATGCCAATAAAAACATTCAAATCAGATAATTTCTTCAATGAATACAGATTACTTGCTTAAGTCCTTTCATAATGGCAAAGTAGGCTTTATACTTTTTCATCCAAGTTCCTTACAAATGTTTGACGGTTGATTTAAACAAACTGAGAGAAGACAGGGAAATAACAAACCTTACATCGTGACATGATGTCTTTGGATTTAACAAGCTTCTAAAATAGTGAAACAGGCTCCAAGCCTTTCATTATTCTACGGACTTGAAATTTTGCGTAGACACTAATGAGGACACAGTTGGTTAACTCTTTCACTGTTAGTGATATTTAATCCGAGAATGCAGAATATGTTTCAGTTTTTGATTCGTAAAACACGTTAATACATTAAATTTTATAAACATTACAAGCGTTTCGAAGACTCTTAAATAAATACAACGCAGCAAGAAAAAACAATATGGGCTTAAAAGGATTGTTGAAAATAAAATCGGGCTCACCAGTTTCCCCTTGTTAATTGGAAATCTGTTAAAAACGGGCAAAAACAAATTAATTCCGACAATCCCTTCCACCTTTTTGGGCCGGCTAGGCGGCTCCGGCGTTTGATGAAATGTTCATTAACTTTGATAGATTGCGTAAAATGTATACTTCATTTGATGTTTATACATATTTAGCCTTTCCGCATGCCTTACGTTATGATTATCACTGTTGTGTACAGTGCAAGCTTATGTCCGTACATAGGAGATACTTGAAAGAAAAATATATATAAGGGTCGTCATAATGGGTCGAAGTAATGTTTTTGTGTTGTTTTTCATGTTCATCTAGTAATATTGCAGGCGAACCGAACTTATCTACTCCATCAAGTATCTCTACAGCAGAGTAAGAACCAACTAGAAGTGCATCAAACAGACACTTGTCACGAAAGCAGTTATCCGCTTCCTGAATAGTTCTTTAGTGTAACTGGAATTCGTAAACAATTCAAGTGATAACGACTAAAAATAACCGAGAAATGTTATTATGCATCATGATGTAACTCTATAGAGGGCCAACTTCTTTGTTTCTTTAAGTCATAAATTATTATCATCTCATAATTAATTTTAGGTACACTACATCGAATTACTCTAAATCAAAAATAATAACATCAAACACGTTTCATCGATAGCTCAATCAATCATCAAAAATTATGAATGATTATGATTACGCCAAAACTATGTCACGTTATGTTCATTAAAAAAATAAAGAATAAAAAGTTCCAGTAATACATGACGCGAAAATATTACTCTCTCCGACCCACCTTTTTGCAACCCCAGTACGGCTCTGTAAGCATTACAAAACGACGAATGTACACTTTTGTTACCCAATATTTGTACAACCGAATAAAAGTAGAACGTGATAGACCTTTGAAGGTACCGAGTTAAAATTTACAAACGCGGGCCATGTTGAAGTGTTTCATTTTTGTCACATTTGTTTGTGTCTCGATGAGGGTATGTTCCCGCAGGACCGCATGGCTCGCTGGACACAGAGCATATTATAAACAGTAGGTCTTGCGAAAATCTGGCGCTGTTTTAGTGCCTACAGATTGACAGTATTTGAGTAGATAAATAAATCCACCACGCTGCACCACTACGGATGTGTGAAAGGGTTAGTGGACAACCAAGTGCCGGAAGTTTTCATGCCATCCGACATGACTTAACTGCTATCGATCAATAACAACTGCGACCGACGGCTTTACGTTCCCTTCAATGAAGAAAAATTTCCAATAGCGGTCACCTATCCAAATGCCGCAGGTGCTTATCTTTGTTGATCACTTATCCGTCTGTCCGTTTATTCTTTGACAAAAAATGTTTCGACGTCAACGATTATTACCTCTGGATATTTTCGTTGTACATTTTTAACATTTATTACGTATTTGCGTCAGGTTATAAGGTTCTGAGGACCTTTTTCTCAAAATAGAAAGATATTTTAAATACTTTCTTTGTGGACATTGTAAAATTTTGATAACGTACGCGGCTATTTTTGGGTGTAACGTCTTCATTTATGTACGTGTGAGAAAAAACAAACTTAAGCTTCGGAACTTAAATTTCAATGAAATCCGAATTTGAGTAGATATCTAGGGATGTCACCACAAGAAACCTTAAATAAATGTTCTTTCTATTGTCTATGGCAAGCAAACCTCAACCCCTAAACTGTGCTATCCCAGTCCACCCCTACAAGATTAATTATCCCGAACTGTAAACCATATAAGACTAGTAAATCCGCCCTCGCTTCGCTTCGGGGAACCAGTCCCTTCAAAAATCTCTATAAATTTTAACAAATTATGTTATTCCGATGTCTAAGCAACATATATTACTGCAAAGTTTCATGAAAATCCGTTCAGTATTTGCGTGAAAGAGTAACAACCCCACACACACACACACACTCACTCACTCACTCACTCACTCACTCACTCACTCACTCACTCACTCACATACATCCTTACAAACTTTCGCATTTATAATATTAGTAGGATCAACTTTGTTAGCTGTCGGCCAACACATTTAATCAAACCAACTTGTCTGTTAACTATCAGCCGCTGCACAAGTTTAATAAACTCATCCCGATTTATTTTTAACCGGAGATTAACTCGCTCGTTACAAGGTTCAGCCTCATTAACTGCTAGTAGGTGTTAATGACCAACTTATGATTTTAATTCAAACGAGAGATAAGGTTTGTGACCCCTAGATTTTAAAGATGGCCGCTTTTGAACTTTGTGTACGTTGTGGTGTTTAACGAATTGCCATGTTTCTAGAGTAGATTTATAATTGGTTAAGTTATAAGCAAGTGATTTTAATAATGAAATAGCTGATGATGACAAATATATCACTGAATTCAGCAAAGCAACCCAATTTAACTATTCTATATCTAAAAATGCCCTTAGAAATTTTGCTTACAAGTCAAATTGAATTATGAGCACAAGTAATAACTTTGGTTTTGGGGAAGAGTGGCAATTCCATAAGCTTGGTGACTCAAGTATGGCTGGCAAACGCTCTCACCGGCTTAACGTAGCTAGTCAATGGCTTACGACTGACATGAGTGTTATGAGCAGTTCAATGGCCAATCTATGTCAACTTTACTTATAGTGAAACCGTCACTGATAAGTGGAAGATATTTGAGATAAATCATTATTGACCGCAAGTATTTGGAGAGAAGCTATATTTAAGTGAAACTATTATACTTAAAAGAATATATCCTATAAATTCTTTTAACATTTTTGTTTTTTATGTATTTCTTTCCGTTATACATAACGGTTTAATCGATTGAGGTGCTGATATTGTATTAAATCAGATATTCTAAAGCAAGCTAAGCTAAGTCCCTAGGAATACAGAATTGCCACACCGCTAAAATCAAATCACAACTCAGTTAAATTTAGCTTGTATGCAAAATTTACTCACGGCATTTCAAATTCCGCCTCTCATTTGCAAAGTACTTACGATTGGTATTTAATCTTACAGTAATTATTTAGAGCTACCTACAAGTCCTACACACGTCATATAGTACTTTTCATTAAATCCTGATTAATATTTTGATTTCATGCACGAACAGGACTAGTTGGTCTGGTGTGAACATACCTTAATAGTTGGAATATGATAAATTACTCGCAATTCACTCATTTTGATGGGTGGTAATCAGATTTCACTTGAATGAATGTAGGGATCAGAGCTCCAATAGAGCCTTCATTTATGATTTTTGATTGCAATGCAAAACCTATTAATTTAATTTTTGTTTTAATAACGAAAAATTATGACTTTAATTTTATCGTGTGAAACGACGAAATCAAAGCGTGTTAACACGCCTAAATCAGCTCGACTTTTATGTAGTCAATATTTTGTTAATAACTTGAATTGAAACGAATGAATTTGTTTTTATAGCCTAAACAGGTTAACGAGCAGACGGGTCACCTGATCCTCGTTGCTCATGGACATTGGAAATATTAGGGGCGTCATCAACGCATTGCCAACAACAAAGTAATAAATGATTTATGGGATTAATATAAAAATGCTCTTTATAAAAAAATATTCTATATTTTTATCCCGGTTTACTATACAATCGTGTTTAACATACTTTTCACAATACGTTAAAGGTACCATTATATTCCGCGGCAAGAGATCCATTTCTCGAAATGAAAAAAGTAACATTGGTGATACAGTCTCGGTGAAGCAGTCCGTCAAAACAGGACCAGTTATTAACGCACCTTACATTATAAAAATATTTTTTTTATTAATTTTCCATTAAAGGAATACCTATATATAACTTAAAGTATAACTCGATCGAGTTAGAATCTGACTTGACCACAGACTACAGGGTGACATGATTAAATATGTAAATAAATATTGCGCGGCGGGCCTGGCTCGATAAATATTTATCATTCATTAGAACAGGGCTATCGCGGCAAGAGGGGGAGGAGAGGACACCGAAAATTGAGGCGAAAAAGATTAATGAAAGTGTTATGTCAGGCCCTCTGATTTTTGTTAACATTTGTCAGCTTTAAAGTGATAATAAAAATGCGCACGATGAAAAGAATTTAATAAACATTTATCTGCCACATAAATATATGACCTGGGTGGGAATCAAAGTCGTCCCATCCTTTCCTCGTTGCGTAGGCAGGGTCACTATGAACTTAGCGACGGGGTTGTCAATAAGCTAATAATGTAGAACCGTTACTTTTTAATCTACATTAATTATATTATGGAAATATTTTTTATTTGTTAAAGATTGACCTATGATGGAAACAGTTTAAAGAAAGGTCCTTAAATGAAGACCACATCTTGTAAAAAGGAGCAAAGAGCAAGAGAGTCTTCCGTGGAGCTTTCTTGCGTTGAATGAAGACCTGAAGGAAATAGCGTAGGATTCAGTTATGGCGCAATCTGACCATTCACCCCTAATGGGGAGGCCTTCATCCGACAGGGGGCATATAGGCTGATAAATAAATGTGATGATGGATAGATAAGTTTGAAAGCAGAACAATGGAACAGTTAAGAGTGGGTTGAAACACATCTAATAGGTAGTAAGGATTGTTGACGGAGTGTGCGCACTTGTAATTTTTTATTAACACCCTCAACAACCTTAATAAAGTTAAGTCAATAACAAAATTCGTCTCTCAGTCAAATTAGTTTGAGGCAAACACTTCGTTAAATCACGTTTTGTCTAGTGCAAACCAGTTTAAATTAATATTTACTTTTGATTACCAGTAAATTGTAGTTGTAACAGAGACGATTATCAACACGATTTAACAGCGGTAACTAAATTGAGAGCTTTATTGCTGAGCAGATGTGATTGGCAACAATTAAATTGAATAATGGTTCCTGCTGAAAGTCTCTCCTTCTACCTAAGGAGCATTAGAGCATACTCCAAATACACTATCTACCCAAACACTCGTCCAATAGATTCATAGAAAAAGAAGAACATACCTACTCCAACGCGCTGATGATTGCAATAAAAACGGATTTTCTTTATAATGTACCTACACGTAAACTTTATTGGGTATTGTAATTGTAATGGCTACTCACGTCCTCTACATTTCAGTCTCAAGTCTTAGCTCGAGGCTTCACCTTCGTGGGAGGCGTAAATCGACAAAATACTCAAAATTATCTCAAAGGAACATAATAGAAGAAAGAAAGAAAGAAAATATTTATTTCTGGCTAACATACAATCATAACACTATGACCAAAACAACAAAGTACTAGACAGCTAGACAATAATACTATGTTCTTATGTTATTACCAGGATCGACAGCTACCTACATACAAATTCAATTAAATCGGGTGAGGGGATTAAACTTGAAAAATTTGTTAGCAGCACTTTTCCATCCCACTTCTGATTTATTAATTAAATTAGTCTATTGCTCCACAAGATGGCACAACTAGGTCGGGACCTCTTTACGATTAATTGTTTATTATTAACAATTGCGCGTGTTCAACGTACTGAAAATTTATTCAAGAACCATAAAACGCTCAATTCGAAATACTCGTATCAACTGAATTTTCGTGGGTTTGCATTAAGGAGTACCTAGGTACCATGTAATTCTTTGTTGTTGGTCCTTTTACACATTGACAAAGAAACACTTCACTTACACCTATACACTGTTAAAATATTCATACTTTATACTATTGTATACTGTGTTGTTACAAAATATTCACTACTTCACTCACTCAGATTCTCCATATTACCATGGGATTGCGTGAAACCGGAGGCAGGCAGATTTTGCTGAATAAATTCTGTAAGCAGATTATGTAACTCCAACCTTTTTAATATTCCCACAAACGGATTATTATATTTGGTCGGGAGGAATTCTTCGTGTTTTACGCTTAAATTATTCGCTCGTAAGTGCTCTCGCTAGTAATCTTCTACTACTTTACACTTACGAGTATGTTCGCCCGGTACTTGCCGTTATATTATTTAATTCATAACTGAGTAACCCTTCTTCGTGTCGATTGCAGGATGTTCTCGTATTCATTACATTCATTAATTGCATACCATAAAATGTGTAGGACATGTTGGACTCCTATCTTCTCACAGATCAGCTCTCAGTCAGAAGATGACATGCCTTTGGTAGCTGACTCAAGTGTAATAGCTCTATTCAGCGTCGTGGGTCTACCACCAATAGAAGACTGCTTGGGTCGCTTCTTATTATACTCTGGTCTGCCGACATGGGATTGCAATCTTGTTTTATTAACTAAACTTTTTGGGGTAACACAAACAATACTCATCAGATGTATTTTAATGTAAAATGCGACAAGCATCAGCTTACGAATATAAAATCAAAATCGTTTCACGCACCAAAAAGTATTAGGTTACATCCGTAAAAGTATCCGTTAAGTATCCGTATATAATATTAATTCGTAAAAAAATTCAGTTGAATTGAAAAACTCCTTTTTTGAAGTTAGATAAAATCGACTTGTAGATACAGTGAACTGTAACTATCAGTACGTTATGTTCCCGTAGGTATTTATAACTTGAATGCCATGATCCAATACCAAACTGTGCATTCGTCAATAAAATGATCGAAGCAGGTGATACTGAAGCCGTAAGTATAAATCAAAATGTAAATAAACGGTTGCAAATAAATGTAGGGAGTAAAATTGCATGAGCCCAGGTGCTGCCCGATACGTCAGAGTGCAATATTTCAGATCGCATTTAGCACTCCGCTCGCCTTCAGAAACTCACCAGATGCTCGCTGGCTACCTGAAATAAATTTCTGTATTATGCAAAGGGATTGTGCTTAGAGTTCCGTGGTTAAAGAAGCCTTAAGGCTCGGGGTACTAAATGCGTTCCCCCTTAAGGTAGCCATTGACGATACGTCCATTTGGAATGATTCTAAATGGAAGATTTCCATATGGAAGTACCTCCATACATTTAGAAGCTTTCCAAATGGACGTATCATCAACGGCTTCCAAAATTTCAAAGATTTCCTTATGGAGGTACTTCCATTAGGAAATCTTCCATTTAGAAGCATTCCAAATGGACGTATCGTCAATGGCCACCTGAGTAGTTTTACTACCAGTATTGTTTCAATGTCAATTCACTGACAGAAATCAAACGCATACACTTCTTTTTAATGCTCGACGCTAAAACTTTAAGCATTTTAGCATGGAGCGAATTTGTTTATAGCGTTGGATTTCTCCATTGTTGGGTTGTTGTTTCTTCATTTATATCACTTCATATGTGGCTATGCTTAGAAACTATTAGTACCAGAAATGCTACCAGCTGTAACTTGGTTAAGATAGGTGTTCATAATTTTCACGGTAATTAAGGGTGCGTACAGATTATGTAACATGTCATATAACTTCTGTTTTATAACACGTCCACACTATCTAACATTGTTGTCTAACAATGAAACATATAACAAGACCGTACACATTAAAATAACATTGTAATATAACAGTGTTATATAACAAGGCACAAGTAGGTATTTTTTATTTTTTTTTATTTTTTTTATTGTAACAAAATCCACAGCTTAATTTATAACTCGTGCACAAAAGTTATATAACATTGTTGCACAAACTAATAACATGTTAGGTATATAACTTGTTTTTGTAACACATATCGTCCACATTTTATAAAACATGTTTTGTTATATAGTCTGTACGCACCATAATAAACGATATTGGAGTTAATATTAAATATTCTAAAATTAACTCATATATGCACAATGTTCTATACTTAATGTAAGGATATCTAATTTAAAGCATTAGCAATATTTTCAAAATTAACATCTCGAACAGCAAGCGTCCAAGCATAACTCATAAATTACTCTCATTTTGATTTAATGCTATTTTGTGAATTAGGCATTTTGCGTCTAAAGCATTGAAAGCTTTGGCGAAATGTAAATTAACTTAGTCATATTGACGTAGGATCACGTAATCCGTATTTCGTGAAATCGCAGAACACTCGTGTAGTCACGTAGCGGCGAGTGGCTCATTAGACGATTTCACTGAATAATATATTCATTTCAAGGTCCCATGGCCTCGGTTTCCTTCCTTGATACAGCTTTTGCTCCGTTCGTCAGTTTTTTGAGTCTTCAGCTGGAATGTTTGAAGGTTTTTTAGTGAAATGTTTTGCACATGATTTGCTAATCTTTTCTTTGATTATTTATTCATAGTTTATTGATACTTTAAACTAAAAGAAACGTGTTACTTATGCTTCGATATTATTTTCAGGTGTTCTTATCATTCGCTGCGCCTGAAGTGCGATAGGTACTAAGTAAAGACGTTATCAAATTACGCCTACTCATTTCGGCTGAATCGAATGTAGATGTCAGTATTTCACGATCATTTATTTTAATATCTCATTTATTTAAGCGCTATACCTAAATTCCTAAGATACCTTAATTCTATTAGATAATAAATACATACAATACAATACTTCATAACACCCCGAATAAACCTGTAGGTATAGTATTGATTCATCTTAACACGTGCGATGCGGGCGCGTTACGCTTTTATGCTAATACGGACGGATCTATCCAGATTGTGGCCCTTCCTGATTAATGGCGACCGCGGGGCCCCCGGGTAAAGGTCACTGAGAAAATTACAGTTCTCCAACCACAAAAAGAAGCTTTTGAAAGAACCCACGTCCTCTGAAGTCATTTTTAATTAAACTTAATTAGCTAATCCAAGGTTGGTTATTCATTATACGTATGAAGAATAATTTGATGAGGAGTGCTTTTATATTTCTTGTACCATAGATTTTTATGATAGATTTTTAAACTAAATTTTAAACGATGAATTAAAATTTCTGTTCTTTGTCTGGGTGTCTTTGTTGTATATTGTCCGTGGCGTTTACGATACAGATAATTCTAGTGTAGGGTTATAACTTTTATAGGGAGTTAATTTACTATAGTAGGTACTTATTAATAGTATAATCTTAAACTAATTTTTAATGGAATTAAGGCGAGCATGCAGCACCACACTTTCGCTGCCACCTATGACAACAACAACCGACGATACTTAATTTAGGCAATAGAGTAAGAATATTAGTTGGTATGTTTGTTAATAAGCTACAAACATAAAAGTCAAGAATAAAAACCATAAATAATAAGCATTAGCCCGATATCTCCGAATACTTGATTTATTTGAAGCACTCGTACTTACGCGCGGCACGGCATGTGTCAATCCTAAGTGATCGATCGCCCGATATTGGAAACAGCCGAAGGATGGATTCACTGTTAATGGCAAAAATTTAACAGCATTGCTGTACTCATCACTAATTTGATAGATGTTTATTACGGAATTTTACGGTTTATTTCGAACTAGCTTCCGCCCGCAGGCTTCGCCCGCGTGGAATTCGTTTAAACTTCACCCCCCTATTACACCCCCTTCGGGGTGGAATTTCTAAGAATATATTCTAAGAAAATGGGTTCTCAACAACACGTCTCTTATTCAACAACTATTCAACAACCTACATCCCACCCAACGTGAAGTTATAAGGTAATAAAGCAACAAAATAGTTGAAAAATTTCCTCTTTTTGAAGCCGGCTAACAAAAAAAATATAGTAAATCACATTAATTATAATAAGTATCATGATTATTATAATTACCTTAAGATGTAAAAAACTGGTTGTCTGTAAAGTCGGTTTACTGACGATAGTTGAACGTGACAACGTCTTAAGAAAATACTGATGGAATGATTGACAAATAATATCATCAAAGTAAACAAACGTCATGAAATCGTATTTAAAGTTACAGAAATTTATCAATAAAAATAAAGAAGGAATACAGGAAACATTTATAAAAAGGTAACATTTAAAATTTATAAATAGTCCCAGAAGTCAATAACAAAGTAATAATTGGATACATTACCAAAATATCTACCTCCAAAGTAATCAAGCTGCCGAACGCAAAGGCCGATTGTGCTTTTTATGTCTGTCTCTCTCGCTCTTAGGCGGGCTAACCAGGGACGCGTGCCTCTCACTCGCTCTCATTGTGAGCGCATAACGTGAGCGGAGCGTAACGCAGTTTCTTGAAGTGTCACCCGGCAAACCAATTTATAAGACGTTGTCACGTCAAAAACTTATATAAGATTAGCTAATCTTAGATACGTTAATAAATTGTCCCTCGGATTATATTCTAACAATATTGTAAAACTGTTATGGCATAACCCCCACCCTGCGCTGGACTACATTCACATTTGAATTGTAAAACTTAACCCTTCCTTGCTCGACTAAACCACGTCTTAGAGGCTTAGGAAGGGCACGCGTTATTGGATCCCTAATACCCTCCCTTTAATGTAGTTTGGTCTCGTGAAGCTTACAGTTAAAATTTGTTTTTGCTCGAGTTAGAGTGTCTTGATCTACGTATCCGAAAAGAAGACGAGCCAATCGATGGTTGTGGATTGATGACTGAAGCAATCTGTCAATCATAATAACATTTAATATGATATTTTCCAATATAGCGGTGTCCTACGTGAGCGACGAATACGACGCGACGCGACGTTGCGATCGTGACGTAAGCGATTAAATCAACGGTATCCCTACTTGCGTCCTATGTGACAGTCTGCGACAACACGCGACGTAGTCCTTGTCGCTTGTAGCATCGCGTCGTGTTGCGTAGCGTCTCGTCGTATTCGTCGATCACGTAGGATACCCCGTTGCTCGCGCTCTTTCAGCACAATTCCCAAAACCTTGTGTTTCAACAATCTCAAAGTAGGTAGGTTATAGGTAGGTAAATCAAACCATCCCCGAAATGGGACAGGAATAAGGCGTTCCGTTGAAATGTTTTTAATTCTTTTTAGAGTACGCATACCCTAATTTATTTAAAACTTTTACAATTTAGAGTCGGATGATTACTCTTGTTCCCCGAATTTAGTATTTCTTTGTGAAACTTGAGTAATAAAAAAGTGAGAGCAGTTGTTCTCAAGTAGGGCTGTCGAGTGGTGAATAATTAAAATCCTATAAGAAACGAGGAAAAAACTAGAGTTTTAATAAGTTATGTAAGTAGATTTATAACATTATTCATATTATTATACACGAGATACGAATTTCATATAATTTTGTTCATTCAGAACTAAATCATTTTCCTATTTCTCCATCCGTATGCTTGAAAAAATAATTGACAACCCTAACATAAAACAAGGGAGAAAAATGATTACTGAAAAGCATAATCTGTTTGCTAAGGACTTTTATTCAGATTTTGAAGAGGCCTGCGAATTTCTGAAGAGGACTGCATTTTAGTTTAGAGTACCACATTATTATTTAAATTATAGCGTGTGTAAAATGGTTGAAATGAACTAAATTGTGGGTTTTATACAAAACATCAGCCGTTTTCAGTGATGTGAGAGTGATTTATTAAGTTTACTAAATGGTCAAGCTGAACGATGTACATGAATTGCAAGGCTGTGAGCGATTTTATCGTAACTTAATATTGTACATACTAAATAATTAAATGCTAACAAACTCTCATATTCCTCAGAAGATTTTCTTCTTCCGTGGGCAGCATAGATAACATACGAGTATCTTTAATACCCATCAATAAACTTAGAATTAACATTGACATGACAACCCTCATTTAATACCTATATCAGGATTCGAATTTAGTATTCCTCGCTCACAGGTAAAGCACACTTGAAGTAGACTTCGAGTTGACTTAATCCTATCCTATCCTACTAACATTATAAATGTGAAAGTTTGTAAGGATGTATGTGAGTGAGTGAGTGTGTGTGTGTGTGTGTTTGTTGCTCTTTCACGCAAAAACTACTGAACGGATTTTCATGAAACTTTGCAGTAATATTTCTTGGAATATACATTGGAATAACATAAATTGTTAAAA
Organism: Hesperia comma; assembly: GCA_905404135.1. Classification (NCBI taxonomy): domain Eukaryota; kingdom Metazoa; phylum Arthropoda; class Insecta; order Lepidoptera; family Hesperiidae; genus Hesperia; species Hesperia comma. The sequence continues at coordinate 18,528,215 of FR990022.1, read as the reverse complement.
TTTATAGAGATTTTTGAAGAGACTGGTTCCCCGAAGCGAAGCGAGGGCGGATTTACTAGTACTATCTATTCAGCTGAAGAATCTCATAGCAGGAAACCTTTCCTGTTATCAGCACCCGAATTACAATTTATGATAATTAACTTGTAATTGATATCGAAAAACGTTGGCGTTCTCGATTAGTACAGCTATCTAATTTGTCCGACCACTTAAGAATTAAGGGGAGTAATCTGCCTTCTGAAGGATCATTTATCTCGATCCAGACGTGAATTTGAAGCGGCAGGCTTGACGCTCCGACTCGAGGACGAATAAAAAGTGTCCTATTAGCGATTTCACTAATGTATGTGCATATTTGCGAGCATTCACGTATTCCTCAGGGTTTATTCTTGTTCATATAGAAACGAGAGATACGGGAATATGTGCTTCTATTCTTTTCGTCTTTATTATTTTATTGTATAAACCAGCGATTCCTGATGCCACGAGAATGGTTCGGATTCGAATATTTGATAGAAGAAGTTGATCATAGAGCAGTAGCGTGCGTCGATCCAAAATGATCGGTCGAGTTATGCAACATCGTGCGCGGTCAGTAATTGAATGGGTGACCGTAGCTAAACTTGTACACTTCCGTGCTTTGCAGGACCCGGAAAGTCGGTTGTTAGTGTTGTTACATTGTTGGAGGTACTAAAACTTTCGACACTTGAATTAGGGACTAACCCTTACATGCATTGGAGTGGTGAGGTGAAGTATGCTCTAGGCCTCTTCAGATATGAGGATAGAATAGTTCTCAATAGGGCCATTAATAAGATACTTACTTAGCTCTACACTACTCAGTTTAACTCGACGGTAATTATTCACGGTGGTACGATATTTCACCGATCTAGAGAATTATCACCCTCCTTACAAAACGCGAAATGTCAAACGTGCTATTCGTGATCCGGTCGCAGCATCGGAGGGTTAAAATTATTTTGTGACCGGCAAAACATGAGTGATGCCTCATAGCGGTTTGCGTATAGCGTTTAGCGTCATAGATATCCATGGCAAAACTAATTCGCGTCAAATCGCTCGTCAGTTCATAACTCAGGTATTGAGTAAAGACAGTATGCTGAAATTATGAATAACGGGAATTGTTGTTATTATATTGTAGGTTCGGTTGAAGACCGTTCTGCAGGTTGCCCAATTAATTTAGTTCCATTCTACAGCAGCAGTTCATCGGAAACAATATTGTCAATTTACAATTCAGCTTCCAAACAATATTAATTTAATTGTTCGTTCTATGAAACCTTTTGCTTTTGTGCATCGATATCTAATAATTGAAGTGTACCTAACGGGTTAAAATGCAGGTAAATAGTTCAGTTCTTGAAATATTTTATTATTTTTTTATTTGAACTTTCTTATACAAAAACATAGCGGTACAGAAGGAAGTCTTAATATTATTTTACCCGTATAGATACACACTTATTTTAAGACATTTCGTATAGGTATTATATATTGACTATCTGTCTATACAGACATCACGTGGAAACCTTTGAAAATAGAGGTAACTTAACATTTTTATAAACTAGCCAATAGTCCGTATTTGAGTCTTGTTCTTTGTCGGTTACTGTTGTCATGGGTGGCAGCGAAAGGGCGGCTTTTACCGCCTCGTTTGCTACCGTAATGAGGGTCGCTGTTTTTATACTCACCAGTTGGCGTCACCGGCGAGTGAGGTCCTGCTGTCAAAGCCCGCCCATACATAAACAGTGACAAGTGATATTCAGACAAGTGAGAAGTGACAGTGCCACAAACTTATCTGACCCGGTGGCCAAAATTGGAACTAATGCAAATGTTATACTGTTGTCAGACAAAGACAAAGACAGTAGCGCCCTTCTTACCGGGTCAGATAAGTTTGTCGCACTGACAGCCAGACCTCACTCTGCACTAGCGCCTCTAGCGGCGAATTCACATGCCTTTACCCTAATTCCTTAAGTTCCTTAAAATAACTATCCCAATAAATGAATGTAGTTCAAATTTATAAAATAATATAAATATATCAACGATGAAATAAACGTTAAAAGTATATGACGCGTGAAATAAATGGTTAGCAACATTTTGGGTTCGTGTACCTACTTAAGGTTTAGCGAAGCGTAACGAGGGCGGGTTTTTATAATAAATCTATTAGCAAGCAAATATGTTTATAAGCCCGGTAAATATTATTTGGTGCAAAAGTATAGGGAAGTAGAAAAGCTTTGGCTTGGTCCTCCAAAAACTAATTCTGATTTAAAGCTAGAAATCATAAAATAACGCTTCACACTCAAAGCCCTACACTAGGATTCCCTGTGTCGTGGGTGCGTTGGACAACACACAAGACAAAGACACACCCACACTGAGATCGGAAATTCAAACTCTCATTAAGATTTCCGCCTCATGTTAACCATTGCGCCATTCGGGTCGACAAAATCAAAGTCCAAAGAAAACGTATCTACTAAGTAACGTGGCGGGCGGTGGTACTTCCTCGGGTGAACTCTAGGCTCTTATTACTTATAGATCATTTACATATACATCACAAACAAACTTTCCAACTAATGTTTTATCTCTCCATTCTATTCTCCATTTCAGTCTTGTTCTGAGTCGGTCACAGTCGTCACAGGCGGCAGCGGAAGGGTGGTGCTGCCTGCACGTTTGTTACCTTAATTCCATAAAAGGTATGATGAGGAGTGGGGCAGAAACTGTTAGTTAGGAAGTTAATCCTGGTAGTTGTTGCTTAGCAAGCTGAATCCCAGTTAGTCATGATATAAAGAGTCTTATATGTATTCCAATTTAGTTACCGATGTAACTAAGCTTCAGGACTAAGAGGGTCTCCTCTAGAAAAGTGTAACCACACCTTGTTAACCGATCGCAATTGCTTTTAAAACAATTATTATACAGTAGGAAAGGTATTAAGTGCCGGAGGAAATAGAGAAATCGAAGCTTAAAATATGAAAGTGGTTTTGTAAAATAATGAATTGAAATGGGTTGTTGTAGATTCAAATGACTATTGTAAAAGCTGGCCCCGTTAGATTATTATTAGTGCTATTAGTTTGTTATTAGTACTGTTTTAATGCGCCATTTTTACAATAATGAACTATCATCGGAGATGTAAATTCTTATAGTCTCTTAATAATAGTTAAGGTTTTTTATACACTGGATCATACCGAAAAAAATATAATAATAATTATAATTTATTATAATTAATGTTTTACTTTTAATTTTTTAATATATATCTAATAATTAATGTTTTACACGAATTTATTTCATGGATGCTTATTATCCATTACCTGTAATATCAAACATAATATTATTACTGACAACATCGTAATCATAATGCAATGTTAGACGATAGTGACTTTAGTGAAATTAATTCAAAACTAATTTGCAACATATCCAATCCAGCCAGGTAATAATTAATAATGGCGCGGTCGGGTCAACATCTCTCGACTAAACACCAATGTTCAATGTTGTAATGACAACAACAGAATGCCAGCTTTCCGCCCCTGTAATTAAGGTTCATTGGGGATTGACGGCGAGAATTTAAAATGTCCTAAGTAAATTTTGATAACAAGCTAAATTGAACTATAAGCCCACGGTACAAAGTTGCTTTTAGCGGATAGCGGCAATTCCATATCGTCACGTCTTAAGTGTAGAACACGTGCGGCTATTTATATGATTATAAAGAAACATAGATTCTAATCACACAACTTTGATTGATATTAACTTGCTTCACGAATTATTCTCGTCCTTTTAATTTAAACTGACATCTTATAATTTAAACTTAATGATAATATGCTAGTTGCTAATGAAGCTATCTAAACCTAGCTTTGCAATAATGATAGACATGATTGTTTCTGTAAAAATCTTCAAAGAAAAATTCTCTATACCCGGTATTAGGGATAAAAAAGGCTAAAAAGTTTAAATCAATCCATATGTTATGGAATCAGCGTTGAGAGCAGAGCAAAGGATTGGTCACAAATAGAAGTATCCCTGTCATAAATAAAGATATAGGCCGGTGTGCAAGCGGCGAGGGGCGTATTTATCTTCCGATTGCCTCCCGGACGCCATAAGTCACATTGACGGAGGAATAAATCCTCCGGCGCCAAGTATTGGGCTACAACTATTTATCTGCTGTCGACTATGATGTTCGTGATATCCATGACACGTTGTAATGCGAATTGTCGCGATTTTTACGACATGATCCCATTTTATATCATGGAAATAGCATTGGATCAATCTTTAAATCCGCAAATACATATATGCCCATTCGTGTGTTGGTGGTGTGCTTTAGCATATATCTTCAATACAGTTGTATTAGCTACTAGAAGTAAGTATAGTACGAGTTTGTTTGTGGTTTAAAATTTATATTTTTCCCTTGCAAAATTTCAAAAATTCATTTTTTAAAAAAGCATTTAGGTACACAACTTTAGCCGAAGAAAACCCAGAGCAACCTACTACTAATAACTGAATACACTGTTTTAGAGACGACCATCTCAGTCCTCACGGTTAGCAACGCATCTGTGACCCAATTAGAACGAGACCAATTCTAACAATTACTAACTGGGCTATTAGTAACATCAACTTATAAGATTAATATCACTAACAGTTCCTGTCCTCACACTTTATTAACTAATTAATCAACTAATATTCTAACACCATCTAAACGGGAGTAACCATCCTAGTCTCTAAATTGAGTCTTGTTCTAGGTCAGTCACAGTTGTTATGGGCGGCAGCAGAAGAGTGGTGCTGCATGCTCGTTTGCTATCTTAATTCAATAAAAATCTAATTATTCAGGAATTCATTTTAATTTGCTTTTAAATAAGAATTCTGTGTCCCAAATGTTGACGCCAATCTGAAGCGACGAATAACTTTTGAATGCAGAAGAGTCACGATTATAAAACTTTCTCTACGTTGTAACTCGCTACTTACTCGAAGTTATTCATGTAAACTATGGTGTCTGCGAATCATTTTATTCGCAAAGTTTACCACAGTGGGAGCACTCACTGTACGGGTTGAGATGTAATACTTTGAAGTATCAACCGTTACTGCAGAGTTTACCATGCGAATGGGTTTAGCTTTTGAATTTGGAAGTGTGAGATAAGTAAAATTAATATAAGATTGTAATTATAACTGGAAATATTAAAATTTCTTAAGTATTGTTGGTTTTCGAACTACAGGTTTTAAAACTTATTGTAGTCGATGACGGATAGGTAGTTTTAGTAGGTCGGTACTTACGTAACAAGATCGGTATTGTTTAATTAGATTTTTCTTTTCTTTAAGAATCATCGTAAAATGTGCCGACGATTCATCTAATCAGTAATCGGCCAGTGTTTATCGTCCGTGGAAAACAGGAACAACAACCTCATAAAGATGCGTTGTAAACAAGCCAGAAGGAAGACAAAAGGAAAAAAAATACCTAATTGTCTAATTGTCTTTCAATCTTCCAACCGGAACCCAACAAGCCTTTCAGTGGCTGACTTAATCAAGAGAATAAAATTTCAAACTTCTAATAGAACTATTTCTATTCTCCTAGTATACGCGTCCGGCTAATAAACTAGACAGAGTCCATTCTCCTCCGTTCAAAGAGCATCTTCGTCACGCGCCTAAGCCTCCATTAAATTGTTCATTACTTAACCTGTCACGTATTAGTTCAAGCATTCCCTCTCTGAGCCGTCCACGTCGCTCCGACGCTAAGAACTGCGCTTAAGGCACTCCCAGATGAATTGCAGTTTAACTCCGCGCTCGTAAGCTTCATTATTGATCGAGTAAGCCGATAACGACTAACCGTGCGGCTGGGGCCTTGAGTCAAAGTTTTATGCTTCTTTTATCTTCTTTTGTTTGACCATGGGTGACGATAAATATTTACTACTTGAGTCAACTGCTCGTTACATAAAATTTGACAAATTGATGTAACTTATGACTTTGATATATTCAGTGTTATTTTGTTTGCATAAATCAAGGAGTTACTCGTAATAACCCACGCAAATTTCTTAAAAGTATCAGCGTACAATATTTAGATTATGTTACCAGTATCACACTAAATAAAGTCAAGTCATAACAAAGTAACCCTTAAATCATAATACTTCTGAAAGCACGAAGTTTTTTAGGAAATTTGTCATAACTGTCATCTTTATACACTTAATTATCCCGTGACGTCAAACACAATATTTAACGAGCAATAAATTGTTTAACAGAAATATAAAGAGCTATATAGATAGATGAGAAGACGTTATTTTATATTTCGTGAATGTAAACCCAACCCCAACCTATTCGTCTCGCTGGCTCCCTAAACTCCTTCAAAAAGCTAGTTAAAGAACATTACCTACAGGTTCAATAATGTTAACCTTATCCGATCCTTTTATTGCTATCATAATAAGTTACCTTTTTCTGTTTGCCTTAAATTCGAGAATTTGATATCTAGCTCCTTTCACGTCTGTCACTTATTTCTATTTTTTGCTAAAATTTGCTATTAGTACACCCCGCCCTTAATTTGTATCTTTATCTTTTCCTCTTTACCCTAAGGTTGTCTGGAAGAAATCGCTCTTTAGCGATAAGACCGCCTATTGTATTTCATTTTGTTATATTATGTCTCTTTTATGTTTCTCTATATGGTGTACAATAAAGAGTATTATTATTATTATTATTATTAAACGAACAAACCGAATTATTCTAATTGCGGGATTAAAGACTCGTTTTAATTGCAGGGTATCTCCCGCAGGTCGTCTGAAGTCTCTATGGGTTGCAATGAGGTCGTATCATACAGTACTTATATTTTTATAGCGCCGTGCCGGCTTTCTGGAGAACCACTGAAGCTACCATGACTTGTTATCGGTATAATATTGTATGTATATCAATACCAACTTACACATACCATCAACTTACAAATAATTAACTTTTCGAACACTTTTCTTTCATTCGTGTGAAAACACAGCTCCGCCTGTTTTCGTTGTTGCCTATCAACAGTTTTAGTCTTCGCTGAATTTCTATCTCTAGTACCTGTATATAATATTTTAGACGATACTACTTAAAGCAAAAACAAGTCTTTTTCCATTTTGTCTGCCTGTCAGTCTTTGTTTGCCCGGACTAATCTCTTTTTTCCAATTTTAATGTGATTTTCACTAGCAGGTCTTAAAAGCTAAGCTTCACTATAAAGGTTCTAGGGCAACATTAGGTAGTTTTTCCTGGAATTTCCAGGGGATCAAGATTTGGGGTGTAAGGGGCTCCATCCATCTTTGAGCCCAAGCCGACCTCCCCTGCTCGTGGTGCACCCTGCCGAACAACGGACGAGGCTACGGCGCTCGGTCCCTCTCAGAGGTCTCTGGAATCTGTACCATCCAGTCTAATCCCGACGGTACTCTATGCTGGTGGTAGGGTCTCGAACCCGTCTGGCTAGCGACCACCCTCCTGCTTGAGTCAGCCGCCAAATGACTTGTCGTGTTCCGGCTGGTGGCTTGAGAGCCAGTCCCCCTCTGTCCCACCCTCCCTCTTCCCTTGTGCGGTAACTCTCTGGCTGTATCCTCGGGTCGGTTGGATTCCTGAGGCTCCGATGCTCGAGTGGACGTGATATGTTGGCGCGACGGCCAGGGAGACCTGGTGAAACGGCTCGCCGCTGGCCGCCCGCCGGACAGTACAGGGACCCGAACCCAGGCAACACTCGAAACCTCTGGCCTGGGAGGCTGTCCCATCATCCGGCGAATAATCCCGTTGCGTGGACTCCGTGCCGGAGTAAGAGACCGGTGTGGTACCCGGAGTTCACGTGCGGGGGGGACCAGGGGCCCTTCCGTCCGTCGCGCCAGCAACTCACATAATCCCTCTGTTAGCACGGTGTCATGAATCCGCTCATTGTCTCGGGGGTCTCCAATGGATTGCTGCACCTCCTTCCCTTCCTTTCTAACTTTACACTTTTAAAATGGGCAAGTCTAAAAAGGATAAGGCTAAATCAGCGGCAACCCCTATTACCACTTTGAACGTGGACATGTGCAACATCAGGGGAATTCACACCAACCTCAATACTGTCCACCATCATCTAGAGACAGTAAAGCCGGCCTTACTCTTTTTGACGGAGACACAGATATCATCACCGGCCGACATATCTTACTTATGTTACCCCGGCTATAGGCTGGAGCACGCATTTAGGCGGCATGCCGGTGTGTGTATGTTCGTCCGTGATGATGTCTGTTGCTGCCGTCTGACCTGCCTTGAAGACAAGGACCTATCCGTATTGTGGACGCGCGTGGATATGGGCGACCACACCCGTATTTATGCGTGTCTGTATAGGTCCTATAGCGGAGACGCGGAGACGACTCGATTATTTGAGCACGTCCAGAGATCGACCGACAGAGTTTTGGAGCAGTACCCTTCGGCGGAGTTGGTGATTTTGGGGGACTTTAACGCCCACCACACCGACTGGTTGGGGTCCAGGATCACCGACTTCGCCGGGAGAACTGCTTTCGACTTCTCCCTGGCCTACGGTCTCACTCAGGTTGTTACTGGTTTCACCAGAGTCCCTGACGTTGAGACCCATACTGCTTCTTTGCTAGACCTTCTGCTGACTTCACACCCGGCGGACTATCGAGTGGTGGTTGGGGCTCCTCTTGGATCTTCTGACCACTGCTTGGTAAGGACATCTGTGCCCTTGACGCGTCGGGAGGGTTCTCGGCCCACTGGGACGCGTCAAGTCTGGCACTATAAGTCAGCAGATTGGGATGGACTTAGGGAATTCCTGGGTTCATACCCATGGAGGCAGCTCTGCTTCGCTTCTGGGGACCCGAATGTGTGCGCTGATTTAGTAGCCGATGTGATCCGACAGGGTATGGAATGTTTTATTCCTAACTCTGTCGTATCCATTGGTGGTAAAAACCGGCCCTGGTACAGTGGTTCGTGTACTGCGGCATCAAACTGCAAGCGTGCCGCATACCAGGCCTGGGCGTCAGCGTACTCTTCGAGGAATCCATCTGCCCCTGAGCTTAAGAAAAAGCTCAATGCTGCCTCCCGGTCGGCTAAGAAGCAGATGTCCAGGGCGAAGGCTCAATTCATCGGCAGAATTGGCGAGCGACTAGTCGGCTACCCCTCTGGGAGTCGAGAATTTTGGTCGCTGGCTAAGGCTGTCGAGGGCAACTTCTGTCGTTCATCTCTTCCGCCACTGCGTTTACCAGATAAATCCGTTGTCCACACGGCGAAGGGGAAAGCCGAACTCCTTGGTACCCTCTTTGCCGCCAACTCGACTCTTGATGATGGGGGGGCCACACCGCCTAACATCCCGCGGTGTGAGAGCTCGCTGAATGACATACTTTTTACTCAAAAGGCTGTCAGGCGGGCTCTACTGTCCCTCGACACCAAGAAGTCGAGTGGGCCGGATGGTATTCCCGCAGTGGTGCTAAAGACGTGTGCTCCCGAGTTGACTCCCGTCTTAACGCGCCTATTCTCGTTATCCTACACCACTGGAATAGTACCGTCTTCGTGGAAAGTAGCCCTAGTTCATCCTATCCCCAAAAAGGGCGATCTTAGTGACCCGGCCAATTACAGGCCTATAGCGATAACTTCCCTGCTTGCTAAGGTGATGGAGCGTATCATTAATGCCCAGCTCCTGGGATATCTAGAGGATCGCCAGCTGATCAGTGACCGGCAGTACGGGTTTCGTCACGGCCGTTCAGCTGGCGATCTTTTAGTATATCTTACTCACCGATGGGCTCAGGCCCTTGATAGCAACGGGGAAGCATTGGCGGTCAGCCTGGATATCGCTAAGGCCTTCGACCGGGTCTGGCACAGGGCTCTTCTTGCGAAGCTTCCATCTTACGGTCTCCCTGAGAGGTTATGCAGTTGGGTAGCCAGCTTTCTATCTGAGCGACATATAAAGGTCGTAGTCGACGGTTGTTGCTCAGATATGAAACCTATAAACGCTGGTGTTCCCCAAGGGTCTGTACTATCTCCCACTCTGTTCATTCTGCATATTAATGATATGCTGGAGCGTGCAAACGGCATTCATTGCTATGCAGATGACAGCACGGGAGATGCGTATTACACAGGCCCTGCAAACTCCTCTCAGTCTCATGTGAAGGATAGCAGAATCAAACTTGTGTCTGAAGTCGAGAACTCTCTGGAGCAAGTCTCGGAATGGGGACGACTCAATTTAGTTGAGTTCAACCCCACGAAGACACAAGTTTGCGCGTTTTCCGCTAAGAAAACCCCATTCGTCAAAGCGCCTCAATTCCAGGGTACCGCGCTCACCGTTAGTGAAAGTGTTGGGATTCTGGGTGTTGACATTTCGAGCGACGTGCAGTATCGGTGTCATCTGGAAGCTAAGGCCAAACTGGCCTCCAAAAAGCTTGGCGTCCTGAACCGGGCGAAGCAGTACTTCACTGCGAGGGACCTTCTGATGCTTTATAAAGCTCAGGTCAGGCCTCACATGGAGTACTGTTCTCACCTTTGGGCAGGAGCGCCACAATACCAGCTTAGTCCATTTGACGCCGTGCAAAAGCGCGCAGTTCGAGTTGTCAACAACCCACGAGTCACTAACAGGCTAGAAAACCTAGGTTTCAGGAGAGACATAGGATCTCTCTGCGTGTTCTACCGACTTTACAACGGTGAGTGCTCCGAGGAATTGTTCGATTTGGTGCCAACTTCACCCTTCCATCATCGCACCACTCGCCAAAGATTGAAGTATCATCCACATCGCTTGGATTCGTGGCGGACGAGAACGGTCCGTTTTTCACGATCGTTTCTACCACGAACTTGCAAGCTGTGGAATGAGCTTCCTTCTGAGGTATTCCCGGAGCGCTTTGACATGGGGTTCTTCAAGAAAGGTGTAAAAAGAGCTCTCCTTCAGGGCCGGCGTTCCACTGGTGACTCCCCTGGTGTTGCTCGTGTCCATAGGCGACGATGACCACTTACCATCAGGTGGCTCGTCTGCTTTTGCGTCAGCCCTTCAGGCTATAAAAAAAAAAAAAAAAAAAAAATTACGCGGAAAAAACTGGGTGTGTCCATGGCCCCCACAACGCAGCAAATCCTTGTGTGAGGCTATGAGTGTGTAGCGTCATTTATTTATTTGCATACCGTATATTTTTAAGTTGAGATACTTTTAATAAAACAATCGATCAGTTAAAATTTTGTAACAGGTATGACAAAGTGAACTTTAGTACAATGTGTAATAACTGTCCCATCAAGACTACGTATTACTGCAAATAGGTATTTATAGCGACGCGAATTCCGGTGAACGCCAACAATAGTTGACAATGTAAGTACAATGTGGAGACACTTCGTCAAATGGGAGTGACACGCTGTAATGTGTCGTGGAATAGATAATTCTTGAGTAACTCCGGCCGTAACCGAGATAATGTTACAAACGACGTGTTACTTTCACAATTTACATACATACACTATTACATTACTCAGTTTCCAGTATCAAGAAACTACTGATATGTATCCGTAGCCAATTACATAATTATATGGTATATAAAAAGTTTGTTAATAACAAACAACAAAACATAGGTAGTAAGTAATAATCATAGATAAAACTCTTGCGTTACTGGTGATTGACTTACAGACAATGCACAGCCGAAACTACTGAACGGAAGAAGCTGAAATTTGGCATGTATGTTCCTTGGGGAGTGTAGGGGAGCACTAAGAGAGGATTTTTGGAAATTCCATCCCGAAGGGGGTGAAATAGGGGGGTGAAGTTTAAACGAATTCCACGCGGGCGAAGCCTGCGGGCGGAAGCTAGTAACATAATACATATTACTCTACACACTTATATCCTCACACTAGGATTTCCTATGTGTGGGTTCCATGGGCAACACACGAGACTAGGACACACATCAAGAACTAGAACGAAAATTTAAACTCATCATTCAAATGTATGCCTCGTTGGTAATCGAACCCAGGACCCTCGGAACAGCGATCCGGCGTGTTAAATATTGCGCCATTCGGGTCGTAAAATAGAAAAGGTTTTTTTACGTTACAAATAATACATCACTAACGCCATCCCATATGCCTCATAAATATCAGTCCCGACCGGAAATCGAACACACAACCCCACACTTTGCAGGCAGAGCGAGTAATAACTATACTAGCCGATAAAATATGACATTGCCACTCCTCGCTAAAAACAAATAATAATAATAAAATCTATTTATTGCCAAAACATTCACATGCATTACACATACATCATTATAATAAAAACTGTATTAATAGTAATAAAAAAATAACTTAATTTAAACCAAAATGGCAACAGGAGCGGGCTCAGCTTTTGCTAACGCGGGGCTGGGCTGTGTAGCGCTGGTTTTCAACCAGTCCTTCCTCCCTAGAATGTTGTGCGGGAGTTGAGATAGTCAATCCCCCAGTTACCTGTGGATATGACACTTTTTGCCATTTTTTTGTCACAAGTTATTTCAAAATTAGTCAAATTCATTACCTGTGCTCACATTACAGTTTAGCTTGAAAGCAAAATTTACTTCCGGCATTCTAAATTCACGCCATCAATCCTAGTCATTTGTATGGGATGGAATTAAAACTATTTCCATAGCAGTTCCCTAGTGTACCTACTAATGGACATAGCTTATGAGCAGTGGCGGCTGGTGGGTTGTTGAACTAGTGGTGCACTTTACTGATTAATGAAGGCCTTGGTGGTCCGGCCACTTTTTACAAACTTTATTTTCAAAAGCTTTGTTATTGTCTTTAATATAGTCTATATTTACGCTCATTTTCACTCAGAAACACTGTCTCACTTAGTAAAAAACAAATCAAAAACAATTAAATACTAATTATTACGGACGTAAATAATAAATACACGCGTCACGAGAGGTCAATTTAATATGGCTGGTCGTTCCCGCGCCGGCCCCGGCGACGAATTTCGTCAAATCAAACCTCGGGCGCTCTCGGTAATCTTCGGATTATCCGTGCGCCGCACGGGATCAGCAATGCTCCTTACATTTTCCATGAACTATCTTTTGTCTCACGCGCTAGGCGTGTTTTCTCGTATCACATAGAAATTGTACCAGCAGTTCCGTGCGCTCGCCGATGCGCACGAGAACTTTTCTTTATAGCGAAAGTAAATCTTAATACTTTAGCAAAGAGTTTAAAATTGTTTCGTCATTATTTTAAACGAGATAAAATAATAATTAGTTTATTTTTACTAGATTAGGTAAAATAATAATATATTTTTATAAATAAAATAATAATAGTTTTTATTATTTATTCAAATGTGGTGGTTCAGCGCACGAGCGCACTCAAGGGACAGCTGCCACTGCTTATGAGTATACTTATTGTCTTTAGTTAACCGACCACAAAAAAGAGGAGGTTCTTTCGACTGTAATTTGTTACCGCCTGTACCGATTTTGATTATTCTTTTTATCTTCAAGAGCTGATGCTTGTCGTGTGGTTTCTTTTAAATTTATACGAGATATGACGAGTAGTTTTTGGTTGTCCTTAATATTGCATATTTCATTACTGCTAGAACTTATGACCTCACTTTACCTGCAATGTCAGAGGAAAAACTTATTTCTTCTTGACGCCTGCGCTGGATAGGTTGGGAAAAATTTCGACAACCGTTGACACGTTCGTGGCTCTTTGCCAAACATCAATGAGTCATTGACTGTAGTTTAGAAACTCCTTTTATTCACAAACAGTGCTACAGAAGGTTTGCTCTAATTAGCAAACATTTTGCCAGCGGTTTCATCCAAGGGGATCTTATTTGCTTCGTCCGTTAAAGCCTTACTAATTTGAGTGTGTATGATCATTAAGCAAATGTACGATATAGCGGTCAGTGATTATATCATTCCGGCTCTACTTAGCCATTTTGGACCTACAAATGGTATTTGCTTAGATTACAGAAAGACAAGCTATTATTATAACAGTACTAGCTGCTGTGGAGATAGGCGCTAATTGAGCAATAGTTTGTTATCAATTTTGTCAATGATTGCTTACTAGCTGAACTTTCAGACGTTGTTTTGCAACATTGTTGGGGATGGGGATGTATTTGGGGATGTTATTTATATATCTGGTTCGAGACGGCTGACTTGGTTAACTTTCAGACGTTTTTTTGCAACATTGTTGGGGATGGGGATGTATTTGGGGATGTTATTTATATATTATCTGGTTCGAGACGGCTGACTTGGTTACTTTTTTGATATCAGACAAAAAATAAACCAACATATATGTATAACGATAATAGTACATTATGATACAAGTGTGCGAAGTTGGTCATTACAGTCGAGGCAGTATTGAGCCCGAGCCGCAAGGCGAGGGCTGTAATAGAGCCAAGACTGTAATGAACAAAGCACACGCGTATCATACGACGTTTTTCAACACACTTGCGAGGAAAAAAACAATTAGGTATCGACAATTTTTCAGTCACAAATCAGCAAATTATAAACGAACAAATGTTTGCACAAAATGGCGCGGTTTATTTTTTCGCGCGCCGTATCTTTGGTTGAATAACTATGCGCGCGCAGGTTAAGTCCAAGGCACCGAACATTCAGCCACAATATATTAAACTAAATAATTATGTATTTCTAATAAGAATTTACGGTAATTAATGATTTAAAATATTGTTTTTTTTAAATGCTTTAATAGATAATTAGATGAAGTATAATCTTATCTTATCAGATTTTGACTAAGTACAACAAGTTTATTTATTTACAAAATAACAAATCTTTTGGTAACAACCTCTTTACGGATATTAAAAAAAAAGTGGAATAAGAAAAACTTTACATTACCGCACTAGTGCGGTAATGAAAAGTAAAACGCACTAGTATGTAATAAACCGCATTCCGGGCGTAAGACTAAAGAAAAAATATCAACTTTACGAGCAAGTGTGTTGAAAATTACTTTTTTAATCGGTTAATGCTGGTAAAGTATGAATGTGCTAGACCAAATTTATTTAAAAAAGATACTTGAAGAAAATTACTGGAATACTATTATACACTTTATTATTTTCCTAATATTTAAAATGTATAATGTCTATTTTGAACTTGGTTGAATATTTTTAACGACGATCGCCGTTTGCACCAACAGTTATCTAAGTGCTAAATGTCCAGATTGACGAATACATTTGAAATGCGCGATCCGTATCAATGATTTTTTGTGAAATAAAAATAAATCTAACATTTTGAAATGTATACAATTTATTGTTTGTCCGCATCGAAACGGAAGTGTGTTTCGCGTTTTGTTTACCAAACAACAGGATTATTTCGGTTCGGTTTTTATTTCGTCGGTCATAATGTCATTCACCGCGGTGAAACCGGGTTTGTAGTTTGCACAATATACACCGAACGCGGTGAACTTTCCTCTAACATCTGCCTGTTGCAATGTCCAAAATTTTTGTTCGGTACATAAAAATGCTTTTTGTTTTCGAACAATGCTGCACTGTCATCGTTAAAGCGGTATTAAATGGTGGTTTCAAGTACGGCAACTGACGGTAACTCGGTATTCCTGAATCACACAATTCGTAACGACTTTGTCTATGAAACAAGATGTTTGTGGCTCGATACAATACAATAGGAACAATGCAAATATTGTGCACAACATACTCGTAATACTAAAGAATGAGAATTACACCGAGTATGTTACAGGCAACTTTTGGGTAGGAATTTAGTTGCCTAAAGAAAGAGAAGGTAGGTTGCTCAGATACATAATTATCAATATTACATTATATGTATGGAGGAAGAGAAAAATAAATATATGTACGGAAAGTAAAATAAAGCACATTGAATGATTGCAACTGATGTGGAGAATCCATGATATACTGGGGAGGGTAAGAAGGAATGAAGCTCAATATTATCTTTATGCATGACTTCTCATGCAGTCACGTGTTATTGGCACACATCACTTTGTAAGCATTAATTATTAAGCATTTAATCTCTTCTTACATTTTCCACTATTTAAGATAGTAACACGTGGTGATTGTGATACTGACATTTACCATCATGGCTTATTTATTTATTTATTTAGTTTAGGTCTGCCAGTGGTTACACCACTATACATGCAAACAAGCTTAAATCTAGTATTAATTTCTAAGTGTTTAACCTTTTAAGGCAAACACAGCATGCACTAACAATAATTTATAATAAAGTACTACTAAATTACAACTACAGCGGATCTATTCTAATTTATGTTGGCCTGTTGTTATTGCTTTCTTAAATTGTACCAGTGACGAGTTGTTATCATCATGGATATCGGCTATTATTGTTATGGACGACCCGGATGGCGCAATGGTTAACACGCCGTATTGCTGTTCCGAGGGTCCAGGGTTCGATTCCCAGCGAGGCGGAAATTTGAATGATGGGTTTAAATTTCCGTTCTCGGTCTGGTTGTGTGCCCAAGTGTGTAGAGTTATAAAATGTTATTATTACTATGTTTTGTTAACGTTTGTTATCAACAACAACTAGTGTAGGGCTAGGAGTGTGTAGCGTTAATTATTTATTTATTAACATACAAAATTATGTAGCAAATAAATAAAACTAAAACTTTCAGTGTAGTATATATATTATATTATAGTAGTATACATATTGTAGTCAGCCTACATATTGAAAGCAAAGTGGCTAGTAATGCTGTAGATATCTCATTAAAGCTACATAAAACATGGCGAGGATCAGGGGACATTTCCACAAGTCATGGTGCTACAATCGCCTGACTCACGCAGGAAGAGGAGTACTATCAATTCATCGCGTTTAATAATGTAAAAATTGTGTGAGATGGTTTTATGCTGAGGGGAGATAAAGATATTGAAACGAATCTGTCGAATATATATGTACAAAATATTGAAGTGATGACTACATAGTGCTTCTCGAATGCTATACTAGCTTCCGCCCGCAGGCTTCGCCCGCGTGGAATTCGTTTAAACTTCATCCCCCTATTTCACCCCTTTCGTGATGGAATTTCCAAAAATCCTCTCTTAGTGCTCCTCTACGCTCCCCAAGGAACACACATGCCAAATTTCAGCTTCTTCCGTCCAGTAGTTTTGGCTGTGCGTTGTCTGTCAGTCAATCACTCAGTAACGCAAGAGTTTTATAGATATTTATAGAGATTGAATACTCGTATATTGTTACAACAAAAGTGGGTCTTGTAAAATAATTTGACAAAACATGTAAGAATTTCTAAACTTGTGTCAAAAATTACTGAGATTGAGATTACTTGATTACTTGAGATTGTCCAACTTTAGAAAAATAATTAAGGCCTCTCCAAAAGACTAAATATGTGTTAACGCCCAGTGTCAATTCACATTAACAATTCACTCATAGTATATTCGCTCGCTGATGGAGATATAAAACCGCGTTTGCCCATCAATCACTGCAGCGAACAATTGATTTATGAAGACCGTCCAAATTCAATGATATTTTAGGAATAAATCCTAATATTTTTACAAATTTAAGTGCATTTTCGTATAGAACGACCTTATTGTATCAGAAAATGACAGAATAGATATTCTACGGATAATATAAACTAGGTTTGGATTCAATATTGGATCAAGATAATATTTTCTGAAGATATTTTCTTAGTTTACCCTTTCCCCTTGACCCTCTTACCAAAGAACAGAACCTTACTCTCAACAGAAAAAGGGCAACTTACACCTATGATACGAGAAAAAACGAGATGACACGTTACTGTCTTCTGTCTCTCACTGCGTGACGGTTTTTTTCTATGATTATGCTCGGGTCTTAGGTGTTACTGATGTGTAATCACTACAGTGAATGGGAATTGGGAGAAGGTGTGGCAAGAAACTCCGAAGGAGCTTCTTTTCATACTCATAGTTACAGATTGAACTTATTCTACTTACGGCTTAAATACGAAACTCATATCCAAGCTTTTCTATGATGGATTATCCATATGACGAATCTGATATGAATAATTGATTATTATGATTTTTTATCCCTTTCCCTTCGTTTCATACGTTTTACACGATATAGAGAGGATTTCTGGGATAAAAAATATCTTAAGTAATTTTCTGACTCGTTAACAATCTCCACACAGTTTCATCAAAATCTATTCAGCAGAGTAGCGTGAAAGGCAGACAGACAAACTGTCAGAGTTACTTTCACATTCACAATATTAGGGCTCATTTTCATTGGTCGATAACTCGGTCGATAAACAGCATGCGGGGAGTCCCCGAATACGGTATAACAACTAGTGAAAGTGCGTCGTCAATATGTAGTCGATATACAGCATGCGGGGACTCCCCGCATGCGGGCTCAACAACCAATGAAATTCGTCGGTTGGTGTAAAGCAAGCATAGTGCGTGCTGCGGGGGTTTAGTTTACGATTATTATTCGATGCGAAATAACGTTGCGCGATAGCAATATGGCTGATCGTTTCACTGAAGGACAAATGCTTAAATTGGTAGAATCATACCGAGACTACCCATGTTTGTGGAATGTGACCAGTAATTTATATAAAAATCGAGATGCCAGATTTCTTTTTCTTCCGTGAAGCTAATAATTTCTTCTTAAGTATGTCGGAAATAGCTAAAATTGCTCCACACAACATTAATTGCTGTTCCATAGCAGGCACGTCTATTCAACTCCACAACTTCAAAACTACTGTCTCGGTGAGGAAATTCAAACATCCCGCATGCATGCATGCTGTTAGGAAAAATATTAAATTTTCTATTTAAAAAAGCAGATTCTATACAAGATTTTGTTTATCTGAAGTCGTTTATAAATATCTTGCGGTTTGGTTCACAAAACATGAAAAAAATTTAGAGGAATCTCAAATCTTTCATTATAATGCCAAAAGTTAACATTTATAAAAGATTTGAGATTCCTCTAAAATTTTTTCATGTTTTGTGAAGCCATATAAAGAAATGTTTGTCTTCGT
Source organism: Hesperia comma (assembly GCA_905404135.1). NCBI lineage: Eukaryota > Metazoa > Arthropoda > Insecta > Lepidoptera > Hesperiidae > Hesperia > Hesperia comma. The sequence goes on along the minus strand of FR990022.1, from coordinate 18,509,405 downwards.
GATACTATTAAAAATATTCTACTACTAGCTTTTAGCCGTGGCTTGGCATGAAATGACTTCAACTGATTTTCATACAAACTATCAACCCCTATTTTACCAGCTTAGGGGCGGAATACATTGATGTCTATAATGTCTACTAAACTTTAATCTTTTATAATCTTTGCAAAATGTTACCATTAAGTAGCTATAGTGGGTTTTTGGTAGCTACGTCCTCAGACCAATAAACTATAGACGGAACAAAGAGTGAAGCTGGCAAAAGTAAGCCGAAAGCACACATCGACACCAATAGAATGCCCTATGTTCACAGTTTGAACTGTCTTCTGAACGCAACAAATTAAAACTTTATTTTTTGAAACACAAAACTTCATTTATTGTTTATTATTTAGAACACAAACTTCGTATTGGTGTGAGTGCCGCCGTGTGTATACAAGGCTAGGCTTACTTTTTGCTGGCTTCACTCTTTTGTTCCCGGCGCTCCGTCTATAGTTTATTGGTCTGAGGCTACGTCTGAATTATAAGTAAACGATAAATGCCGTCTTCACTGACCATATTGCGAGCTCAGCGCAATCATTACAGTCCGACTAACAAATATTAAGATATTTCGAGTTGCCCTTATAAGTTGATCCATCAATCAATCCAGATTTTGATCTAATTGATTAATGGACAAGTCACGAGTGCTCTCGTAACTTTATCGCTTCTGTGGAATAATCTAAGTTTATTTATGTTTTCATGTGTAATTAGTAAAGTTTTTGGCAAGGCATTTACTGAAAAACTAATGTTAAACAGTATATGTATAATTAAACTAATTAAACGGACCACTGAAACATTTTGGATAATACTCAGCCACTGACATTTACATTTCAGTAGCTAAGTAAAGCGTAGTAAAGATTTAACTAATTAATAAGTAACGGAATTTGTTGTTTAATACAATTAACAATTACAATCCTTTTTTTAGTTTCAATTATGAGATTCTTTACAAATTCAGTTACTTCTAAAAATATTTAAAAACAAAATTAAATATGCTTCCGATATTATACCTGCGTATGTATCAAACGTATAATATACACACTTTGTATACCGACGTATTTTTTACGCCCCGGTCAAGAGGGATTAAAGTGACTTGTAAGTGTTTCTACACATCTTGATTTCAAACCTACCTTCGATATTTGAGTCTTGTATTGAACTAGTGGGAATCATCCTTTATTATTGACCAGCCCCCTTATTATGAACTCTTAATTCCAGGCAGTTTACGTTCATTGCGCGTGGGCGACAGAGACAGCGCCTTATTACCTGTAAGGCGCTATCTCTGTCACCCACACGCTGTGAACGTGAACTGTCTGGAATTAAGAGTTCATAACAAGGCCCCTGGAACTCGAAAAACAATGTAAAATTTCAGCAATAGAGCCAGCCACTACATGTATAAGAATGAGAAAGGCATAAAGTATTCTTTGTGAGTACGCCATCGCAAATATAATGACCAGTTACATTATGAAAGTCAAAAAGAAACGCCGATACGAATATCGATGATCGCCGCTGTAACTTCTTACTTTGTCTTACGTCGTTTCTGTTGCCATCAGCCCCATGGCTCCATCAATCACCATGCGTTCGATTGATTAATGAAACCACCCGCCTCAGTGTTTTCAAATTCTTTTTTCCTCCTGCCTTTGTTATAATGTTCTTGGAAATTTTACAAACCAATAGCGACAGCAAAACATTATTCTTTGTTTTTTATTCACTAGACCAGGATTAATTGCTGATACGAAAACACTGTGTTTCTGCTTTTATTCTCAATGTTACCGTTTACTGAGTACACAGTAAAGTCCACATTGTTAAAAATACAAGCACAATATTTAACACTGGACGACGCAGCATCAGATATAAATATTAACGTTTCATTTGGTGTGTGCGTGATATACGGGCCCGTGATAGCCTGAAGGGAGGCGGGCTTTCTGACAGAATCATTTACACTTACAGCTAGGCTAACGCTGAAAATCGGTAAAGCCGCTAAGCAAACATCGGTCTTCATTACTGTGTGGTGTTTTTTAAACTTTCAATAAGTATAAGCTTGAAAATAGATATTATTATCCGCTACCGATTCCGCTGAATTTGGTAGGTATGCTGAATAAATAAGTTTTATTAGTGTTTACGTGTATATTTGTTTGTTAATATCCACTATACCTACGGGCAGTTATTCATACAGTACATCGATAATACTAAGTAGGTATCATTGAGTACTCGTATTAAAAGATGTACTCCGAAAAAAATCATACATTCCAACATAATATGTACCGTCGTCCCAAAACATGGCATCCTCAGGATAAGTAGATATACCTCCTACGGTGGTTCGCTTTCGTCTGAGCGATCGTGTTTATACCGTTTCCGGCCCTCCCTTACTAATTGGTACGACTTAATCGAATTGACTAATTGTAAAACCGGCCAAGTGCGAGTCAGACTCGCGCACAATGGGTTCCGTACCATTATGTATAAAAACGCCAAAAAAATCTGGTCTGATGTATAAAAGCCTCACTTAAATATTTAATTGTTTTATTGTAGCCATATATTACGCACAACGCCATCTCTTGGACCGAAAGGTAACTAAACTATCGCTGAGGCGTCTTAAGTATGGGCGCCCACTTAAATATTTATTTTTTTCTGTTTTTTAGTATTTGTTGTTGTAGCTCAACTGTGTAACTATTACGGTTCATGAGATACAACCTGGTGACAGAAGGACGGACGGACGGACAGCGAAGTCTCAGTAATAGGGTCCCGTTTTACCCTTTGGGTACGGAACCCTAAAAATAACGTAATTCCTGACTTCAACTTGTCAACCAGTGGGACAATTATGGATTGCGATGCGATGGGGTTGATGATTTACCTATACGAAAAATTTGTGTTTGAATTTGAATTAAAATGATGATTCATGTAAGTGTCGCAGCCAATTCCGGCGCCGGTATGTGTCTGTATTATCCTTTCCTTTGGCTACTCCAGAAGTCGTTAAACTTCCCGAGTGGGTCAGGCCAGGACCTTAATTAAACTGAACTTAATTACCTTTCATACAAAAGCTATATGTAGCTATAATTAAGTAGAATTTGTAACTACCCACATATTGATATAATTAAGAAAATATCACAAGAATTTCAGATAATATTTTACTACTTAGGGCTGTAATACAAACTCATGTCCAAGTATACCGTGACTAGAGAACCGCCCGCGCTTCGCTTCGGGACCCGTAGGTAACAGCCGCGTAGGTCCCGCTCCCGTATGAATCTCGGCTAAACAGTAGCCTAATTATTTGATATACTCAGTATATTATACTGGAACATCAGATATACATTTGCATATGACATAATTAAATTAAATGTAGTATTTGATAGCATGATTCAGAACTTGCAAATGAATTTTACTAACGCCATCTATTAACAGCATTCGGAACTAAATATCTAGCAACTATCAAAACATCGAACTTCCCATGGGAATGAGATGTTTTTCCGCGGTAAAAAGTAGCCTACGTCACTCTCCACCCTCCCAACTATCTCTACACACATAAACTATATCATATAATAGCCATGTTGCGACGTGAAAGAGTCACAAACAAACAAACAAACACACTTTCACATTTATAATATTAATAATATGGATTGGTGTCAAATGCCACGTGTCATCCTTCAAAAGTTTCTGTGCACGATCCACGAACTGAGTCGAAATATTCGCATAAAAAATAAATTAATTATTATCAGATGCACCCCTATCTTAACTAACGTTAAGTTTAAAATACTTTAAAACCATAAATTAACTGTCTTTATCCAAACACATAAAGATTACAAGATGTTCAAAGATTTGCTTACGTCACGAAGTCTAGACAAATCCGTACCCCTATAATGGTACTTACCTACCTACCTACGCGGCGCCCGCTCAGCGGCAATTAGGCAGAAATAATCGCCCACACTCATGCGGGCCGTCTGAGGGATTAATAAAGCGATGTTGTATTTATCGTCACGTTACTAACAGCCGACTGGCTCTTACGGCAATGAATTTTATGTCCCAATAGATTTAACTTAAATAAATTACCCGTTTTCATCAAAAGATATGTTTTCGGGAATAACGTGAGCTCGCTGGAATTCTACGCTTCGAAAATGAGAAATCATTAATTCAATTACAATAAGTGATATCATGTTCGGTTGTTAATGTGAATGAATTTCGGAAAACTTGATGAAATTTATATTCCCACATCTTTGCCGCAAAATAATAGCACCGTTATAACTACGATTATTATTTGAATGGGTCCATGCTTGGACACTAAAATATTTGTATATTGAATATTGATACGCTAATCTCCGAAGTAGCTACACCAATTTAAATGTGGTTTGTAGTAACTTTGGGATAGATAAATGCAGTGTTTCCTTATCGATACACAAATAAAAAAATACGTATTATGATGTCTATTTTAAGTAGGTACCTAGGTTAACCTACTATTTCGTCCAATATTTGTGCAAACAAAATTTAAAAAAAAACAAAATAACTCATTTTCTTTGATAGAAATTCACGACTTCAACTAACATCCTTATTATAAAAGTTCCAAATCGTTCATCTGCGTTTCCATTTGCCCGTTATAATGAGTTTTTTTCAGTTCAGAAATAAATTTCACAGTCATTACTCACTTCTTGACCGATAAAAAGTTTTAAGAGGTCTTGTCAAAACTAGTGGCTCGTAAGTCAATTTAAAAGAGTTCTGCACATCTAAATTTCCTTCCCTCGGCCGCGCAGAAAGTTTGAATAGATTAAGAGTATTTTGAAAAGACCTACCGTTTGCCAATTTAACACAAAGTTTGACACAGAAATGATTAAATGATTTCATTCAACTGAAGGAACGACAGTGTGAAAATGTGTGTGACAGTGTGAAATATCACTGTGGTACCATTCATATGTAATCGAATAAGTTAAAGAAGGAACTAAAAGTGCAATTGATAGGGTAGATACCCGCCAATGGCAAACATTTTTCGAACGCTTCCGTATTTCAGAGGGCATTGAAGTCAATGGTCCCGGTCGTAATAAGAAAGCATTTGTTAAGCTATCTCTATATAATGTAGGGAGGATGGTAGTGCATTTACCACCCTACACTACATCTCCGATTCTTTAGTGTGAGTGTGAGTAAACAAAAGAGTTATATTATATAGATCTTTAAAATAACAAAATTATAATAAAATGTTAGACATAAGTTTTCCTTGTAAACATATACCTAATCATGATAAATAATATTATTATACTGTACGGATGTCCACTCAGGAAGAGGGGTCTTCCCTAACACAGGTTTTGATTAACTTACCAGGGGAGTACCCACAACATGTAACTATGTAAAATTATGGTATAATAAAGAATTTTTGAATTTTTTTTTTTTTTTGAATTTTACTTAAGTGGATTTGTAGTCAAGCATTAACTTATTACACATGATTTTTTTTTTCACTTATCCAAACTGGAGCGGCAAAGAGGAGGATACTATAGGCCTTCGCTAAACCTAATAAAAAGAGCTTGTGTGCTCTAAAGTGGCCCAGCAATTATTACCTACTGGAAATACAATCCAGGACCCTTCGAACTACAGTTCAATAATTGTGTTCCGGATGGAAAGACGCAGAGCCGGCTACACCTTTTTATAGGCGACCATCTCAGTCCTCAGAGGCAGCCCGTCAAACCCGCCCTCGCTTCGCTTCAATAAACCAGTCCCTTCAAAAATCTCTATAAATAACAAATTATGTTATTCCGATGTCTACGCTATATTACTGCAAAGTTTCATGAAAATCCGTTCAGTAGTTTTTGCGTGAAAGAGCAACAAACACACACACACACACACATACATCCTTACAAACTTACTATAATATTAGTAGGAAGTAGGAAGTAACATCAATTGACAGTACTATCGCTACCAGTTTTCACATTAATGAATAATTCAACCAACTAATATTCTAACACCATCTGTTAACCATCTTAGTCCCTAAATTGTTTTGTTCTAGGTCGGTCACAGTCGTTCTGGGCGGCAGCGGAAGGTTGGTGCTGCATGCTCGTTTGCTCCCTTAATTCGACAAAAAACATAATTATCATCGCGGCATACTTTTTATCAAGTTCTCTAACAGAGCTCTTTAAATATATGTTAGGTCTAGTTACGTTTAATATAAATGCGTACAATATCATATACCTACCATTCCTGAAAGCACATCATACCGTTCTATCGTAAATTCGAATCAGTCGTTTTATGACGTCAGAGCGATTACGGAAGACGGATGGTACAGGGTACAGGCCTCCCGCTCATTCATATTATGCTTTCGTAATGGATGTCAAAGTATTCTCAATCTCAACTATGATTCTAACTACGTAATGTAGCTTTTGATATATTTACATTACGATAAATGGGTATTTAGAAATCTAGATGTATGTTGTGATAGTTTAGTTTTTGTTAGTTTAAACCTACCTATTTATTACAAGAGAAAAATCCCTCACTTATCATGAAATATAAAAAAGCACTAGGCATATAAATATAAGATGGCTAAATAGAAGTATGGACGACTGCCCCAGCAATGAATATACATAGAACCTAGCAATATGTAAAGCCGAATAAAAAGTTTCAGGAATCTCTCATATCTTCACGATCCTGAAAATAAAAACGTTTAACACCTACGCTTTTAAGTATGAAAACTGCAAACAAGTGTCATTGCTATGAACTTCTAGTCACTGCAACAACTAATTTTCTTAAAATAATGCTTGACAACAATCCTATCTGTCTGATAGTAAATGGTGATATAGATTTGTGGTAAAGCATACTTACGTACCTAATAGAGATAAATCTTTATTTGAAGACAATATTATTTATAATCTTAGGGTACTTTTTATTATTACCTTTACAAAGATTCCATAAATGAAAAACTTAGTACGTAGTATTAGGTAACTTCTATAATAATCTGTAGGTAGTGAAACAGTGATATGATGATATTGACTCGACCTATGTGAGAACGTTGTCCTACAACGACTATTGACAGAATTGTACTCAGGAATATTCTGAATATCGTATAGAAACTGCAAGCTACGAATACCAATATTTTAGAATATCGGATGACTGGCTCCGATAGGCTAATGTTGTATAATCGAACCTTTAAAATCTTCTATTTGAAATAAACTAGCAATAAAACTGAAATATGCATCCAACTTCTATTGGAACATACATTGTGAAACGCTCTATTGAGAGAGGAATATTATGGAAATTTTGCGAAAATAGAGGGATGTTTCCGACAGGTACATAGTGCGAACTTCAGGCGAATGCGTTGAATTTACTTGTCGTAAATAAACTCACTGTAATAGCAGATCGAAAACCGGTGGTAAATGTCCTCGAGTAGAGTCTATCTACAGATTCAGTGATATCTATTCACTGATAACTTAAAAAAAACGACCTTAATATCAACAAGTAATGAAATGAGAATATCAATAAAGTAAAGTAAAGTAGTCAATGTCAATTTAAGACGGATTACAAGGATAACTCAAAAAGTACTCGTTAGGTCAGTCTAATATATTAGCAATTCGAATAATAAAAAAAAACAACACACCCTTAAAAAATTCATAAAGTAACACACTTAGGTAAAGAGGTTTTAATTCCGGAATTGCTGCAACTATTCTGAAAAGAATGTATTTAGGGATACCAAAAATATATTTAATCTATACTTAGAGAGAAATTTATATCAGTTATCAATAAGTAGCACCAGTAACCCGACATTTAATTTCACTGATATATCCTTCATTTCATTAATTGCCAGTAACGTGTTATTTTATAAAAGTTATTTAATAAAGAATAATTATATTATAAACAAATTAACTAAAATTGTTTGATTTTAATCGGTACGGAAATAAAAGAGATACGCAAATATTAAGGTTAAGACATGATCATACTGTCCTAAAAATATTACAAATACAATCACGAGACAAGCTCTACCTTTCGAAATCGGAATACCCAATCAAAAGGTTTGAGTCATTGAGCATAAATTAAATTGACATTATTGAGAATAACTCAAAAACTGACCGTCAGATATCGCTCAGATTTTTATGGGCCTAGACGGCATTACCTTTCGAAAGTACAGTACGAAGTTCTGGGGTAACACACATAAGAAAAAACTCACACACGATCTGAGAACCTTCTCCTTTTTGAAGTCCGTTAAAAATCAGTTACGTAAAGAAAAAAAAGTTTTTTTAGTTTTTTAGTAACGTTGTCTATCCTATCCATTTTCATCCATCCATCCATTAAACTCTGTAGTCTGGATAAGTAAAGGTAAAGTTGCATGTGAAATAACAACTAATACAACATGACTTTTTGACAGTTGTAAGCGAACTGACTTAAGAATGGATGGGTATATGCGAACAGCTGTAAGTGGCCGAGCAAGTTAACTAACTGTTAATAAGTTTAGCGAGAGCGGCGTATCAGGATACGTATTACGTACAGAACTACGTACAACTTGAAGTTATTCGTTTGAGAGGCACGTAACTGCACAATGATGGAATTGGTAGCTAAGTGTTGTAAGTTGTAACGGTGATAGTTTCTAGTGCCGAGTTAGTAATAGATATACCTAAATAGCTATTTCAATTTTTTTTGAGTTTTTTATACTTTTTTTAAGTCGGTTAAAACAGCATAACACTCGAGTAATTATAAATGTATAAGAGCATCCATAAAATGTCTTAACATTCGAAAATTAATTATCAAACTGAGTACGCATGTATCAGCCGCGCAATATTCAAAACGGCTTTAGGTACTAAAATCACACTACGTAGTTTAGATGTAGGTCAAGGATTTCGTTAAGAATATTCACAGCTCCCTCAAAATACTAACGAAATAAAGTTCTAAATTTAGATTCGTAAACGGGTTTATTATTAACAGTAACTTACTATACCTGTTGGTGGCGAACTTTTCGTGGAATTAGGTACATAAAATAATTACTTAAATAAGCTCACCACTGTCTTAAGAGCCGAGGTACGATTAGTATTCATCTAATTTATACTGGAGTGCCGTAAGCTTTATATCTTGGAAACCAGGGCAAGTACAGTAAAAGTATACACTGAAAAATATACAAAAAATAATAAAAAATACGTGACTTTTTTTAAAGTATTCTTATTGTTTGTTACCTCATAACTTCGTACTGGGTAAAACGATTTTTATGATTCTTTTTATATTCGAAAGCTGGTACAAGTCGTGCAGTTACTTTAAATTTAAGCGACATCTGAAAAGTAGTTTTTGAGTTACCCCTAATAGTCTGTATTTAATTAGCTCTAAAGAACTACGTTGATGATGTTCTCATTTTATTACTTGTGTACGATGAAGTCGTTTTCTTTATAAAAGTTACCTATATCTGATCTTGCTGCGTGCTGAAGCAAACAACGCGCTTTGCATCGTCATGCATGTCGCAAAAAACTTGAATAATTTGCCCGTGTTTGTGTTACCGTTGATTGTAACGTGAGTGTTTTGGAATCATCAGTAAATAGGTTTTTTGTAAGTAAGCGTTACCTTTTACACCGCTCCCAGATGTGATCGAATAAAGCGTTAACTTATCGCATACGACACAAAATCTTTTAAATTTGTCACTTCAAAGAAGGTATTATGGTTATATTAAAGTCAAACTGTGTACTTATCCCTAGTACGGCTTCACTATTTAATACCTACCACGGGAACACTTTGAACGTTATGATAACACGGGTTAATGTTGGGGTTTGCAACAACGATAAATTTATAAGGATTACAGCAACAATAATTGCTTAGCATAAATAAAATAAACACATATATTAAGGAAATTAATTTTAAGATAACAAAAGTGTATTATGTAACGAAACACCTGTTACAACGTTTTTGGTAATATTATATATGATATAATATTATATATGATATATATGATATAATATTACCAAAGATATATATGGTAATATGATAATATATATCTTTGGTAATATTATATCATATTACCATGTCAATTTATTATATCATATTTATAATTCCTTTAGGGGATAAAATTAGGGATGACAATTACTAGTACTTCCACGCGGGTAAATAAATAAATAACGCTATAAGGTACAGTACAATATTAAGTACCTACACACCAACACCGAGAAAGGAAATTAAAATTCATTCAAATTTCCACCTCGCTGGGAATCGAACCCAGGTCCCTTTGAACAGCGATCCCGTATGTTAACCATTGCACCATTCGGCTCGGCAAAACCGCGGACATCAGCTAGTGTAAGACAAAACCACAAAAGAAATGGACGTCGTCTAGATCTAGAATATCTAGATGTTCAAAACTTATACAATCAACGTCTTGTAGTTAAGACTATAAGAACACTGAAACTGAGAAGTTCCACCCTGTTTCAAAAGATCCAGGTCAAAAAGTTAACTGCACGTTCTGTTGAAGTATTCTACTAATTATTCTTTGAGCACTAAGTAATTATTAAATTTCAAACTGTTCTTTCTGTCTTGACAACGTGATTTGTTCCCAGTTAAAGCTTTTCCATGTTCTTGTGTTTTTCTTATGAAAGAATTGGAACTAATTCAGGGCTGGTTCGTTTGCCGGCTAGCGTTGGGGATAATATACGGCCTGTATGTTGTATAAAGATGTGGGGACATTACATACAGTGTGTCATACAGTGACGACATGGAAATCCTGAATCACACTTTGGATTTTATCTATGTCGCTTATGGTTGATTTTGCCATTCAATTGGACGCCTAGGCATTTAATTGGACAACGGCATCCAACTAAACGCCTAGTCTTGTGGTTGAATTTTCATGACACTTCAAACGTTCAACACTTCAGCTGACTGAAAGGCAGTCTGATGGTTGAATTGGCTTAGTCATCTTGCACGATAAAAAATCGCACGATTGGTTGACTTGGCACCTTTCGAATTTACCTAATAATTCCGTCATTAACTCGCACGCTTGTACAGTCAGGTAAATAATGTTTAAGAATTAATACTTATACTTAACAGCCACCGCGGCGCTAGCTCGACTTCGTTTATGTCGCAGATTATATCATAGATTTCACGAAATCCCCAAGTAGGTATACCACAAAATCGCGACAGATGTTGTGATCTAGCTAATCCCTACCTATCACACACTCACACAGCAGAATCGATACTTGAGTTCCGTAGCGGCAGTAGGTACTCAGGGCAAACTCGAGGCTCTAACAGCTGTAAGATTGGACTCAGTTGCTACCTAGTCATGACACCTCGCCTGACGGGAGATCTCCCTTTGCCACACAGATACCATTATCACGAAAAATACCCTCTTTTAGTTTTTTCATGTTTAAATCTGTAATACCTAAGCCATATAGAGACAGGACGGACGAGTTTATTTTTTTCAATTCTACTATCGAGACACTGGGATTCAATAATAAAAACACGAACAACTTACGCCCAGGGGAGGTTTTACCTAGTAAGAACCTAATCCAAAAATCACGTTTTACAAGGGTTAGTGAACTGACACCCAAGGGATGCTGAACAGGATAGTGTTCCGAGGAGCCTGGGGTTATTTATGGGGCGTTCACCCTCCCGCTTTGGTTGGAAACTAGGACAATGACAAATAATTCTCAACTCTCGGCTCCGGTACAGTTGTAAAAGGAATATAAGATGCAAATGACCTGTCAATCTTAAGAGATGATGAGCTTCTAGTTGAATGGAGCGTTCATATTGAAACAACGTCAATGTAATCTTTCAGAATTTCGTTAGGTATAAGGATTTTTCGCTGGCAAAATGTTAGTAAATAATGAAATTATTAATAATAAAATTATTAAATAATAAATAAAAATAATGAAATTATTAATAATATAAACCATTATATTTAGTTTGAAATCATATTGATCCGATTCTCATTGTTGCGAATGTTTACAAGTAAATGGTTCATGATTAAATAACGATGAAATTAGGTAGGTAGGTAACAGCCGCGTAGGTCTCGCTCCCGTAGGAATTTAGGCTAAAAAGTAGCCTACTACTCGCTCTCTTCACTCCACCCTGTCTGAGGTGTGTGGAGCCCTCGGGACAGTTAGTTCCCCTTTGGGGGTGTCTCTCGCGGCCCGTTAAAACGTGCCGGTCCTTGGGTTGGGCCCTAAGGCCCTTGGTTGTCCATCTGTGGTTAACCAATAGGTCAAGTCCGGTGAGTGGTGGCCTTTTTACAGGCCACAGAGTCTTAAACGGGATGGGGTTCATCTTTGCGCCGCCCAGGCGATCGAGGCCCTACCGGGTGAATCCCGCTGGTGGGAAGCCCAGCAGGAGCCGATCAGCGCCGGGCGATGACTTACGAAGCCCCAGTATCAGTCAGTGCTAGCCCCGTCCCGCGCAACCAGCAAGTCGCGCGGGAAGGCCCAGCGGTCCGGTGGACGGGTGTGGAGCGGCGCCAGGTCCTGCAGATGCGGGAACCGCGACGCGTCGACACGCCCGAACATGTTGCGTGCCAATCTCTCGATGAAGTCGTCCAGGCTCTCGACTCGAAGGTCCCTCTGGATGACGGCGTTCCTGACGTAGGTACCTCGGCGCACCAGTCAGCCGGCGGAGTGCAATCGCCTGAACCGCGCGCATCCTCTTGCGCTGCGGTTCGCTGGCGAGCGCGTACCACGCCGGTGCCGCGTACGTGAGGTGGGATCTGATGTAGGTCATGTAGACCCCGAGCTTCAGTCCGAGAGGGAGGCTCGAGGAGAGCACTGGTTTCTGCCATCGCGCGTCTGGAATTCGCGACGGCTTTCGTAACCTGTGGCTTCATCGAAAGTCTTCCGTCGATTTTGCCCCCAGGTATTTGGCCTGTGGGGCCCATTGGATATCTTGTCCGTGAAGCTCCAGAATAGGGTCCCGCCTGTTGAGGTATCCTCCTATGTTCACGGCCTGCGTCTTCCCGACATTCACCGACAGTCTCCATTCGGGGAGGGCATCAAGCGCACGTTGCATCTTGACGATGGCGTGGGTTCTATTCAGCGACGTGGTGATGTACGCCACGTCATCGGCATACAGGGCAAGCGACGCCCCCCTGCCGCCGGGATGTCGTCGGTGTAGCAGGCGTAGCAGACCGGGGACAGGCAACTCCCTTGCGGGACGCCGGCTGCGATTGGTCGCTCGTTGGATTCGGCGTCTTCAATCACTACTCTGAAGCTTCTATTTTCGAGGAAACTGGAGATCACCTTAACGGCACTCCGGGGCGCCGACGGCGCCGACGCCGAGAAAGCCGTCGTACCAAACACGGTTGAACGCCTTTTCCATGTCGAGGAATACTGCACACACGCGTTCTCTCTTATTCAGAGCCGCGGTAACAGTGTGCAACACCCTCGACAGTGTAGCCGTGCTGTTCAGCGGCATCAAAAAGTAGCCTTCCACTTCTGTTGGCAGCTAGGCTATTCCACCCCGGATGCTTGCAGTTCCAGTCGCCCGCGCCCACCACCGGTGTCGGCGAGTCCAGCAACTTGCGGACATCAGCCAACAGGATAGTGCCAGCGGGCGGGTGGTACACTGAATACAGCCGGAGCGGGGTGTTCTCGAGGCAGAGCTAAAGTAGCCTATTACATTTGCCTATGACTTAAGTAAATTACATGTAGTATTTGATAGCGTAATTCAGAACTTGCAAATGAATTTTATTAACGCCATCTATTGACATCTCCGAAAATAAATATCTAGCAACTAACAAAACATCGATCTTCCCATGGGAATGGGATGTTTTTCCGCGGTAAAAAGTAACCTACGTCACTCTCCACCCTCCTAACTATCCCCACACACATAAACCTTACCATATAATAGCTTTGTTGCGACGTGAAAGCGTCACAAACAAACAAACAAACACACTTTCACATTTATAATATTAGTAAGGATTTTAAAATAATGCTACATGGTCATAGTTTCACACAAAAACAACATTATAAACCCACAACAAGAACTATTCAAAGGCCAATAATTATAAAAAAAACTTATCAACGAAATTCTATTGATAAAATATAACATACTTAGGCAACGTAGGCAGTAAGTAGCAAAAACCCAAAATTTCAATGGAATTAGGAAAATAAGATTACAATTATGAAAAATAATACTTTTTAAAAACAATATTTATTACATTTAAGTGGATCAATCCAAATTAATTCTATAATTTAAAAATTACTTTCTATGACTTTTTTATACATATTTTTTCTTTTGAAGACCAGACATTAAAAATATGAACAACGAAGTTTCTTAGTATATCTTTCCAATCGCACAAAATGCAGTACAGACAGCATTTTAGTTAACACGTAACACAAAAGTGATGTATCGCTTACCAAGACATAAAACCAATAATAAAAGATTTATAGAATGAAAACTCTAGATGTTCAGTATAAAATAAAATGTTGTTTTGTTAACCTTTACTAGGTCTGAAAGTATAAACACAGCTTTCATTTGTGTATTTTAAAGTTTACGAAACTGTTGTAGATATCAGATCTGTTTATATATTATTAACTTGAAGATCCGAATGGCGCAATGGTTAACATGCTGGTTTGCTGTTCCAAGGGTCTTGGGTTCGATTCCCAGCAAGACAAAAATTTGAATGATAGGACACCCACGACACAGGGAATAGTAATATGGGGCTAGTGTGTAACAAAAAAAAGACGTGTGGCACTCGGAGACTGCCGCGGTAAAGCTATTGCATATCATTATATATAAATTAACAAAACAAAAAATAATACTGCATTTGTGATAATAATAATAAAATGAATGTATATAGAGTAATGACTCATTTTCTTTCACAATTTTTTCGTGACTTTCTTCATTAATAAATGCACTTTGTTTATTCATATTTAAAACACTTTGTACACAAAGAAAGTGGTGTACCAGTTTTCATTTAGTTGCCTAGTTATCAAAAGTTACATCAAAGTTCATAGGCAATATCACTGAAAGAGACGCATAATAATGACGTAAGCCTAATTGTTAAGAATACGTACATCATAACGACACATTATAGGTGCAAGACATTTTAATCTTTATTAGAAACGGATAATGCATTAATTTGTGCAAAGAAGATTTAAATATTCTGAACAAAAGCATAAGAACTATTTCAGTTGACAAAATAATTATTTTTAAAAAGAAAATTGTCATTTGACATTTAAGTCCTACAACGATCTTTTGGCGCGTGAATGACGTGTGGGTGACAGAGACAGTGCCTTACAGTTTGCCTTGCCTGTATGGCACTGTCTCTATCACCCTCAAGTCATTAATATAGTGTCATTATTTTATGTCATGTTATTATTTTGTATGTTTTAAATCTAAATACGCGATAATTCGACTATTATGAATACATGTTGTCGATTCCAACGCCTTATTTAATCCAGATCTACATGTAATTATTCTTAAAACACCGAACCGACGGGGCGAAAATCAAATGTTTGACAGGTAAGATTTGTATGGGAAATTAAAATTTTCATTTTTAGTATTTTCCTCGCAATTTTTCATATTTTCTCATCGCTGCAACCTTCCCTGAACTTCCACGAATATTTCAAGATTAAAATTAGCCAAATCGGTTTAGCCGTTATAAAGTAAAAGTTAGTTAACTCAGTTAAAAGTTCTGGTATTTATCGATGTGTGGGTGCACAGACATAGTAACTATGTCTGTGTGTGGGTGATGGGGGTGTAATAAATTTTCGTTACGAAATTTTTGCATTCGGTCCCCGCGCCCAAGGCCCGCGATAAAAGCTATGCAATAGCTTAAAAAATCTTGAACGTAAAACAAACAGTTTACTAAAATAAGTCAAGGAAATCTCAACACACGACGACTCAAACAAAGGACCATCAAGCGAGGCAGAAAATACGAGGCTGCAAAATAAAGGATGCACGAAGGAACAGATCTTGTGAGGACAGCCCTCGAGGGCCCCCGATGACCCTCATGCGGCCCTGCTGCGGTCATTGTGCCCCATTCGGCTGCGTGTGGAATTACTTACAACTGCGTTGGAATGTTTCGTGTTCTAACATTTTTTATCATAGTTGTGACTATGAAATGTTTGCGTTAGTGATGTCTATGGAAATAGATAGTTCGCATACTGTAAGTTTTGAGGAAAAGTACACTATTAGTGACGTATTAAATTATATACTGAAGTATTTGTAAATTTTTTACTGTTTTTAATTTTAACATTAAATGATTCGTGTGACGTGAATTCGTGTTCGTCGACTTTTTATATGAGGCCCAACTTAAATTAAACCAGCGATACATATACCTACCATAAGCTTAGGTAGTAAGATGCAACAATTAAACCCAATGTATACCGTTTGTCCGTTTTGATAATAAAGGAGAACAAATTATAAAAATTAATTAATAATAGGAACATAATTAAGTTTTAATGAATTTAACTATCGTACCTACCGACTAAGCGACAAAAAGTCTTGAAAATCGTTGTTTTTGGATCTCGTAAGTCATTTAAAGCACAGGTTAAGTCGTTCATAGTAACAGTTCTATTACGTGCCTATAGATTCCATATTGCAATAACATAACTATTTCGAAAACAAATTCCGGTGCAGTCAGAGAAAATCCAGATTTTTGCTTACGTGTAAAGCTGCAGGAACATTGCCTGCGGCTGCGTTGTTTGACGGAAAATCCTCGTTTGTAGCATTTTTTGCTTCAAAGCAACTTGTAACTCGGTTTCGCAACGAGTGTTCCGAATTGAAAATATAGGAAGCGTTTCGACCTCAAAGCGTCGTTACCGCCGCCGGGTTAGGACAAGCGGGATTTACATTTTATCTCCGTTCTGTCAGTGAGAAGGTTGTGAGAACGTAAGTGGAACCTATAACAATATTTGCCCCTTTAACACCCGGAAAAGATACGAAGCATTAAATATCTAAGCAACATAATTTTCTGCAATGTGAGCTGAAATGTTTAATATGAAAAAATTAAAAAATATATAAAACTGAAGAAGATTGAAGATTTGAAAGTTAGGCTAGCCACAGTAGGGCCTGGGAGCGAATAATGTGATTAAATTGTTTTTATTCAATTGGGCGAAGGCAATTATTGAGAAGAAATCTGCACACCTCGAAGTTTTAAGGATTTTTCCGCACGTTCTCGCAAATAGTAGGTCTACTATAACCCCTATAATTATTATGTTGGTACTGAATCATTCCAACTTTATTATTTCGTGACATTGTAGACCAACTATCTGAGAGTACATACTTGAAAAAAATACTTAAAATACCTGCCCATTTATGAAGTCACCAGTCACCAACAAAAATACGGCAAGAGAGCCCACTTTCCGAAAAATAAAACTGAGGTCTAAATCTCGAAAATGGTGACACTTTCCTACTAAAACGATTCACTGACACCTGGTAGGTCCTTTTTCAAGCTATATTTCATTTTTTAATTTAAAGGACACCCTATACTCTGATTCTTATTAACAACTAAGATGAAATTTGAATGCGAAAGCGTATTTTTATATACCTTCACGTACCTTGTTTTAATTTTGTAGTCTGTGGAACTGAACTACAGATAGGCAAGCAACATTTAAAAGAGTCGCGCCGAGCTGATTGTATTTGCAATTGGAATTCGGGTCAGACCTCATCTCGACAACAATTTGTCTCTTAATCCCGACAAAAAACAAAGTGATCGTCGCAGTGTCCCGGTGGTGCGACCACTTGAAACAGATATTATTTGTTAGGAACAAAAATTTGCATGCGCATTACACGGGTGTTCCACCGCAGGCGAGTCGGCGAGTATGTCCATTAAGCAAATATAGAGAGGAGACGACCTAAGCAACTGTGCACTGTGACTCAACTGGGTCCTGACGTCATCACAGTAGGCGTGGCCTAAAGTCAGTCTACTGTCGGCGCCCGTCCTGTGCACAAGCTTTATGGACGTTCACATTTTCAAAGAAAAGGATGAAGTGCTGTGTTTTATCGTGTAAAAACTACTCGGATAGACGTTCTGATGCGGATGGCATACCATTTCATTGGTAACTTCAATTACAATTTATTAAAATAGTTCTATAAAAAGCACTAACGCTGATTTCACCAAATAAATTTCTACTCGACATAGGATGGCGACACTCTTCATATTATATTCTTAGTACGTCTTACATTTATTGACATCTACTGTGAGATAGTTAAACTACATAGTCAAATCCATATAGAACGAAGCGAGTAGTTTTGCTATTGACCGTTAGATGGAAAATAAAGAAGTGGGCGGGATTTAACACCCCCTCGCCCCGCAAAGTATCACACGTTCTTTCTTAAGGAAATCTACATGCAACGTCTCCTCTCTATATTTGCTTCATGTATATGTCAGCAAGTATTCACTGACTGGTTCACACCACGAGCGAGTACTCGCTCGCATATGCATTTCTTTCGTCTACGCGGAATGTCATATTTAAGTCCCTTTCTTGGGCGAGTAAATAGTCCATAGCTACTCGCTGATTGCCGGCGGTCGAACACCTGCATTACAGAAGAACAACCACTAAGTTGGAATCGGTTTCGCGGGAGATTGCCTCGTGAGACTGCATTCAGAAATATTTTCTGTTTACTAAGCTTTAGTACATAGTATCTCAATGTTACCGTAGTAAGAAGTTGGTAAAGGTATTTGAAATTGTATGCTTATCGTTTCAGCGGATTGGATACCATAAAATATTATTTGTGAAACGATTGTTTTAGAGATCCAAATTTAAAAATTATAAATAACGATCCCTTTGTTTTCTTTTTTCCATGTAATGTCCGTTTGTAACCATTTACTTTAAAAAGCATATAGACCAAGCGGTTTAAACTTTTCATTGAACAGAGAACCTTAAAAGTGGCGTGCAGTTACAAGCCGCGCAGTCTTAAATCTAACACGTAACGCGCGCATTCCACAAACTTACCCTATTGTATTAACCTCATTTACACTAACGACGCTAAATACATTACGTCCAGACCCTCGCAGACACGTCACGGCGCGGACCCCAGTTTAAACGGTGTTTAAACTTGATATGACGCCTACGTTTAAATTACTTACGCTCAAACATTTGTTTGCAAAATATACACTAATATTATGTTAAGTATTTAGAAAGACTATTTAATTTTGTGTCTTTGTGTTTTGTAAAGTTGTGTTAGTTTGGTTTTGTCCGGGTTTAACGTCGATAACGTTAATGGAACGATTTTATGGTGTACTAGATTTAACGCTGCTTCGCCCTCGTGAGACAAACAAAGTAAAATACCTGTAGGTGATGCAGCAATCTGCAAGTCTGCCAATCCGCACTTGGCCAGCGTGGTGGACTATGGCTTTAACCTTCTCATTCTGAGAAGAGACCCGTGCTCAATAGTGGGCCGTGATGGGTTGAGATGATGATGATGATGATACAGCAAAATAATGTGCCATTGTAAAAATAATCGAGTGACGGTGCGGACTACAATAAAAATTTTAAAGAAATTAGGAAGGTATAATCAAACAAAGTATTCAAAGTAAAATCT
Source organism: Hesperia comma (assembly GCA_905404135.1). Taxonomy (NCBI): domain Eukaryota; kingdom Metazoa; phylum Arthropoda; class Insecta; order Lepidoptera; family Hesperiidae; genus Hesperia; species Hesperia comma. The sequence continues at coordinate 18,489,980 of FR990022.1, read as the reverse complement.
AGACTGTGTATGGAAATTTGCACCAAGTTTTAATATTCCTTTTGACAAAACAAACAAGCACTTAGCATCGTTTGCGAAGAATTCGGCCCACACACGTTTAAATTTTTTGAGTAACGTAACCATATCATTCCTTTTTTAATTACCAAAGTAGAATATGCAAAGCTTAGTAAACAAAGATGGATTCGCCACGTTCAAACGAGCCAGCAGCGGTCGTTGATTTAATTAAATGAGTCTGGCGATGTGCAATCAACTAATTAGTTTTAACGCGAAACCAACGGATTAAGTTTTGGATGCATTTCGCTCGAGTTTAAACTTATGCTCACACTTGGCTCCAATTATTGGCTAATGCTACAAGTTGGTGTGCGGATTAAGTGGCTCGCATCGGATTCCAGTTGCGAAGTTGCGATTCGTGTCTGGTAACATTGGTGTTGTTCAAATGTGTATTGAGGATGTGATACTATGAGATTTCGCAGTAACTATTAACTTTTTAGGAAAAAAATATTTTAGTTTGTTTTTGTTGTTTCTACTGTTTGTTATTTATGTTTTCTTGGCGTTGTTTTTATGTATAAGGATTTCAATTTTTCTTTGTTTCATTATAAGCAAACCATATTATCTCTTACCTTATAAATAACACTATGGGATCAATTTATGTACTATTTTGCGTACGACAATTATATTTACGAAGAAGAAACATTTTTACGAGTGAGGATATGATATTTATTACCCATTGCAACGCGAAGGGGGCTTTAATCAGCATTGTATTTTACGAAGGTATAAACAACAAATTCGTGACAAAAACATCATCGGTCTCGCTTCCGATGCGGCGGCTAAGTTTCCTCAATAAAAACGCCCACAAATCGTCGTCGGGGGCGAATAAAGATCGCTCCTAGTTTACGATTCTTAAGGAGTTTCCAACTTGAGATAAGACAATGCAGTTTGGAGAAACTTATCCGAGTTATCAGCGGTATTATTATTGCTTCAGTTGGATCGTTTATGTTTATGGATTACGTGTCTCTATCTTCTGCACAAGTTGGAAGGTTCGTAGACTTACTTTGCTTTAGGCGGCTCGAGGCGGCAATTTCCCTGGCTTCAATATACAGTTTTGTCTTCAGTTACTTGTTTAAAATTATAATGCGATTTAATCGGTGGAAGGTCTAGATTTGGCCCAGCGTCTGTCACGGACTTTTTTAAATTAGGGTCTTGGCGATCACCTAGGTACTATTCGAGCTGACCGTACATCTCAGTCGTGAAGAATAGCTTCACATCTATGACCGAATTAGAAAAAGACTTACCAACAATTAACAACTGGACTATTACCAACAACTAATAGGTCTGACTATCACTGATACCTTCCGTCTTAGTTCTCAGTCCTATAAACAACCTAACCAACTATTTTTTACACCATCTACTTACTGGATCAATCATCCTAGTCCCTATTTCAGTCTTGTTTTACGTCGGTCACGGTTGCCATGAACGACAGCGGTTGGATGGTGAATGTGCGTTCGCAACTGCAATCCCATTAAAAACCCATCTTAATCGAGGAAATAAATAGCAGAAGGTAAATTTAATCGGGCCGCAAGAGCGCGCAATGCGATCCTAATCGCCTCGCCTCCGCCCGAATGTCGTGGAGGAGCTATTGGTTGTAATTGGGTGATGCCGTTACGAAAATTGACTGAAAAATTGAATATTTTGGGCGGCTCCGAGTAATTTCAACGTCATCGTTTATTAAATCGAAACCCAATTTCGTAAAATTATTAATTTTTATTATGTTTTAATGGCTATGGTTTAACCCATTTGCTGCTTGCAGGCTCGGGTTTGAGTCATTACAGAGGTTAAGTGCTGATTGAATTAATTAAATTGTTAAACTCATCCGTTACTGACTACAGACAAAGCACAGCTAAAAGTACTGAACGCATTATGCTTATATTTGGCTCAATTGACGTAAGAGCACTAAAAAGATTTTTGGAAATTAACAGACCCCTCTAAAATTTATCAATGACTGCGAATCTGAGCGTGGATAGATTATCGTAACTAGATAGTTAAGTTACGCAAATGCCGATTGATTGTTATTAGGGTACCAATCCTTCGGAAGATTTAAAGGTATTTGTAGATATCCTACCAGAATTTATTAAGTAACGAGTTCTATCTAACGAGTATTCAAGGGGCCGACTGATGCCTTAATATCTTCCTACCTACTGAGTACTTCGTATCTTACCGCCTGATATCTGACTACCTAGTGTTTCGTCAGCTGGTTTGACTTCTATTTACGTAAAAGTTCCTCTGAAGCACGCAAATGGTTGAAGGACATTTTACACTTAGAACAAACCTCGCCCGAAATGTAATTAATTTGGTTATTCAAATAAGGCTGACCCTGTCAACAGTAACGCTATGAAGCTTATTAAAAAATTTAGCACAGCATACTTCGATATACATACCTAAATTTCAAAATACACATAACATCGCAGTTCACAAGATAGACGACGGACTAGTAACTCAATATCATCTCGGTCCACGATTTAAGAAATCTCGTAAAACAGCAATTTTATTATATCGGAAAACTTGATTGAAAAATGTAATCTTATAATATAAATTGACGGAGATTCTCATATTACCCGAGGGAGCTTCACTTATTTTTGTCATTGATATGAAATAAATTATTTTACGGGGAACAAAGTAATTGGAAAAATTTTGATGACAGAAGGTGAGGGTACTTACCTATACTTGAGTCGACGAGGACTAAAATCAACTTTAACACAAAAAACAACTTTAGTACGTGTTCACACAGCTCAATTTACCTTGTAAGCAAAATTTACTTAATGCATTTTAAATGTGTGGAAAGCTGGCATTTGTGTGGGTTGTCACGGTGCGGCAGCAGTGCGGTTGTCGTGCTTTCGCGGTACGGATCCCGCACTGCTGCCGCACCGTGCACAAACGACCGCCCGTGCGTCGTACGACAACCGCACGAGAAACGCGCGGCAGCCGAACGACACGCGGCGGTGTCCTACGTGAGCGACGAATACTACGCGACGCGACGTTGTGCTCGTGACGTAAGCGATCAAATCAACGGTATCCCTACTTGTGTCCTGTTACAGTCTGCGACAACACGCGACGTAGTCATTGTCGCGTGTAGCATCGCGTCGTGTTGCGTAGTGTCGCGTCGTATTCGTCGCTCACGTAGGACACCCCGGAAGCGGCTAAATTGAAAGCGCTCACTGTATTTTGTCGTTATCTAAACTCCACGCAGGCGAAGCGAACAAAAACAAGTTACCAATAACAGTAACTACTGTTTTTGCAACCGTGACTGTGTCACTACAAATGTTGAGATATATTATTCAGCCCGTTCAAACGCTCCCGGGAAATAAACACGACTACATTTGAAAAATGTTTATAAATAAACCGACTCGCACTTCGTATTGACTGCCGGCTTGGCACGTACGTCTGCGTGTCGCGTCCCACTGCTGGGCTTACTGCTTTTATTACAATAAAAGATTCACGACCATCATGTAAATTTATATAGACAGCTCACACAGTCGAGTTCAAGTCCAAAATAGGTTTCAAGTATTAGGTCAAATAGATCTTAAAAACAATTCAATAACGCACATATAAAAGGGCAAAATAATACGACTCGTGTTACAATTGTAGTATCGTGGTATTTGTATTGTACTACGGTAGATATAAGATGTTGGTAATATCTAAATGAAATCACAGATCAAGTAACTTTACAAGTATAGGTTTATTGAAAAAGAACTGTCTACAATGAAGTGAACTTCAGGACTGACGTCCCAGTCCCCTCTTAAAACTAAGTTACATCGTTGGGTTTCTCACCCCACTCGGTCATATTGTATACATAACGGACTGCCAAAAAACAATCATTCTAAACATTCCCACGCATTTACCATTTTAACAAATCCTTTACAACATGATTACAACTTTAATGTGAAAACATCTGCACACAGCATGCCTTCGATGCTTTTCATGCCAATCTAATATTTTACGACTTTTACAACCCCTAAAACCATTACCGTCATAAAGATGTAAAACGCAGTCGAATATTATGAATACAACTTATGCAACTAATTTAAACTACAGCGTCATAAAGATAAAAAGATGCATTCTAATACTAAGAATTAACGAATTTAGACTACAGCTTATTTTTCAATCCTACATTCGGCCATCCTGCGACGACAATTGCCCTCAATTGTCATTGTCGGACATCTGATGTTTCATTGCCTTCCTATGGATGATATGGACGCAAAACTTCCCTTTAAGTTTAAATCTCGGTCCAAACTGCGTCTGTTGAATAGTCACCCAGTCTCCCTCTTCATAGTCGAAATGTCCTCGATCGGGTGCCCTCTTGACTACCTGTATCTCAATACTCCTTGGAACTAACAATCGCGGCTCACTATCTAATCTTTTACACAGCAACTGATTTCTCAATAAATATCCGTCGGATTCATTGTACGTTATAATTTGCTTATCTTTGTCTTGAGCACTTCTTAATCGCGCAATTAAGCCTTCGTCATTTTCACAAATGTACAGTATTTCAGGTAAAGAATTCCTACTAAGCGTATCTACATGTGCTATATTTTTACCTGGTCTATATTCTACATCATAACCAAAATCACTAAACAATAACACCCAAATGGTCACTCTAAAACACATCTGTTCGTTTTTCACAATAGCAATAAATGCTTGACAAATCTTACACTTTACATTCAATAAATACACTCTAAATTTTTCCAATGCTTTTATAATCGCTAATACGTCTTCTAATTTGTAACTACAATTCCTAAACTCTACAACGGTCGCCTTACCACTAGCATAATATAAAGGACGATGTTGACCATCGTCACTATCCTTTATCATCGGTATCATGCCATACCTCCAACGCGATGCATCTGTATGTAACGTTATCTCTGCCCCGATCCTGTCTATCTTTAAAACAGGCCGGCACGTAAGTGCGTTCTTACACATTTCAAAATCTTCTGTCTCTTTCACCCCAAAGCTAAACTTAACACCTTTTTTCAGCAGCTCAGTTAATGGTCGAGCAATAAGTGAAAGTGATCGCAACATGAAAGCATCTATTTTTCGAAAATCTATCAAAACTCTAAGAGACCCATCTTTATTTTCAACTAATACAATCGGACTTGCATACTCTGAAGCAAAGGGACGAACGATTCCATCCGCTATCAACCCCGTCTTTAAATCGTTTACCTCTACCTGCTCCGAAGGAGCTAATCTGCGCGGCTGTAAAACTATTGGTTTATCTGACTTCAAAATAATATTTTCCCGTATAACAACATCAGACGTAGCTTCGGGTTTGCAATTTGCAACACTATTTTTGATTTCCTCCCGATTATAGTCCTCTTTAATGTGGGATAAATCAACTTCTTTTGGCTCATCTACTAAGTTGATCTTAAAAATGTGAGGTTTCGCAGGCTGAGATGATCCCTTACTTTCTACATACTCTAATGACATGCTAGTAGCAAACTTACCTAGAGTTTCATTCTCTTCAGACTTGAGCCCGTCAAAACATACCTGCCTTTCCTGTAAGGACGGCAACCTCACACTCTCGTCCTCACTTTTACGCATCAGTGTTAAATCACTACCTGTGTCTACTAAATCTAAAATCTTACAGTCTTTAATTGTTATCTGTTTTTGATATTTTTCCTTTGCTGGTCTGGACACTATAAACACGTCTTTAGGCTTTGCCGTACACACTGCAGCCACATGGCCAAAACCATCGCACTTAAAACACTTTTTTCCACTAAATTTATCTGGACACACTGAACTCATATGATCTTCGGAACCGCAGTTGAAACAACGCTTCTTCACTCGATCTGGAACTCCAGCCTTCATTTTGTTGGATTGAATCTTATCAGTTGTTCCTGTTCCGTCCTTCTTCGGTACATTTTGGATTTGTCGAGTTTTATTTCTCACCATTTCCTGTTTCATCTGTTCATATTGTGCGAATCTTTCTTTTAGCTGCGTGATATCTTTTGCACCATACAATACCGCTTTGTTCACTGGGTTATCGGGAATTCCCTCTATAATGTATTGAATTACCGTTCGAGTGTCTAAACTCGCGGGCGCGGCAATCTGAAACATCTTGTACGCAAATTCTTGTAGCGTCTCTTCATTTTTCTTTCTCCTCCTACTTAACTCTCGATGAATTTTCAAATTATCCACTGTTTCCTCAAACTCATTTATCAGAGCCTCCTTTAACTGATGCCATGTTTTCGCGCATCTTTCGTAACTTACGAACAATTTCGCGGAACCCTCTAACAGGCGCTTAGCATACACAATTTTCTGCACCTCGTTCCAGCCACACAGTATAGCCATCTCCTCGAAATCTTCTAACCATCTTCGGATATTCGAGTGACTATCACCGTTGAATTTTTCTAATGAACCTTCAACATCCGTGAAGGTTAATAATACGCGCTGTGATACACTACGTCTTCGTACCATTGGCGTTTGGTAGCCACTTCTATCGTCATAAGCGCCACCGTCATCGTCGTCGTAATTTCTGCGGTTGTTATATGCAGGATCGTCGACACTTCCGTCTTGGTGTCTTCGCTTTGCGCCGCCGAGTCCCAAGGCGTCAACAACCTCAGCGTCTTCATTTTCATCTTCATCGTCATCATCTAGTTCTTCTTCATAATTGTCAGCAACGCGATCCCGTTCCAGTAGCAATGCCGCTCTGAGCCTCGTCAACAACTCAGGTTTACGACCTGTCACCCGGAGGTTACGACGTCTGAGCTCCTCTCTGAGCTCCGAAACTCGCATGCGGGGAAGTTGATCGTCTTTCAACTCTACCCCGGTAACACCTCTTGCGACCTTATCGATTACACCTTCCATGACTTACTCACTCGCGCACTTCGCGTACTAAACTTTCGCACTTACTAACACGTCTTCCCCCACACTTAAAGTTCCTTGAGTGCTGTGATCCCGGACGAGCCCCCAAATGTAGTATCGTGGTATTTGTATTGTACTACGGTAGATATAAGATGTTGGTAATATCTAAATGAAATCACAGATCAAGTAACTTTACAAGTATAGGTTTATTGAAAAAGAACTGTCTACAATGAAGTGAACTTCAGGACTGACGTCCCAGTCCCCTCTTAAAACTAAGTTACATCGTTGGGTTTCTCACCCCACTCGGTCATATTGTATACATAACGGACTGCCAAAAAACAATCATTCTAAACATTCCCACGCATTTACCATTTTAACAAATCCTTTACAACATGATTACAACTTTAATGTGAAAACATCTGCACACAGCATGCCTTCGATGCTTTTCATGCCAATCTAATATTTTACGACTTTTACAACCCCTAAAACCATTACCGTCATAAAGATGTAAAACGCAGTCGAATATTATGAATACAACTTATGCAACTAATTTAAACTACAGCGTCATAAAGATAAAAAGATGCATTCTAATACTAAGAATTAACGAATTTAGACTACAGCTTATTTTTCAATCCTACACAATTTATTGAATGATGAAAGTATTGACAACAACAAATCTACCTTTGCTATCGTCGTTCCATTTTCAAATAGGTACCGGCCAGGTCGCTGGCCAGTAACATTTTAATAGAAAACCTGAAAAAGAAATCTGACTCTCCTCTCCTCTCAAGTCCACTAAAACACTACTCTGCTCAAAAGCACCGCTCCTCCCAATAGCACCTCTCCACTCCACATCTGGCAACACCAGTATGCCAAAACTGCCCTCGCTTCGGCACATCTCATATCACCACCTCCTGCAGTCATTGCTCCTCATAGTTGTTATAGAACAGGCATAAAATTCCTCCGTTACACACATTCATTTTATAGGCATTAGTAGGTACTGCACAGATTTTCTTGCAATTTTTATACAAGATTACCTACATAATAATAAAGATTGCGTGTAACGTACTTATAACTATAACAATAGGAAGAAAGCTAGAATTCGCTTAAAACTATAATAATTGGTCGCGTTTGGTTATTAATTTCGAAATATGCCATGTTGCCCGAACTAAATCAACTAACTGCACGCAGTCTTTAACCAAACAGTCTGTAATTGAATACAGAAACTGTGATTGTTCTCCGTAATTGTACCCAATGAGTTTGGGGCGATTTAAATCTTAATCATCTACGAGTAGGTATACCGCGCCCCTCGACTGAACAATTGATTGGAACTTACGACGGTGTACTAACTTAATGTAAATTGAAAATATCGGCCCTGTTACCAACTTGACTCTGCCTGCAAGGAATAAGTCCCGGGTTAGATTCCAGTCGGCGAAAATAATTATTTAGGTGGCGGATAAATATTGTTTACTTACTAAAAGTAAGTCGTCTACTCGCTTCTTGATAGCCCCCATGTCTTCACACTATTAAAATACTGATAGAGAAAGTCCGTTCTACAGTTTCGACGTACGTGGAAGGTACATAAAACGTATAGTCGGTACGTGAAAACCCGTAAATGAAATGGAAATAAAAATTAATTAAATCCATCTTCAATCATCACGTTCAAAGCTCTTTAAATCCCATCTGAAACGGGTCTTGTCTGATCGCATTAGCGTTCACAACTTCAGAGTGTATGAATACGTTCTGCTTCTTGAAAAGCAATTCGACAAATAAGATGTGTGCAAAGCATCAGCAAATGTTAGTCGAAATGAAGTTGTTATTCAGTTAACGTTGGTAATTTGGTATAATTATTATTTGCATTATGTACCACTAAGGATGTAGTAAATAGATGCAGGGATTCTTTTTGGCAATGTTTCAATATATCTATGAGTGTTGATTTTGAGGCGTACGCTAAGGATAAAGCTAAGGTATATTAATTGAAATTAAATTATTTCCCACTTTTGGGTTCGCAATCCTAAGAATTGTCGTAAAATTTAGCAAGTAAAAAAATTCGCATGCGAGTGTTGACGCATTATTTAGGCATTGATTAAATTATTACGAATCTGACTTGCGTGTTTGATTAAATTTATTTAACAATAAATTAAGCGCCATACTATATATACTAGCTAGCGCAACTAAGTGCGGCCGCACACCAGAGATACATTTGTATTACATTAATTGTAGCGCCGCATTTGAAACGCGACATATATATCGCCCCCCTATGTTTGCATGTAAACCCGCACATCAAGGACATATTTGTAGTAGGTGCAGTTGGTGGCGAGGCATTTTTCGCGCTACAAGAATTGACGATCGAACACGTTCGTTTTATGTGGCACCGTGCTTCAAAAAATGTCAACAATGACGTTACGAAAATGAAAGACAATACAACTAGACGCTACAATTTATTGTGCTTCCGATGTGCATATACTCAATACGTTTGTCGCCGCGTAAATGTATAGCAATAATTTTGACGCTGTAAATATATGTTGCGAGTAATATGTGGTGCCGGTCTGCGGCCTCACTAAGCGGTAATAGCCTAGTGGTTAAGAATTCGGCTTACTACTTGAGAGGTCCGGGTTCGAATCCCAGGGCACGCCTCTCTAAATTTTCGGAAATATGTGTGCTTTAAGGTGTTTAAATGTCACTCATTATAACGGTGAAGAAAAACATCGTAAGGAAACTCTGCATGTCGCAGAGTTCGCAAAACTCATAAGTGTGTAGTCTGCCTACCCACACATGGACAGTGTGGTAGAACATGGCCGTGCTCGTCTCATTCTGCGAAGAGACCCGTGCTCGGTAGTGGGATAGTAATGAGATGCGATGATGATGACCTGTCGGAATTTAAAATTATTTACAGCGCATAAGAATTTAGTGTAGGCCGTGAACCTACATAATAATATATTATGTGAGGTTAATAAAAATATGATTTAGCACATTTAGCACTTCCAGATTTCCAAATTATAATGTTTAATGAGCTCCTCCATAATGCAATGATTATGTACCCTCATGAATATATTATTTGTTTGGTAATTTGATCATAGCCGACGATTTGCCGACTGATCACTATAAACTAGGGTATCGATAGCAAATACTGTGCAAATAACAATATAATTTGGAGTATTATTATTTTTAGCCTTTGATTAATAATTCAATGAAATGGTTGTAGAGGCAAAAATATGTTCATAAGTCTATTTACAAATATCCATAATAAATAATTTGAGTTTAGAGTTTACACCGGTGTCAAATTTTTAGCTTTTCATTGAACATGATTTACAAAGCATAAAAGTGGCATTAAAAGACATGTAAGCAGCCTTTTTATCGTTGGATTATGCACCTGAAAATTAGTGGACCAACACAGCGGCTGATCGCGGTATATATAAGATAAATTAATTGCGTAAAGGAATCCGCTAGACAAATATCATATTTTGTACAAAAGGTACCTAAAAAGCCTTTAGCCACTTACCTCGACACTGCTACAGCTGAATGCCCCATGGTATTCGATGGCGGCCGGCGAGTCTAACCCAGGACGCCGGTAATTCTGGCTTAAAACTGAAGCGCTACGAGCTCATGCAATCTAATGTCTAGGTACACTTTAAGGACACCACACAGAACACTGAATTTGTCTAGATTTAAGCGGATTTTGAGTATCACACCAAAAATTGCATATGAAATTGTGAAAAAATAGGTATGCGGTTGTTTTCGATGCATGAGATAATTGAACTAGAGGTAATAGAACTACCTCCTTATTATTTTTGACGTGACAACGTCTTATAAATTGGTTTGCCGGGAGGCACTTCAAGAAACTGCGTTAGTAAGCTCCGCTCACGTTCCTTGGTAACAGTGTACAGAAAATAGTACAGCGCCATCTATGATTAAGTAGAGTAACTAGTTTGTTACCTCACTTAGTTGTGACTAATGGTTAATGGTCTAACGGTTAGCAGCGCTAGATGGCGGATGGTGTTACAATGTTTTAAATATAATTCTTTGTATACGTTTACCCCATGAAGATACGGGAACGCAGGGTCAACTTCACAAATAACCACAACTGCTTGCAAACCCAAAATAGCAGTTTATTATAAAACCAAAGAAGTCGACACATTGCCCTTTAAAAATTTTTCTCTTATATAAACTCCACGTTACACTCGTTAGCGCGTTTCACAAATTGGTACAATGCCATCTTGTTTACAAGTGAGGAACTATTTAACAAAAATAAAACATTAAACTTAAATTGCTTCCGCCTTCACATGACGGTTAGACAGTATAAATAAATGTTTTAAATTGTTACTATTATTTCATCCTTCTTCCTACTATACGAATGAATATTCACATTAAAATTATTTTACCACTTAAAGTCGTTGTCACGTAAAACTTTCGCCCGTATACCGACGTTACAGGCAACCAATTTTTTTTAATTCAAATATTGACCATTGATAGGCGAGTCCACTGTATTGACCAATCAGAGTGTGACATGCGATGTCTACCCATTTGGCAGAAGGCGTCTGCACTGATTTCTAGCGGAGCGGGAATTTTGAACTTGGAATGTGAATAATGCGAATGCAAATAATGAGGATAAAAGCGTGTGAATTCGCCGCTAGAGGCGCTAGTGTAGAGTGAGGTCTGGCTGTCAATGCCACAAACTTATCTGACCCGGTAAGGGGAGCGCTAGTGTCTTTGTCTTTGTCTGACAACAGTTTAACATTTGCATTAGTTCCAATTTTGGCCACCGGGTCAGATAAGTTTGTGGCACTGTCACTTCTCACTTTTCTGAATGTCACTTGTCACTGTTTATGTATGGGCGGGCTTTGACAGCAGGACCTCACCTCGCCGGTGGCGCCAACTGGTGAGCACAAAAACGGCGACCCTATAATTATTATTATTCAATATTTCACTAAAAAAGAAAGAGAACTAATTGGATCTTCTTCTAGCGTCTTTTAAGTTTATAAAACCATTAAATTTTATTATTTCTTATTTCGTCGAAAGAAAAAATATAAGAATTCTGAATGTTTCTTAGGACTTTTTAGAAATAATTATAGAATCTATCTACACAAGCTAGCCAAGACGCAACATTTCTTTTAATGTAAAGACTAACTGAAGCGTTCACAGCTCGACGGCTTGCGTCGATGCTGATTGATCGAGTGTCAGTAAGTCTGTAGATGGACTGCTATTATCAACATGTCTTGAGTAATTCTGTGCTTCAAAGGGAAAAGTTGTCGGTCTCGAGACTCGAGTTATATCGTTAAATACAGTCGCAAGTCGTCTTGGAAGCCTGCGGGCAATAAAAAATTGGCGATACTTACGTTATCACAAACTCCTCCATCAATTTGCACTGGAGCAGCGTGAGGTACCTAGTACCAATGATGTTTTAAATATCTAGATTGAGCGTCGCCCTACAATGAAAACAAAAAAAAACAGGGCAACATTATGAAGCATGTGTGCGTGCAGGCGATGTTTTTCGCGTTCATTTATTGTCTATGTGTGCGTAATCTGTGCGTAATGATATAAAAGTTGTGGCCAACAGTTTTCGCGGATTCGATATTCCATCTAGATATTTAATACATCTTCGGGTAGTACCTATGCTCTTACCTTCTCAGTTACTTCTGTAGGGGGCCTTTAATAAGTAGAAGTCAAAGAATACATTACATTAACGACGTACCTACAGCACCATACACGAGGTTTATAAAAGTTGTTATTGCGGCCATGACTGGGGATAAAAATCGAAGATTAATGCGACCCACACACGGCACGTACAAAGGAGGACATTAGGGAAATATCCTTGAAAGCCTGCGCGTACCGATACATCTTAGAATCGTGGACACTGGAATATTTTTACGTAATTTTAAGTAGGTACATTATATTTTAGTATTGGGAAACGTACATGGGCACGTTTCTGTGTTGATCGTTCGAAATGAAATATTTTTATTTACTAAATTGTGGTTAGGTACAAAGCTGGGCACCTTTTTTCCCATCCGTATTTGCTCCACATAATTGCTTTTTAAAAAAAACGACTTCAACGTGGACAAGCAAAGATAACGCAAAAACTACTCGTCAGATGGCACCGAATTCAACCCATACACCTAGATGGTGTAAAGTTCTCGTCACTACAAATGACTCAAGTCCAAACACAAGATAACTGCTGTAAAACGTTGAGTTCCCTCGACTGTCTTTTGGCTTCATCAGACCTTAATAAGTATACTTAATGAAAGAGTGACTTACTATTCACCTTGTATAAATACTTTATGTTCTGTAAGTTTTCATAAAAGCGACTGCTATCTTATTGAGAGTACATTCTTTAATCTTTTGGCTTGGCGATTTCGGGTGTGACGCGGAGAGGTGAGATGAAGGAGAGTTAAGGTAAAGTGTGACACGGAGAGGTAAAATGGAGGAGAGTTATGGTGAGGTGTGGCAAGGCGAGATGAGGTAATTACCTGATCAACTATCATCCATAGGATGGATAAAAGTCTACCAGTTGCTGCCCTATATATGGACATTACAAAAGCGTTTGACCACGTAGAGCAATATACACTGCTTCAAAAAATATATAACTCTGGCATAAGAGGAAACATTTATAATTTATTAAAATCCTACCTAGAAAATAGGCAGCAATTAACCCAAATAAGCCGCATTTGCACAAAGACAAAAAGGGAAATAATCTACGTTTCTAACCATAGAGAAGTTACATATGGTGTGCCACAAGGTAGCATTTTAGCGCCCTTATTATATATCTATATATATAAAAGCGAAAGGTCACTGACTCACTGACTCATCACGAAATCTCAGAAACTACAAGTGCTAGGAGTGTGAAATTTTGCATGCGGGTTCTTTTAAGGATGTAAGTGCTCACTAAGACGTGATTTTATGAAATTCAACCTCTAAAGGGGTGAAATAGGGGTTGAAAGTTTGTATGGAAGACTGTCATTTTTTAAGTTAGAAACATGAAACTTTATTTTTGGGCTACTGATTAAAAATTAATAGATACATATTTAAGCGTTTCTGGAAATTCTACCCCTAAGGGGGTAAAATAGGGGTTGAAAGTTTGTATGGAAGTCCGTCATTTTCTAAGTTAGAAACATGAAATTTGCCATGTATTGTATGTTCCTTGGGGAGTGTAGGGGACCAAGAGAGGATTTTTGGAAATTCCACTCCGAAGGGGATGAAAGGGGTGAAAACTATTATATGAAAATTCTACAACATTGAAGTTAGTGACTTGGAAATTTGAATTTTGGTTGCTTACTTCAAATTAATGAATACGTGTATCAGATTTTTTTGATAATTAATCCTCAACCCCTTTAAAAGGGGGGTGAAAGATTGTATGGGACTTAATAAAATTTTCAAGATAGAAAGCTGAAAATAGGTAAATACTCTTTGTTGTAAATAAAAAATCAAGTGTTTTTTCGAATTAACCCTCCAACCCCTAAAAATACGGGGTGAAAATTTGTGTTTTTTTCGTTAGTTTCCAAGTTAGGGACTTGAAAATGAATGTCCAGTCTCTTTGTTAAAATTAAAAAATGTGCTTCAGTATTTTTTCAATATCACCTTAAAAATATATAGGTAGGTGTAAAATTAAATAGAGATTTAGTACTCCAAATATTTATACGAGACGGGAAATTTACTTAGGACATTTCCACGGGATCGTAAAATGCAAATTCCTGAAAAACTGATTAAAAATTAATAGATACGTATTTAAGCGTTTCTGGAAATTCTACCCCTAAGGGGGTAAAATAGGGGTTGAAAGTTTGTATGGAAGTCCGTCATTTTCTAAGTTAGAAACATGAAATTTGCCATGTATTGTATGTTCCTTGGGGAGTGTAGGGGACCAAGAGAGGATTTTTGGAAATTCCACTCTGAAGGGGATGAAAGGGGTGAAAACTATTATATGAAAATTCTACAACATTGAAGTTAGTGACTTGGAAATTTGAATTTTGGTTGCTTACTTCAAATTAATGAATACGTGTATCAGATTTTTTTGATAATTAACCCTTAACCCCTTTAAAAGGGGGGTGAAAGATTGTATGGGACTTAATAAAATTTTCAAGATAGAAAGCTGAAAATAGGTAAATACTCTTTGTTGTAAATAAAAAATCAAGTATTTTTTCGAATTAACCCTCCAACCCCTAAAAATACGGGGTGAAAATTTGTGTTTTTTTCGTTAGTTTCCAAGTTAGGGACTTGAAAATGAATGTCCAGTCTCTTTGTTAAAATTAAAATATGTGCTTCAGTATTTTTTCAATATCACCTTAAAAATTTAAAGGTAGGTGTAAAATTAAATATAGATTTAGTACTCCAAATATTTATACGAGACGGGAAATTTACTTAGGACATTTCCACGGGATCGTAAAATGCAAATTCCTGAAAAATAACTTCCAAGCCAAGAGCGAGTTGGACTTTCTTATGAAGGGAAAGCAGCAAATATTAAACTATTCGATATTAAATTGAAGTTGTAATAAGATTTCAGCCTGAAAAATCTTTTTTTCTAAAATAAGTCTAAAGAAAAGCACTGTCGAGTTCAGTAAAAATACGCTATATACCTAACAAAATTCCACGCGGGCGGAGCCGCGGGCGGAAAGCTAGTTATTTTATATAAACGACTTACCTAGTATCACCGACAACTAAATAACTTTATTCGCCGATGATAGTACAGTTTTATTCGCGGAAAACAACTACACAGAACTGGAAACAAACATAAATACGACACTGAAAGACATAATCAAATGGTTTGACAATCACAATTTACAAATTAATTTAAACAAGACAAAAATTATGATATTTAAACATAAACGGAACATACTCCCATCTATTAATATTAACTATCTAGGCACAACTATTGAACACGTTGACACAATAAAATTTTTAGGCATACATATCGACAGAGAATTTAATTGGAAAGCACACACGGATTACATATGCAAATCATTAAATAAGTTCTCTTATTTACTACGCAAACTTAATACGACACATTAATATCGGCCTATCACGGATATATTGCATCGATTTTACGTTACGGCATTATATTCTGGGGAAACTCGCCTCAAAGAGAAACGATACTGAAGGCACAAAAAAGATGCATTAGAGCTATATGTAACTTAAGACATAGAGACTCATGTAGGCCTTATTACAAAAAGCTAAAAATTCTGACAGTACCGTGCCTGTATATATTAGAACTAGCTTTTGCCCGCGGCTTCGCCCGCGTGGAATTCGTTTATATCGCGAACCGGGGAAGTGGGGAAGAAGATACGTCATCAACTATCTTCCTGGGAAAATTCATCGAAATCGGTCAGGCGGTTTAGATTTTTCATACAAACTTTCATCCCCTATTTCAAGCATTTAGGGGTTGATTTTTGAAAAAAAAAGTAGCCTATATGTGACTCTGGGTCTTCAACTATTTTCATTCCGAATTTCATCCAAATCGCACCGGTGGTTTAGCCGTGAAAACGTCACAGACAGACAGACAGACAGACAGACAGACAGACTTTCGCATTTATAATATTAGTATGGATGCACAACATTCATAAAACAAAACCCAGAATTGTTTAAATTTCGTGATGGAGCACGTCACCAGGATAAATTGAAAGCGGTACCGAGTAAAAAACTTGTCCTAAAGCAAAGTCTCTTCTGTAATGCTCCGTTGCTATACAATAAACTACCAAAGGCAATACGCAACACCGAAGACATTTACAAATTCAAGAAAAATGTTAACGAATATTTAATTAAAAAATGCTTTTATTCAGTTAAAGAATTCCTGACTGACGTTACATAACATGACATTATCTTAAATTATTTTTTACTATAATATTAATTTCATCTGACATTTTTCTTCCCTTATATCTTTATTTGACGTATGTAAATGAATAGAAATGACAGTTAACTAATTACAATTTGAATTTTTATTAAATGCATGCCTACTTTTGTTAATTTTGCACGCCTTACAGGCTAGGATAAGAGCGCTATGTATAATAACTTAATTATGTTTGTAACCTTATCCTGCAAATAAATGATTTGATTTGATTTGATTTAATATTCTCACTAATTTGCATTGAAAATTAATATGTAATAAACAAGTTTATGTAAATTATTTCATTTCTATTCTTTATTTGGCTGAATTTCAGCAGCTAGGAAGGTTGGCTCCCGAATATACACTGAAAATCCATGCAATGGGTTACACTACAGTAAGTAAAACTTTGGAAATAGATTTTTTATATATTTTTATTAATATCTAACGATAGCGGAAGAAACCGCTTCATAAGAGGTAAGGCCACCAGTTCTACCTACCATTTTTTTGATTATTTTGCAACAGCGGGCGCGGTCGGTAGTTGGATGGGTGACCGCTTGTGGCAAAAAATTTTTGAGCACTTCCGTGCTTCAGAGGGCACGTAAAGCCGTTGGTCCCGGTTGTTATCGGTTCTCTTTCTTTTCAAGTGAGCCAGCAATATTGCTCTTGCATATATTGAATTATTTAGAAAATCCATTGTTTTTCCAAGAATTTCAAGCTGTATTTGGCTGATTTCTGGAATCCTTACTAATATTATAAATGTGAAAGTGTGTTTGTTTGTTTGTTTGTTTGTGACGCTTTCACGTCGCAACAAAGCTATTATATGGTAAGGTTTATGTGTGTGGGGATAGTTAGGAGGGTGGAGAGTGACGTAGGCTACTTTTTGCCGCGAAAAAACATCCCATTCCCATGGGAAGATCGATGTTTTGTTAGTTGCTAGATATTTATTTTCGGAGTTGTTAATAGATGGCGTTAATTTGCAAGTTCTGAATTACGCTATGAAATACTACATGTAATTTACTTAAGTCATAGGCAAATGTAATGTAATGTAATTTTTGAAGGGACTGGTTTCCCGAAGCGAAGCGAGGGCGGATTTACTACTATAAACTAAACTAGAGAACCGCCCGCGCTTCGCTTCGGGACCCGTAGGTAACAGCCGCGTAGGTCTCGCTCCCGTAGGAATTTAGGCTAAAAAGTAGCCTACTACTCGCTCTCTTCACTCCACCCTGTCTGAGGTGTGTGGAGCCCTCGGGACAGTTAGTTCCCCTTTGGGGGTGTCTCTCGCGGCCCATTAAAACGGGCCGGTCCTTGGGTTGGGCCCTAAGGCCCTTGGTTGTCCATCTATGGTTAACCAATAGGTCAAGTCCGGTGAGTGGTGGCCTTTTTACAGGCCACAGAGTCTTAAACGGGATGGGGTTCATCTTCGCGCCGCCCAGGCGATCGAGGCCCTACCGGGTGAATCCCGCTGGTGGGAAGCCCAGCAGGAGCCGATCAGCGCCGGGCGACGACTTACGAAGCCCCAGTATCAGTCAGTGCTAGCCCCGTCCCGCGCAACCAGCAAGTCGCGCGGGAAGGCCCAGCGGTCCGGTGGACGGGTGTGGAGCGGCACCAGGTCCTGCAGATGCGGGAACCGCGACGCGTCGACACGCCCGAACATGTTGCGTGCCAATCTCTCGATGAAGTCGTCCAGGCTCTTGACTCAAAAGTCCCTCTGGATGACGGCGTTCCTGACGTACCTCGGCGCACCAGTCAGCCGGCGGAGCGCAATCGCCTGAACCGCACGCATCCTCTTGCGCTGCGGTTCGCTGGCGAGCGCGTACCACGCCGGTGCCGCGTACGTGACGCGGGATCTGATGTAGGTCTTGTAGACCCCGAGCTTCAGTCCGAGAGGGAGGCTCGAGGAGAGCACTAGTTTCTGCCATCGCGCTTCTGGAATTCGCGACGGCTTTCGTAACCTGTGGCTTCATCGAAAGTCTTCCGTCGATTTTGCCCCCAGGTATTTGGCCTGTGGGGCCGATTGGATATCTTGTCCGTTAAGCTCCAGAGTAGGGTCCCGCCTGTTGAGGTATCCTCTTATGTTCACGGCCTGCGTCTTCTCGACATTCACCGACAGTCTCCACGCGGCAAGCCATTCGGGGAGGGCATCAAGCGCATGCTGCATCTTGACGATGGCGTGGGTTCTATTCAGCGACGTGGTGATGTACATCATCGGCATACAGGGCAAGCGACGCCCCCCCCCTGCCACCGGGATGTCGTCGGTGTAGCAGGCGTAGCAGACCGGGGACAGGCAACTCCCTTGCGGGACGCCGGCTGCGATCGGACGCTCGGTGGATTCGGCGTCTTCAACCACTACTCTGAAGCTTCTATTTTCGAGGAAACTGGAGATCACCTTAACGGCACTCCGGGGCGCCGACGACTGCGAGATCTTGTATAGAATAAGCCGTCGTGCCAAACACGGTCGAACGCCTTTTCCATGTCGAGGAATACTGCACACACGCGTTCTTTCTTATTCAGAGCCGCGGTAACGGTGTGCAACACCCTCGACAGTGTAGCCGTGCTGTTCAGCGGCATCAAAAAGTAGCCTTCCACTTCTGTTGGCAGCTAGGCTATTCCACCCCGGATGCAGTTCCAGTCGCCCGCGCCCACCACCGGTGTTGGCGAGTCCAGCAACTTGCGGACATCAGCCAACAGGATAGTGCCAGCGGGCGGGCGGTACACTGAATACAGCCGGAGCGGGGAGTTCTCGAGGCAGAGCTAAAGTAGCCTATTTTTTTTTTTTTTTTTTTTTTTTTTTTTACGAGGGGGAAATCTTCAAAAGATACCCGGAGGTTATGTAGGATTTGTACCTACTAAAACCCCCTCGATGGCCTCCTGGCGCAAACGGTGAGGCTCCGGGATCTCCAATGGAACACACCGGAGCCACTCCAGCGCAACGCCCATAGGGCCCACCCCGTGCTTCATGTGGTACGGCCACTTAGGCCACCCCGAGTTTGTCTCATTCTTCGAGTTCGAGCGGGATCGGCCCTCTGTCGGTCCCGCTCGGCGGTCTCCTTCTTAACCATTACGGTTTCGCAGAAGGAGACCATACTCTTCCATGACTCTTTGTCCGCCAGCATAGCTGCTACTATAGCTGGCGGAGAAAGGTCTCTCCCGATTCGTTCGACCAGGACGCGCCGCTCGGACTCCCATGCGGGGCACTCTTCGAGCGTGTGCTGTGCGTCGTCCCGGTCCCCACCGCAATGATGGCATCGTGTTGTTGCCTCGCGTCCGATCCGCCACAGATACTCACCGAAACAGCCATGTCCGGTGAGCATCTGTGTCAGTCGGTAGGTGACGTTACCGAACTTCCTCCCCAGCCAAGCTTCGAGGCTTGGCAGGATTGCATCGACGATGCGTTGGCGTGCACCTCTTCCCTCTTCCAGGCGACTACGCCATTGAAGAAGCGCTTGTCGATGCGCCTGCCGCCTGAGCAGTTTGAGCTCCCCATCTGTCGCTCCCCCGTCCCTCTGACGAATGGAGCGAATATTGGTATAAACCGTCGCATCCATGTCCGCCATTACGTCTAGAGGTGGGAAACGCGCTAGAAGAGTAGCCGCCTCGTAGGAAATCGTACGATATCCTCTTGCCACCCGGATTGCCATCCGGCGCTGGACGCCATAAAGCTTTGCTCTATTGCGTCGGACGCCGGAAAGTCTGTGTGACCAAACCGGGGCCCCATAGAGAGCCATGGATCGCACGACTCCTGCGTAGAGGCGGCGAACTCCTTCCTGGGGGCCCCCAAGATTGGGCAGCAATCGGTGCATTGCGCCTGCTACCTTGTCTATACGGGGAACCAACTGCTCGAAGTGTTCCTCGAAGCTCCAGCGGCCGTCTAGGATGAGCCCCAGATATTTAACATATCGGCCCACCTGGATATTAACGTCACCCACGCGAATCAATGAACTGGGTGGTTCAACCCGCCGAGGACTTTGCCTATGACTTAAGTAAATTACATGTAGTATTTCATAGCGTAATTCAGAACTTGCAAATTAACGCCATCTATTAACAACTCCGAAAATAAATATCTAGCAACTAACAAAACATCGATCTTCCCATGGGAATGGGATGTTTTTTCGCGGCAAAAAGTAGCCTACGTCACTCTCCACCCTCCTAACTATCCCCACACACATAAACCTTACCATATAATAGCTTTGTTGCGACGTGAAAGCGTCACAAACAAACAAACAAACAAACAAACACACTTTCACATTTATAATATTAGTAAGGATAAGGATTAGAATTCAATGAGTTTTAATTCAATAATAGAACAATAATTATTTTCCATATTATTACCATTTATTTTAATATTCATTACGTATGATTTATACGATGCATACCATTATTTAATTAATGTAGTGTGATAAAATTTAAACGATTATTATTTATTTAATTATCGGTAATATACCTTTCAATTATTTACCTACAACGTTAATTATTTATTTATTATATCGGTATTAAAATGTTTTTTCCCTGCCTTGCTTTACTGTGTGGACTGTAACATAAAATATAAACATTAAAATGATAAATGTATCGTTTGTTAATTTATTTACGACAATTATGGTAGGTACGATGTTTCATTACTTTCGTTACGAAAATTATGCTACTATCCTACTTTTAGTAAGTATTATTATCATTAAGAGGTATTGAAATACATAGTTACCTTTAGTTTTTATTTATTTATTTATTTATTCCACCTTATACTCGTAACTAACTTTACAGGGCTTTCCCTAATGCGCTAGCTATATTTTAATAAGTACAGTACTCTCTTAATAATAACTTAGTCCTTAAAATCAACTAGGTACATTAGAACATAGGTAATGAATCTAAAAAAAGTCTCTTACATAATAATATTTAATAAAATAAATTGAGATCAGATAATGGCACATTTAACATAATGAATAATATATGAATATGGAAATAAATCTGTCTGCCTGCTACTTTTTCACCCTTAATCCATTGAAACTACATATGTAAAACCACTGGTTTTTTGTTTATTGTTTTTTAATTCATCTCCAAAAAGTTTTATTTTTTTTTATTTAACTTTGTAACTAAACCTGAACTTCAATATACAGTTTAAAATAAACTGAGTATATAATAATAACGCTATCAAAACACACCGTAACAGTCAATAAATGTAGTATCCTTTACGAATTATCCGTTTATAAATTACTTATAATTTCTTAAACTGGATGTTGCCGCCTTTATTATTAGACCCCTGAAATATACTTTTTCTTTTGTATTGCAGAGAATGTCTCCTCGAGGAGAAAAACCAGGCTCATATCCCCTGTTCGAGACGGACTATAGCGACGCGTTGGCTCCACCGCCGCCATCTGCCGATAAGAGGGAATGGAAGATAGTGTGGCAGAATGTGATAGGCCTCACTATGCTGCACCTCGGCGCTGTTTATGGGGCTTACTTGTTCGTTACTAAGGCTATGTGGTCTACGAAATTATTCGGTAACAAATTGTGACTAAACTTTTGGTATTTTGAGAATCAAAAGTCATAGGAATTTTGGACTTATGGCAATTCCAAGTGTTCGAAAATTCAAATTGGGCAGTAAAAATCGTATCACAATTAGAAAATTAAACGGGAAATAATTAAATAAATTAGAAGTAACTTGATAGTATTACCCCAACTCCGTGGCACAATAAATATGTCAAGTAATGCAACAGTTTTGGGCTCAAATGTAATTTACTTTTCGTCGCATGTAACTTTGGTTTTTCTTCACAGCGTTGCTCCTATACGTGTGCTCAGGCCTCGGAATAACAGCGGGAGCACACAGGCTTTGGGCACACAAAGCATACAAAGCTCGTCTGCCATTGCAGTGGTTTCTCATTTTCTTTCAGACCATGGCCTATCAGGTAAAAAATTGTAATTCATAAATATACTTCGGTATCAAGGTAGACACTAAAGGATTTCTCTTGTTCCTTCTTTTGTAATCTTATGCTCTGGTGTACAAAGCAGACTTTTAGTACTACAGACTACTAGGTACTAAGTAGGTAACTATGACCGTGGACGTGGTGGAGTATGCTCTAAGCCTCCTCAAAAATGAGGAGAGACCCGGGCCATTAGGGGGTTGTTAATGGTTCTTCCTGCTCAGGAATAAACTTCTTGAGAATTTTATGCCGCTGCTTTTTCCAATATCATTCACCATAGGGATTTTTAAAGCAACGCCTTAATTTGACTTTAGAAAAGCATTTGTGAGAACTACTAATTGAGGGAGCGTCAATACGGTGCATTGCGTTGTGTCGAGGACTTTGATCAGTCCACGTCGACGCGGTGGTAATTACTATGTAAAACAACGCAACGACAGCGCTCGCGTCATCACTGACTGAACTGACGGAACGCGCCGAGTGGACGCTCCTTGACATGGATCAAAGGCGCGTGCCCGTAGCTCGCGTTTAGTAATTAATGTAGTTATGTGATGTTTCGTTTTCAGGAGTCCGTGCAAAACTGGGTGCGTAATCACCGAATGCATCACAAGTTCACCGAGACCGACGCCGACCCTCATAACGCCACTCGAGGCTTCTTCTTTTCACATATAGGCTGGGTGTTAGTCAGGAAACATCCAGAAATTAAAGCTAAAAGTCATGCTATCGACATGAGCGATCTCTGGGCTAATCCAGTAGTGCAGTTTCAGCATAAGTGAGATATTTTTAATGTTATACTAACTTTCTTAGTGTTGTATGTTGCTAAAAACAAAAGTCGTTGGCTCGATCCCTGCCGTGGAGTCTGAGCGCTCCGTAAATCCGCCGTTGCCGGTCACCAATAAACATGCAACAGCAGAGGTGCCGGGGACGGGTACTCATCACACTAAGCTAATGGTTGTAAGTGACCCATTGGATGTTAATATTACGAAGGAACACGCTGCTGCCCTCCACTTGTAGTCATTGGAGTGGACTTTTATAATAATCCAGAGACGTAGGCGTAGTGATATTTTACGGAAGCACCCCACGGGGTTAATCCGAATGCGTAAACCCGTTTGTATGGAACTGAAATAAATTATAAACTTATTTTTGTTGCAGATACTATTTTGTTCTGTTCCCGCTGGTTTGCATCATTTTACCGACATACATTCCAACTTTGTGGGGAGAGTCAGCATGGAACGCATTTTTCGTGTGCGGCGTCTTCCGTTATATTTCATGGTTAAATGCTACTTTTCTCGTGAACTCCGCTGCTCATTATTATGGTACGAAGCCCTATGACAAAAACATCAAACCAGTTAACCTTACGCCACTCTCCTTACTCGTATTTGGTGAGGGTTTCCACAATTATCACCACACATTCCCATGGGACTACAAGACCGATGAATTTGGACAAATTACGTTTAATTTGGCAAAATTTTTCATCGATATCATGGCAAAGATTGGTTGGGCTTACGACTTAAGGACTGTGTCGCCTGACGTCATCGAAAGAAGGGTCAAGAGAACAGGAGACGGCAGCCACGAGAAGTGGGGCGGTCAGCAAGTCCACGACACTACGCTTCTTTCGAGTTCATAAATTAAAGGTGTTAAATACGATTGTTTGTATCAATTTATCTATGTATCAATGAAAGGGTAAAAACCGAATAACTTTTATTAAAGGGGTTTAATTACATTTTGTTTTTAATTGTATTAAAAGAACCACTGTATTAAAAGATCATTCTTTAATTTTTCGAGCCCAAAACCTCATCATGTTCAAAATAAATACATCTCCAAACCACTCACTGCCCCGTAACAGGGTCTTCGGCTAGCGAGTACTGACATAACACTTGAGTAAACATTCAAAACTGAAAACAAACTTTATCTGCCTCAAAACATAAATCTGGCGACAACTTCGAACATCTCATTCGGTTCATACAGAAACTCATAACTTACGCCAAACAAAGTAAAATTGAACAAAAACGTATCAAAAATATTAAATCTGCTTTAATACAACGATTTTGTCAGACACGCTATTGGTTCCAAATTAAATTGTTGTATGTTAAACGGATCAAGCACAATTTCATTCGATACTGTTGTTCTCGTGTTGAACAACTGCGAAACGCCGTATTGGGATTCCTAAAGTACTTTTAACAGAAACTAAACGCCTCAACTTTACCAGAACACTACTAGGTGACAGAACTAGCCACCCTCTTTGGCGGTAGGGATTTGCCTGAGCAGTAATATCAACATTACGAGCATTGGTTAAGTAATCTATATAAAAGCGATAGGTCACTGACTCACTCATCACGAAATCTCAGAAACCACTGAACGTATTAAAATGAAATTTGGAATGAAGGTAGCTTATAGTCAGAGGGTATCCACTAAGAACAGATTTTTTGATATTCCGCCCCTAAGGGGGTTTAATAGGGGTTCAAAGTTTGTATGGAAGTCCGTCAATTATAAACCAGATATTATGAAAATTGGTATTTAGAATTGTGATTAGGAATAAAGAAAAACCTGTATCAAAGTTTTTTATAAATCAACCCCTAAATAGGTAAAATAGGGGTTGAATGGTCATTAACTTTAATTGTCTCTTTGTACGCGCTAATCTCAGGATCGGCTCAACGCATATTAATTGGACTTTCACTGATAGATAGAGGAGGTTTTGAAGCAATATATAGGACAATTTTTATCCCAGAATTACTGCGGGATTAGAATTCCCGCGGGAACGGGATTCATGCGGAAAAAGCTCCTATTCGCAAATGATTTTTATGGGGCTTTCACTGGGAGGTGGAGGAAGTTGTGGGATGATAAGTATAGGCCACGATTTATCCTAGATTTCTCGCGGGATCGGGATTCACGCAGGAAAAACTTTGTGACATACTAAGTGCTCCCACGCGGGCGGAGTCGCGGGCACAGCTAATATATAAAACTCTCGCGTTACTGGTGACTGACAGAGAACGCACAGCCGAAACTACTGAACGGAAGAAGCTGAAATTTGGCATGTGTGTTCCTTGGGGAGTGTAGGGGAGCACTAAGAGAGGATTTTCGGAAATTCCACCCCGGGGTGAAATAGGGGGGTGAAGTTTAAACGAATTACACGCGGGCGAAGCCTGCGGCCGGAAGCTACTTAATTATACATATATCTGATATTTCCATGAACCCGATATTACCACCTTCTTTGAGTCAGATGCCAAATGTGTTATCGTGTTCCTCCTGGGAACTTGACAGTATTTTCTCATAATTCTTTTTTGGCGGGTTAGGGTGCTGTTCCACTGACGCGGAGCGGAGCAGAGCGGAGAAGAGCTGTGCCGCGTTTCACCAATCACATGGCTTGAAATCCATATCTATTCTCCACTCCGCTTCAAAGGAAAAAGCATTGGCGGAGAGGAGCGGAATTGTTTAAAATAACGGTAAAACAGGCTAGATTACTAGCGCCGAAAGATGAGCAACGTTAAGCGGAAAGGGGCGGGGTAGGGCAGAGCGGAGCGGGGCGGCTCACTCTCGCACATATTTATTCACTAGTTGTGCCCGCGACTTCGTTCGTGCATAGCAGTTTTTCCCGCGTTATTCCCAATCCCGTGGGCACTCCGGGATAAAAAGTAGTCTATTCATAGCTTCATAACTTTCTCTATCTCCCAGTGAAAGTCTTACAAAAATCCGTTCAGCCGTTTCTGATATTAGCGTGGACAAACACACATACATACAGATATACATTGTTTTGGATTCTCTTGCGTGTGTAAAGGCCCCCCATTATAATTTTATGCATATATTTGCCATGTATAGACAGCGTTTAGTTACAATTTTACTATATGTATAGAAGATTTAAAGTAGTGTCTTGACGTCATCATCAGTCCGCTTCACTCCGCTCCAGTGGAAACGCAGCTCCGCTCCTCCCCGCTCCGCTTCCGTGGAAACACATAGCTCTTTTCACAGCTCAGCCCCGCTTCGCACCGCTCCACTCCGCCTCAGTGGAACGGCACCCTTATTCATCGGCGATGCCTTTAGCCTATTATTATGAGTATTGATAAATCTATACTAATATTATAAAGCTGAAGAGTTTGTTTGTTTGTTTGGTTGAACGCGCTAATCTCAGGAACTACTGGTTCGAATTGAAATTTTTTTTTTGTGTTGAATAGACCTTTTATCGAGGAAGGCTTTAGGCTATATAACATCACGCTGCAACAATTAGGAGCGAAGAAATAATGGAAAATGTGGAAAAAACGGGGAAAATTATTCATTCTCGAGGGCTTTCGTTGCATGCGTTGCGAAAACGATTCAAGATACCAAAAATATATGTATGAAAGAATTATTCCTCTTGAAATGATCTAAAAAAATGTCCACGACAGTATATGTCTATCTTTTAAGATTAACACACTATAACCGTTTTTATGGTAATCAAATTTGGTCGAACCCACTGCCATACGAAACTTGCCGCGTTTCCAAGTTTAATCTGAATTAATCTTGCTGTGATCCTTTGCTACTTTGCTATTATTTTGTCGTAAGCTTTATTTGTAAGTTTAATTTAATTTAACCTCAATTAATTTTGGTGATAGTTTATTATCTTCCCGAAATTCCTACGGGAGCCGGACCTACGCGGTTGATACTTACGTGTCCCGAAGCGAAGCGAGGGCGGTTCGCTAGTCTCTTATCAATAAAATGTCATATCTGCTGATGTAGTCTATGTCGTAGCCAGATCTTAGAAACATAATATAATACTTAAGCAACGGATCGATTCTTGTAGGTAGGTACATGGAATATATACAAAAAAACTATTATAGGGGATTTGATAGGTTTGATTGTAATGAATTTTGGGCTAGCTCAGTCACAGTTAGCGTGGCCGCCAGGGAAAGGTAGTGTTGGCTGCTCGTTTACTACCTTAATATCATAAAAATACCGGAATATTTTTGTAATTCATCCAGTTTGTAATAACCCTTGTTCACAAGAATGTCTTCTAACAACAAACAATAATAAGTCAGTAGCTTTATTTTAAGATTTAATACAAGGTCGTCTTTTAAAAATTTAGTTTAAATATGTTTTACCTGACTGTACTTTGTACGAGCGTGCGAGTTGATGACGGAATTATTAGGTAAATTCGAAAGGTTCCAAGTCACCCGATCGGGCGAGTTTTTGTCGGACGAGATGACGATTAAGCCCATTTTGCATGGAAATGTTAACTGTGACTAATATTTAAAAATAGTGGCAATTCAAACTTATCCAAACCTAATAAGTTGTAAGTAAAATCACAAAACATGTAGAAAATATTTTGTCCTGAAAATACGAAGAACTTCGTAATATACATCGTTATAACAAAGTTAAATTTATCCAACAATTTTGTATAAACTCAAGTTCAGCTGTGTCCTCCCTAGGGATAGATATATTTAAATACCCGGCTTAAATAACCGGGATATGGTAATGAGTTTTACATGGTTCTTGTTAAGTATACAGGAAGAATATAGTGGTTACTGTTCGTGTCCAATGACATACTATATAAACCGTGTTATTTTTAATATAAATACCCGTAAAACCAAATAAACTGCTTTAAGTTGATGGAAACCCTATCTGCAGAGGGAGAGGTTCTATTCCCGGTCAGAGAAAACATCTTGTGACAGATAATATGTTCGTTTTCGGGTAACAAGTTAGTACATTATTTGTATTGTCTGTGCAAATCGCAACGTGTGGATTGACTTGGGTGTGCAACTGTGAGGCGCCAAGCATTCAATTTATTCTTTTAAACATTTATTATAAACAAAGTATAATTACATCAAACTTAGTATTCAAAACCTTTAATTTATGACCTCGAAAGAAGGACTTGATGACCGCCCCACTTCTCGTGGCTGCCGTCTCCTGTTCTCTTGACCCTTCTTTCGATCATGTCAGACGACACAGTCTTCATGTCATAAGCCCACCCAATCTTAGCCATGGTATCGATGAAAAACGTTGTCAAATTCCACGTGGTTTGCCCCCATTCGTCGGTCTTGTAGTCCGATGGGAATGTGTGATGAAAATTGTGGAAAGCCTCACCTAAGACGAATAACGAGAGTAGCTTCAGGTTAGTTGGTTTGATGTTTTTGTCATAGGGCTTCATACCCCATTTGTGGGCAGCGGAATTTATGAGTAAAATAGCATTTAAACTTGAAATATGACGGAAGACGCCGCACACGAAAAATGCGTTCCATGCTGACTCTCCCCACAACGTTGGGATGTATGTCGGTAAAATGAAGCAAACCAGCGGGAACAGAACAAAATAGTATCTGTAACAAAAATGAATTTATAATTTAGTTTCAGTTTTAATACAAACGGGTTTACGCATTCGGGTTGATCCCGTAAGGTGCTTTTGTAAAACAACACGAATCCTTCGTTCCTTCGTATTCCTTAAAATTTTTCCTTCGTATTATTGGGATCACCAAAAAGCATTAGTATAGTGTGGTGAGTACCTGTCTCCAGTAGTTGCGCTGGTGGCAGGTAGTTATTAGCGACCAGGGTAACAGCGGGATGTACGGGGTGCTAAGACTCCGTGGCAGAGAACAAGCCATTATTTATGACCTCTGTTTTTTTAGCAACATACAACACTTTGCAATTTAGGATCAACGACCAGGGAAAATAACTGGATTAAATAGACAATTTGAACTAAGTGACAAAGAGAGGAAACAATAACAGTTTCAAGTGACTAAAACCTCCACTAGTGGGTATCTAACATTAAAAAATATCTCACTTATGCTGGAACTTCACTACTGCATCATCCTGGAAATCGCTCATGTCGATAGTGTGACTCTTAGCTATAACGTCTGGATGTTTCCTGACAAAAAGCCAGCCGAAATGGGAGAAGAAGAAGCCGCGAGTGGCATTTTGAGGGTCGGCGTCGGTCTCGGAGAACTTGTGATGCATTCGGTGATTACGTACCCAGCAATACGCCGACTCCTGAAATCGAAACATCACATATCACATACATTCATAAGGCAAGGGCTATGGGCTCGCGCCTTTGAACCGTGTCAAGGAGCGTTCACTCGGCGCGTTTCGTCAGCGTTGCGTTGACGCGAGCGCTGTCGTTGCGTTGTTGTACATACTAATAACAAATTCCCCAACGCACCGTATGGACGCTCCCTCAGTTAGTATTTTTTTTATGGAATTAAGATAGCAAACGAGCATGTAGCACCACCTTCCGCTGCCGCCCATGACAACTGTGACCGACCCAGAACTAGACTGAACGAGTCTCGTTCTAATTCGGTCACAGATGCGTTGCTACCCCTGAGGACTGAGATGGTCGCCTCTAAAAAAGTGTAACCGGCTCCACACCTTCCTTTCCGGAACACAATTGTTCTTAAGACAATTATTACACGGTAGGAATGGTACTAAGTACCGTGGCGGGCGGTGGTACTTCCCCGGGTGAGCTCTAGGCCCTAACACCTGCAATTAGTAGTTTTACAAACGCTTTTCTAAAGTCAAAATAAGGCGTTACGTTGCTTTAAAAATCCCTATCGTGAATAATCTTGGAAGAAGCAGCGGCATCAAAGAGCGTCCATCCATCAGCGTTCCATCGATAAAATTTATATGACGTGCCGTGGAGTGAATCCAACATGCCAAAACGACACGACGTTAACAAGCTAAAGAACAATCGAGACGATTAAGCAGATAAATAAATAAATGAGATGTTTGTATGCTGGTCTGGAATTTTGGTTTCACTTGAAAATTCTGTGCGTAAGAATCCTCCAAAGTCTACTTCGATACCGAAGTATATCTATGGACTACCAGTTTTTTACCTGAAAGCACAGTGTTTGAAAAAAACTGAGGAGCAACTGCAATGGCAGACGAGCTTTGTATGCTCTGTGTGACCAAAGTCTGTGTGCTCCCGCTGTTATTCCTAAGCATGAGCACACGTAGAGGAACAATGCTGTGAATAAAAATCATAGTTACATACGAGGAAAAGTAAATTTCATTTGAGCTTAAAACTGTTGCATTACTTGACACATTCGATGCGCCACGGGGTTCTTTTTAATCCTGTATTCAACTTGAAAAGATTATCATCTCTACACGCTTAGTCCTTTTCTAGTGTCTATTTAGTTTTTAACCCCCGACGCCAAAATAGGGGTGTTATAGGTTTGACTTGTCCGTCTGTGTGTCTTTCGTCTTTTGTCTGTCTCGTAGCTCCCAAACGGATTCACCGATTATAATACGGTTTTTTTCAATCGAAAGCCTTAGTATAATTCGGTCCAGAGTTTCGAAGAATATCAGCTCTTTTCCAAAATGATGTAAGGCATTTTGCATTTCAGTGCCATTTGGGAAATAAAATAAAATAAAATAAAATAAAGTAAATAACGCTACACACTCATAGCCCCACACTAGGATTCCCT
Organism: Hesperia comma; assembly: GCA_905404135.1. NCBI lineage: Eukaryota > Metazoa > Arthropoda > Insecta > Lepidoptera > Hesperiidae > Hesperia > Hesperia comma. The sequence goes on along the minus strand of FR990022.1, from coordinate 18,459,030 downwards.
GTGTCGTGGGTGCCATGGACAACACACAAGACAAGGACACACACCCAGACCGAGAACGGAAATTTAAATTCATCATTCAAATTTCCGTCTCGCTGGGAATCGAACCCAGGACCCTCGGAACAGCGATCCGGCGTGGGTTTTGGGTATACAAAACGCTATACAAAACTAGTAATTAGTCTTACTGAATATGGTGAACAAACTACCGTGAGAAATTTAAGCCACTATAAAGTTGAAATAAGAAATTACGCCATTATTACTATTTCATGAATATTACGGAAATCCTGAAGTTCTTAATAAGTGAATAATATAATGTAAAACTATATTATTAAATTTGAAGTCTTAATTAATTTCAATGTTTCAATTTAGGTTATAATATATCATTTTGGATCGACAATAAATAAATAAACCTTATCTGTAAGGAAAGTAAAACAATTCTGAATTCACTTAGAATTGCGATAATTCCAAAATATATGACTTTGGATTTCTAAAAGACACCATTTGTTACCGAATAATTTCGTAGCCCACATAGCCTGAGTAACGAACAAGTAAGCCCCATAAACAGCGCCGATGTGCAGCATAGTGAGGCCTATCACATTATGCCACACTATCTTCCATTCCCTCTTATCGGCAGATGGCGGCGGTGGAGCCAACACGTCGCTACAGTCCGTCTCGAACAGGGGATATGAGCCTGCGTTTTCTCCTCGAGGAGACATAGTCTACAATACAAAAGAAAAAGTAGATTTAAGGATCTAATAAACAAGCCAGCAAAGTCTCATGTAATACTAAATATTTAATTTAATTTTCGTGAACGTAGCAATACCTTTATCATTGAACTACGTTGAGAGATTTTAGCAGAAGTGACAAAATCGAATAGACTTTTTTGCATGACGTAAGATTTGGACGTTTCAACACTTTGTAACATATCCGGGAAGGATCCAAATTTTCATAAAAAAATTAACTGCGTCCTTCTCGATCAGACTTTAATACTTATTTTTGTATATAAAACAAATGATTTGTGTTGTTTTTATTTATTTCTGGAATGGTAGATACAAGTAGTTTCTTCCAGGCATCATCTGATATTAAATATAGATATAAAAATATATTATATGTAAAATCTTACTCACTGTGGTGTACTAATAACTTTTTACGTGGATTTTCAATGAATATTCGAGAGCCAACCTTCCTAGCTGTTGAAATTTGGCTAAATAATATAATAGAAATGAAATCATTTATATGGGCATATTGATTTTCAATGCAAATAGGTATGAATATTAAATATGTGCTATATCATCTCGCCTTTCTGACCCTCACCACTCCACTCTTCATATTACCCCTCCTTACCACACGGTACCTCTCCATACCTCTCCTTTCCACACCTCATCTCTTCTTGCCAAACGGGGACTCGTCCTGCCAAGTTTAAATAAAGTTACAACGTTATCGTTCTCGGAGGCTGTCTTTCACATAAAGAAAACCCATATTAAGACTTCAAATATGCTGACTCGTTTCCATGAAAAACGGGAACTAAATATACAGCATAGACAATACCCGTTGGTTGAGCAATAATTTGAGTTATGCTGGGATCAATTTTTTTACGTTTTTATTATTTCATTTTATTATTAGTTATAATATCGACTAGTTCTGTGAAAATTGAAAAACACGTTTTTTACAACTTGAATAAAGAACTCTAAAAATGCGACTTTACCGGCAAACTAAAAATACCTATGCACCGATATGTTATCTCTTCATAATTGTCTGCGTAAAGTTCAAAGATATTTTGTGAATGTCGGTATCCACTTTTATAACAATTCGATAATTAATTTACCCGTACAAACATTTAAGAAATATGATAAATCATAACTTATAGCGAAAGAGTAGGTATCATTAAACTGTTGATGAATATTATGTGGGTAATAAATAATGTTCAGGAATGGAAGACATCCGAAATTGTTGAAAAAAAATATTGTTTTTTAGATGTTTTTTTTAAATGTTTAAAATTTTTCAATTCAATCGTAGTAGAAATGTTTTTACATGAAATATTTAACGGTCATAAACGTATTCAAAAATATGTACGTAAAATTAAACTATTTCAGTTTAGGCATTCTGTAATGTAATTATGCACATAGTTAAATATACCGTCGCTAAATACATTATATACTACTATTTATTTACTAGCTGTGCCCGCGGCTCCGCCTGCGTAGAACTCAGTGTGGACTATATAAATAAATAAATAAACGCTAACACACTCATACCCCCGCAGTAGGTTACTAGGTACCTATGTCGCGGGTGGCATGGACTACACATATAACACATTACAATATATTACTCCACACATAAGTGTATTTGATTTTTTACTACGTTTTAGTCATACCGTACAAAAATCCGTTCTGTAGATCTTGAGAAAATCGATAAAAGCAGTTAAGGATATTTGTAAATGTAGAGGTTTTTATTCTTAAATTCAAGCAGTGGATCCTATGAGTTTAACCATGAGATTAAAAAAATATATATTTTTAAAATATGTTGGTAGTTTTTCAATCAGGTGCCAAAACATAAAACCAGAAGCGGTACTGACCCTCGAGAAAGCAACATAAAGTTGGTCATGAGAAAAACAGCCGGTTCTCAAGTCCACACCAGAAGCTTTAAGTGTTTGTTTTTATGCTTTGTTTAATGTCGTGGCAAATCATGTAGTCACAGGGAACGATGTGCGTTTAAATCGAAAGAGGAAATTGTTGAGGATGAGTTGTATGCGCTAAACGAACACAGTTCACGTCAGTTTCTGCTACGTACGTGTAAACTGTGGAACGAATTTCATCCCTGGGAATTCCTACAGTGCCATAACATGGGGTTATTCAAGAAGCAGGTCCATCGCATCCTTCGTGGCCGGCAACGCGTTGGTGAAGCCAATGTTGCCAATGTCTTTGGGCGAACGTGATCACTTACCATCAAGTGATCAGTCGTTTCGTTTGCCTCCTTAATTTATAAGAAAAACCTTAACCGAACAAATCCCAGTGAGGATTACAGCTACAATAATATTCTTTTGTAATGCTTTGACTATGAGACCATTACAGTTTTGGCGGAGTTAAATTTCACATCACCATTCAGACCACATTTTAAAAACCTAAAATTACTCACCTTGACATGTATTTATATTATAGAATGTTGTGTATTTGTTAAATCTAATGTGAATAATTACGGGTTTAAATCTAGAGTAAGACATGCTGGTAAATTAACCATGGTCCCGGCTAAGACAGTGTTATTTAATCAAAGCTTTTTCTGTAAAGCGGCAATAATATACAACAAAATCCCTCTGAAAATTCGCTCCATGACTAATATTGACAAATTTAAAGAAGCTTTACACACATTGTTACTAGATAAGTGCTATTATAATTTGAACGACTTTTTAAATGACAAAATAATTTGAAAAGGTTTATTGAGACTATTGAGGGGCACAAGAATTTTAATGTATTTAATTTCAATGACCTGATAAATAATTAATAATCTAATAATCTTGACATCTATGAAAAATTATGTATATTGTTATTATTGACTAAAATTTAAATGTATAATTATAATAATTAATGTGCATGCATGCTGTAGTATATTGTACGCCTATATAGGCAGGATGTAGCGGTAATATTAATTTAAAACTGTAAACAACTTTTCACCTACGATCCACAATAAACGTTTTTGACTTTGACTTTGACATTATTATAGCACAGCAAAAGAATTATCGGAACACCAACTTTACTTCTAATTTTATTAGCTGGGCTGTGAGACTACTCGCTGTCAGTGAATTAAGGAACTCAACTGGGTAATTAGTTTCGTTGTCCCGATCAACTACATTATCAAAATAAGTATAAACAACTTCATCCTCAATAATTTATCCCGAATTTATGATGACGGCGCAATGGTTAACACGCCGGATCGCTTTTCCGAGGGTCCTGGGTTCGATTCCCAGCGAGGCGGAAATTTGAATGATGAGTTTGAATTTCCGTTCTCGGTCTGAGTGTGTGTCCTTGTCTAGTGTGTTGTCCATGGCACCCACGACACAGGGAATCCTAGTGTGGGGCTATGAGTGTGAGGCGTTATTTATTTATTTTTATTTAATTTATCAATACAGCTTCTTTATCTCTGGGGTCAATATCGCGTATTCACATGACCATGAATTTTCCTGGTTTTGTATTCTCTGACTGTTCTCTTCGGTGGGAACAACTTTTCCAAGTATTTCAGGTATATGTGCAGGTTTTTGTGCAAGAAAGAGGTCTTCTCCAACTTTTACTCTCATACGGTTTCCAAATGCAAGCATTTGTTTCGGGCTTAGCCCGGATCAGCACATTGTATATTTATTTTATTTATTTATTTCACTTTATTGTTTGTATACCAAAATACATTATGCTTAAAACAATTACAACATAGGACATAACTACACAATACAAAAGGCGGCCTTATCGCTACATAGCGATCTTTTCCAGGCAACCCAAGGTTTAGGAAAGTAATACCATGTATAGACAAGTAGAAGGGGTAGAGGTATATACACCAAAGAAAGAGAATACGAACTTAAACAATACATACAATTATACATACTATTATGAGCTGTGAAGGACTATGTTTACAAGTGATAGGAAAAAGAAGTAAGTATATCAACCTTATAACAGTAGCGCTACGAAATTCTTTAGTCGTGAGAACAAAATCAAGACGCCTATAGGATTAAATAATACAAAAACTTACAGAAATAAAGTTGAGGTATGTTAAGGACTATTGTTCGAGCTAATAATCACGTCAGAAATTTAAATCTATATTTGCCTGAACAAGTTTGATGCGACGACTCTGTGATATAATTTTGATGATAAAATCACAGTACGTCTGGCTAAAATTAGGCGAAAAATATAAGCCCAACTTCGATTCTGACTTAGTTTCTACTACGAAACATCCACCTTTTGTCTTTTTGTACCATTTTGGACCGGCCAGTCATATAAAATGAGGGGGTAGGACGCTTTTATGTCGAAAAAATACTAATTGCCATGGTCAATAGAAAAAAATGCCTTAGGAACCCTGCTACTGCTAATGCTATCCAAAGCATAAAGATTGATATCTCGATGGTGAAGTACCGAGTTATTTTCACGTAAGTGCACCTTGTCATAAATAACAGAATTATTGCAAGTTTTCTAGAGCAAAAAAAATGTAATATTTAGGAATTCACCTATCGAGGAATCTAAGGAGCTTCTGAAAAGGCAAATAACCAAATCTACCATCCCAACATAAAAATTACTAATTAAAATGTTTATTTTCGATGAGAACCATAATCTCCGAGTTGAAAACATTATCCATTCATATAAAAAAGTACATAACGACGAATCAAGGCACTTATTTATTGAAAAACTATATACGCTCAACGGTATAGGGTACACCTATTAAAAACTAATAATAATAAGTTAAAACTAATAATAATAAGTTAAAACCTTAAAATATTGCCCCAAAATTTGCCGATTTTTATTGTTATTAAATACTTTTATAATAAACAAAAACAAAACAGTACAAAGCATTCCTCAATTTAGTGATAACTACTTTGAAAATACAAAAACCACGTTTCTTCTTAACTGTAATGGGTCTAATAATATGGCAAGGTACTGTAAAGTTGAAAGGTGTCCTGGTAAAGAAAATAAGTTTATTTACATGAAGCTGAACATGACATTTATAACAAATTAAGCTTAAGTTCAAATACAGAAATACAAAAGGGAAAAAATATAAAAATGTAAAAAGTAGGTATGTAAGAACAATAGGTGTCCGTGCTGCAACTTAACAACCTGAGATAGCCACAGTCTCAGCATAAGCACGTGCGTTTTGCCACATCATTGCGATTGAAACATCAGAGCTGTACTCAGCGTGAGCAATGTGATGTTGTGTGAAGTGATGTTTCAAACTGCGCTTAAGTTCCTTGATGGAGGCCCGGTCAATCGTTTAGCACGGTTACATTAAATAAATCAAATAAAAAATAAAAAAACCATACGGCCATTACCAGTTTTTCAATTGATACTTGTACAGCATTATCGAATGTTACAATTTGTTTGATCTGTGGCATATATAAAAAATTTATTCGAAAACAGAAGCGCGACTGACAAAATCGCAGATAATTTAATTTCGGTATGTATTTGACAAATTCTACTTTGTTTGACGTAGTAAGTTATGAGTTCCTTTTCAAACCGAATGAGTTTTCAATTTTGGAATGTCTTCGATAATCAGGTGACCTCGAAAGATTAGTTTAGTGTTTTAATGGTTTATTATAAATAAAGTATAATTACATCAAACTTAGTATTCAAAACCTTTATGACCTCGAAAGAAGCGTAGTGTCTTGGACTTGCTGACCGCCCCACTTCTCGTGGCTGCCGTCTCCTGTTCTCTTGACCCTTCTTTCGATCATGTCAGACGACACAGTCTTCAAGTCATAAGCCCACCCAATGTTAGCCATGGTATCGATGAAAAACGTTGTCAAATTCCACGGAATTTGCCCTAATTCGTCGGTCTTGTAGTCCCATGGGAATGTGTGATGATAATTGTGGAAGCCCTCACCTAAGACGAATAACGAGAGTGGCTTCAGGTTAGTTGGTTTGATGTTTTTGTCATAGGGCTTCATACCCCATTTGTGGGCAGCGGAGTTTATGAGTAAAATAGCATTTAAACATGAAATATAACGGAAGACGCCGCACACGAAAAATGCGTTCCATACTGACTCTCCCCACAACGTTGGGATGTATGTCGGTAAAATGAAGCAAACCAGCGGGAACAGAACAAAATAGTATCTGTAACAAAAATGAATTTATAATTTAGTTTCAGTTTTAATACAAACGGGTTTACGCATTCGGGTTGATCCCGTAAGGTGCTTTTGTAAAACAACACGAATCCTTCGTTCCTTCGTATTTTCCTTCGTATTATTGGAGTCACCAACAATCATTAGTATAGTGTGTTGAGTAAATGTCCCAGGTAGTTCCGCTGGTGGCAGGTAGTTATTAGCGACTACGGTAACAGCGGGAAGAACAGGGTGCTGAGACTCTGCATACAACACAAGGTATGTTAGGATCGACCACAAGGAAAAATAACTGGATTAAATAGACAATTTGAACTAAGTATTATAAGATTATCTGAAGGTCAAGAACAAAGTGAGAACATTAACAGTTTTAAATGCCCGAAACCTCCACCATAATAGGTATAACATTAAAAATATCTCACTTATGCTGGAAATGCACTACTGGATCATTCCGGAAATCGCTCATGTCGATAGCATGACTTTTAGCTCTAACGTCTGGATGTTTCCTGACTAAAATCCAGCCTAAATGGGAAAAGAAGATGCCGCGAGTGGGGTTATGAGGGTCGGCATCGGTCTCGGAGAACTTGTGATGCATTCGGTGATTACGCACCCAGCATTGCACGGACTCCTGAAAACGAAACATCACATATGTTTACAAGGCGCTGTTTACAGGCACGCGTTTGTCCATGTTAAGAAGCGTCCACTTGGCGCGTTCCGTCAGCATTGCGTTGAAGCGAGCGCTGCCGTTACGTTGTTTTACATAGTAATTACCACCGCGGCGACGCGGACTGATCAAAGTCCCCGACACAACGCAACGCACCCCATGGACGCTCCCTCAATCAGTAATTTTACAAACGCTTTTCTAAAGTCAAATTAAAGGCATCGGTTTAAAAATCCCTATCGTGAATAATCTTGAAAGAAGCAGTGGCATAAAATTCTCACGAAGTTTATTTGTGCTCTTGGTTACATATACCAGTTACTGCTATTTATGTGGTCTCCATATTAGAAAGTACTGAAAGCAAATTGACCTTTCAGCAAAACGACTTATGAGCAGAATGTCTCATTTTTAAAGTACAGTCAGTATCATAAATAAGAACATATTATTATCTATTACCTAAGTGGTAGTGGTAGTAGTACAAATAGCCTGTTTTGCACACCAAAGCAGAAGATTACAAAAGGAAGAACAAGTGAAGAGACTCAGCAGTATCATGTTTAAAATAATTTATATGTGTTAAGAGATGTGCTGATTATAAGTTTACCCGACTCTCCACAAAAACCTCGTGTCATAAGAATCAGGTAGGTATTAAGGTCAACATGTTCTTACTGGTTCCGTCAGAATAGCAACAGATTGTCCAGGTTTGAGTAAAAAAGTAATCGAAAATTTGTTGACTTAAATGAAATGCCGCAATCCCTAAAACTAATTGATAAAGTTGTTAGGCGAAAAGCATCTGGTTTCATCGATAAAATCCATATCATATGGCGTGCCGTGGAGTAAATCCAACAGGCCAAAACGACACGACGTTAACAAGCAAAAGAACAATCGAGACGATTAAGCAGATAAATAAAAACAAATGAGTTGTTTGTATGCTGGTCTGGAATTTTGGTTTCACTTGAAAATTGTGTGCTTAAGAAACCTCTAAAGTCTACTTTATACCGAAGTATATCTTGGACTACCAGTTTTTACCTGAAAAGACAGTGTTTGAAAAAAAATGAGAAGCAACTGCAATGGCAGACGAGCTTTGTATGCTCTGTGTGCCCAAAGTCTGTGTGCTCCCGCTGTTATTCCTAAGCATGAGCACACGTATAGGAACAACGCTGTGAATAAAATAAAGATCATAGTTACATACGAGGAAAAGTAAATTTCATTTGAGCTTAAAGCTTAAATAATTGAATTTGAAGTTTTAATTAATTTCAACGTTTCAATTTAGGTTATATCATACCATTTTGGATCGAAAATAAATAAACTCTATCCGTAGGGAAAGTAAAACAATTCTGAATTCACTTAAATTGCGATAATTCCTAAATATATGAGTTTGGATTTTTAAAAGACCAGAACCAACGACACCATTTGTTACCGAATAATTTCGTAGCCCACATAGCCTTAGTAACGAACAAGTAAGCCCCATAAACAGCGCCGATGTGCAGCATAGTGAGGCCTATCACATTATGCCACACTATCTTGCATTCCCTATTATCGGCAGATGGCGGCGGTGGAGCCAACGCGTCGCTACAGTCCGTCTCGAACAGGGGATATGAGCCTGGTTTTTCTCCTCGAGGAGACATATTCTACAATACAAAAGAAAAAGTATATTTAAGGATCTAATAAAAAAGCCAGCAAAGTCTCATGTAATACTAAATATTTAATTTAATTTTCGTGAACGTAGCAATACCTTTATCATTCAACTACGTTGAGAGATTTTAGCAGAAGTGACAAAATCGAATAGACTTTTTTGCATGACGTAAGATTTGGACGTTTCAACACTTTGTAAAATATCCGGGAAGGATCCAAATTTTCATAAAAAAATTAACTGCGTCCTTCTCGATCAGATTTTAATACTTATTATAAAACAAATGGTTTGTATTTTTTTATTTATTTATGAAATGGTACATACAAGTAGTTTCTCCCAGGCATCATATTTTGATATTAAATATAAATATAAAAATATATTATATGTAAAATCTTACTCACTGTGGTGTACTAATAACTTTCTACGTGGATTTTCAATGAATATTCGAGAGCCAACCTTCCTAGCTGTTGAAATTTGGCTAAATAATATAATAGAAATGAAATCATTTATATGGGCATATTGATTTTCAATGCAAATAGGTATGAATATTAAATATGTGCTGGATTACTTCATCTCGCCTTTCTGACCCTCACCACTCCACTCTTCATATTACCCCTCCTTACCACACGGTACCTCTCCATACCTCTCCTTTCCACACCTCATCTCTTCTTGCCAAACGGGGACTCGTCCTGCCAAGTTTAAATAAAGTTACAACGTTATCGTTCTCGGAGGCTGTCTTTCACATAAAGAAAACACAATCCATACTAATATAATAAATGCGAAAGTCTATCTGTCTGTCTGTCTGTGATGTTTTCACGGCTAAACCACCGCCACCGGTCCGATTTGGATGAAATTCGGAAGGAAAATAGTTGAAGACCCAGAGTCACACATAGCTTTTTTTTTCAAAATCATCACCTAAAGGCTTGAAATAGGGAATGAGAGTTTGTATGAAAAATTTGCACCGTTTGAACGATTTCGATAATTTTCCCAGGAAGTGCGTTGATGACGTACCCCCTCCCCCACTTCCCCGGTTCGCGATATAAACGAATTCCACGCGGGCGAAGCCGCGGGCAAAAGCTAGTACATAATAAGTCTTAAAATATGCTGACTCGTTTCCATAAAAAAGGAAACGAAATATATAGCATAGACAATACCCGTCAGTTTGGCAATAATTTGAGTTATACTGTACTAGGATCTATTATTTCATTTTATTTTATTATTTGTTATAATATCGGCTAGAGTTCTGTGAAAATTGAAAAGTACCTACGTTTTTTACTACTTGAATAAAGAACTCTAAAAATGCAACTTTACCGGCAAACTAAAAATACCTATGCACCGATATGTTATCTCTTCATATCGTCGGCGCAAAGTTCAAAGATATTTTGTGAAAGTCGGTATCCACTTTTTCAATATATAATAATTAATTTGCCCATACGAAATATGATAAATCATAACTTATAACGAAAAAGTAAGTATCATTAAACTGTTGATGAATATTATGTGGGTAACAATGTCCAGGAATGGAAGACATCCGAAATTGGTTCCGCTCAAGTTAATAAATTAAGATAAATTTGTAGATAACTAGATTTTTTTGAATATGTTTAAATTTTTACAATTCAATTTAAATTTTAAATTATTTCTTTGCCAAATAATATAGGGTGTTTCAACAAGAACTTTGTTTTTCAATTGCAACAAACACCGACGATATGATAGTTTTGATATTTAGTTATTCGACGTATTCTAAGTAGATCCATCGACAATTATTACAATGAATTCAATTTCGCTCGAAATTCCCATTAAAATAATCAAAATCCACTATGAAAATGACTAATTCTGATAGAGTAACATTTCGTAAAATTCGTGATATTTTCGGACAACATAATAGTCCTTCTGAGACCGCTATTAAGAATCACATTCCTTCAACTCGTCAAGCACATTTTGTATCGAGCTTGTCGACCCAAATTTCAGTCTCAGAAGGACTATTATGTTGTCCGAAAATATCACGAATTATACGAAATGTAACTCTATCCGAATTTCATTTTCATAGTGGATTTTGATTAGTTTAATGGGAATTTCGAGCGAAATTGAATTCATTGTTAACAATTTTCAATGCATCTACTAAGAATACGTCGAAAAACTAAATTTCAAAACTATCATATTGTCGGTATTTGTTGCAATTGAAAAAAAAATTCTTGTTGAAACACCCTATAGTAGCACGTGCAAAATTCTAACAGTCATAAATGTATTCAAAAATATGTACGTAAAAGTAAACAATTTCAAGGCATTCCGTAATGTAATTATGCACATAGGTTAATGAACCGTCACTTAATAAAATATATATGCCTACTTACTACAAACGTTTTTATGTTTTTAGTTTCGTCGCTGAGGACAACAATTTCACTTTTATCTTATTATTTAACATTATTTCACTTATACACAGATTTATTGTATAAACTTCATGTCAATTAACTAGAATAAGATTGTGTGGTATCAGTGTGGTATACATTATGTTAGTGCTTATATACAAACTAAACGATGTAGGGTGCGTGACGAGATGTGACTAGAAAATCCACGATTCGATTCCACTCGTTTATTGCCGCAGGCGATCATGATGTGTCGCTCGCTACAAGCGTCACCATCTCAAATTTACAGAAGTAATATGCATGTGAAAAATTATAGTCAAATTTATAAAGACAACATTTTAAATTATCGTAAAATCGTACTTGCTCTCATCATCACCATGGGTTGACTGGCAGAGAATGCCAAAAGGCATTAAGTCCGCCCTTTGTACACCTAGCTTTAGGTTGTTGCAATAAAGTTTTTAAATAAATAAATAAATAAAATATAATAGGTAGGTACATAACTAACCAGTCATACGTCTCGCACACAGAATTTCAGACATACCGGCAGTATCTTCGCCCAGTCATCCGCGAATAGCTCTTACTCATGACTCACACGAGTCTAGGATGGCGTTGAGCGATGACAGTGAGGATATGGGGTCGCCGGGTCTGCCAGGTCGCCAAATCTAAAAGCTGGACGGATCAGCCAGTGTGGCCGGACACTTGGGCACAAAAGCTGGAAGACACCCATTAGATTATCAATGTCAAGGGTCCCCCCTTGGAAAATTAAGCCATGAAACAACGATTAATATAGGACAATATTCGTTACCGAGTGACTTGCATTATTGAAATATCTTTTTATTATAGTTCACTTACTATAGTAGGTATACTCCATGGGGCCGAACATCAGAGGGTTTTTAAATTTTCTATTTACAGGTTATATCCATAAAAAATTTACACGCTTTTTGAAGTTATACTTCTTTAGGCGCGTTATGGAAAAATCACGAGAGTGAAATTTTACGATGCGCGCGCATCTGTGACACAAAAATTAACAGTATGAAGTTGCCGGCTAAACCCGCTAAACCACTCATCAATCGGCCTTTGTCTATGTAACTCTGACGTCTCTTTAGTTTTGCTTTTGCTTTTTATCGAAATTATTTATAATCAGCCAGGTTTGTTTTGACTTGTTTGTGGCACATTGACATGACATAATATGCACAGACTAGCTAAAGATTAATGTTTCGTTATACGGTATGCAACGACTAGTCTTTTTGGTAAAATATTTAATAAACGTTTTTAATATATTCATATAGAATATATTCATACAGAACAACACGGATTTTTACCAAAAAAGTCAACTTCATCAAATTTAATAGGCTTTGTAAATGATATTGCTGATGCCCTAGACGACGGTGAAGAATTGCATGCTATTTATACGGACTTCACTAAAGCCCTTGATTTAATAGACCACAGCATTCTTTTAAGGAAAATATCAGAGCTAGGTGTCCACGGGTCGCTATTAAGGTGGTGCGAGTCTTATTTAAAAAATAGATCGCAGTTAGTCAAGATTCGCGGCTATATATCTAGAAATAGAATAATACCTACTGGCGTACCGCAGGGCTCACATTTAGGTCCCCTTTTCTTTCTAATTTTTATAAACGATCTGGCTAAAAAAATAACATGTCCTTTCAAAATGTATGCGGATGATGTGAAGTTGTATAAACGTATTAATAAAGAAAGCGATACGGTATCGTTGCAGGATGAAATAAATAAAATACAGTTATGGTGTGACAATAACAAAATGAAGTTAAGCATTGATAAATGTTTTTATATAAATTTTACGAAAAAACGATTACCTATTGGGGCAACATACACTTTACATAATACTCCTTTAACGGAAGTAAAAATGATAAGGGATTTGGGAGTGTTGCTCGATAGCACCCTTAGTTTTAGGCCGCACATTGATGGCATAGTTAAGAAAGCGTCTCAGATTTCTGGATTTGTATCAAGACAAACTAAAATTTTTAAGGATCATAAAGTCATTATACCAATATACAACTGTTTAGTAAGAAGTGTACTTGAATACAATAGTATTATTTGGTCACCTTGTAACGTTATAAGGGGAAGAGTAAATAAAAGAATTTTGAAGGAAATAAAAGATGTACTTATCTTTCCTAGTGGGTCACAATAATAATAACACTGTATAAAAAATAAGCGAGATAACAAGGCACAGACACTAAAGAAAAGTCAGTAAATCAAGAGAGGGAGGGGAGACGACCTGGGGTTCTCTTGCAAGCGGAGGCGAAGGTCCGAAGTACCGACTCGGACGGCGGAGGCCGGCGTGTCTCTCGACAAGATGAGGTCGGGAGGCGTAGGGGATGGCGCGCTACCAAGCGCACAAGAGGTAGCGCGACCCTGGCGCGCAACCCTGCGCGCAGAAGCGTCCCGCGCGGCAAGCCTCCCGACGTAGTAGGAGGCGGCAGGTCCCAGGGCGCTCCAACAGCGCGCCCGTCCGGAACGATGTCGGAGTCGAGAATAGATGCACGCGTCCGCGAAACAGAGACACGGGACGGCCCTGTGTACGCCACCGAATCAGAAAGACCTCCTCGGAAAAAGTCTTCCGAACACCGCGATGTCTGTCTCCACACTGCCCTATTGACCCGATCGCTTGAATTTTCTCGAGCCGGCGTTCTTCTTTCAAATTGCATCTCTTTTTAAATTTCTAGTTTATTATTAGTCTAGGTTGGTAGATTATACATACAGAATAGATTTAGAAAAAGCAAAGACTACAGAGACGTAAGAATTACATTGACATAATGTCACCAACGTAAACAAACATAAAAATCATATTTAAAGTTACAGGAATTCATCAAAATAAAGAAGGAATAAGTACTAAAACATTAAAGAAGGTAACATTTACAATTTATAAATAGTCCTAGAAGTGAAAAGCCAAAGGAATAATTACATAAATTATCAAAAGTAGTCAATATAAACATTTCACAATTTCAGCAGATATAAAGTAAAATACAAGTAATAAAGCAATAAACGAAGTAATAACCAAAGGCAAGGATATATAGGGGAAGGTTGCTATGATTGGACCCCTTAACTTCGTGACATCATATCTGGTAAAAAGTAAGTAATACAAAGAAAACAATTAATGATGTCATAAGAATTATGAGATTTATTTATGATAAGCTTTGTGAAATCTTAGTAAAATCTTTAGTTTTAAAGAAAAATGGGAAAAACTATTTTTCTTCAAGTTGCCTCCATTGGACCATGGTAACATTGATTGGACCACTTGGTTGCCATGAATGGACTAAGAAAAAAACAATGGATGGTCCAATCAAGGAGACTTAACTGAATTATTATTATATATTGTGTTTAAATACAACAAATATTAATTAAAACAATATTTCAATTAAAACACAAATTAATGTTAATCGTTTATTAAGGTCAACATATATTTTTTAATTTATTCTCAACAAAAGTGCGATAGCCTTTTCTTTGTTAAAACTATGTTTAATTTTATTTTTTTCGGCTAAATCAAACGCTAGTCGTCTTATCATCAGGCGTCATTGGAGTAACGCCATTTAAGCTACTTTCCATTTCAAGTAGGTAGGTATATTATGTTCGCTTAATTCACGTTATAACTCTGCTTCATACTACTTCATGCTAGCTTCCTCCCACTTATAATAGTGCCGATTTTCTGACACATTATGAAATAATATGAATATCTATTTATCATTATTTAATATAAAGTTTTTTACTTATAAATATTTACGACAAAAAAACAGATGATTACACAAAATATACAAGTTAAAAAGAAATTCTGTCCATATTTAAAAAATGTTGCTATCATTGGACCGGTCCAATGGTTGACCTCCTTGGTGGTTCATTGATAGCAACAAGGTACGAAGCGAAACGAAAATATTTAAAAAAATCAAGGATGTTACTAATACAAAATTGTTTTAATTTATAAATACACAAATAAATAAATGTTTATTGTATGCCATTTCACTTACAGAAATATAAACACAACAATACTTACATTACTTTTAGTTAATCGATATTTTTACATTGAGCACGTCGTAGATAAACAAATGCACGTCACTTCTCTCCAAGCGCTACGGGAGCCCTGAATTTTGAGCAGGGGGGGTTATGGACACTAAGCAAGCATTCTGTGGTACCTATGTGTTGCTAGGCTAAATAGTTTTTGAATTATTGTAGTGGTCCAATGAAAGCGCTAGTCCAATGATCGCAACCTTCCCCTAAGGAAGGAACTAAAGAAGGATAAAGAGGACAAAGAATAAGGAAGACATAAAAGGAAGTAAAGAAGTAAATATTACATATATACTACAACCTGGATATGAAATACACAGAAATAGATTAGAAAGAATTCAGAAAAGGTTTTTATACCAATTGACTTATATAAATAACAATTGCAAAAAACTTAACTCGTACCAGTCTAGATTACGTTACTATAATCTTAGTCCTCTAAATGTTCGACGCAAAATTTCAGATATTTTGTTCCTTTTCAAAGTTATTCATGGTGAAGTCATATGTCAAGACTTTTTAACAAGGATTAATCTCGAGGTACCTCGTTCTGGTAATCGATTATGTAATAGAGATACTTTTACCTTGCCTTTTTATCGCACAAATACGGGTCAACATTCTCCGCTTTATAGGATGTTGTCGTTTTATAATCATACATGTTCATCATTTGACATTTTCAACGGTTCTTTAAAATCGGCCAAAAAACAACTTAAAGATTTAATAAAGTAGGAGAAGTTGATTCGTGTCAAACTGTTTTCAATATGTTTTTTGTTTTTAATGCATGCTGTGTTCACTGCTTGAGGATGAACACTATGTGAAATTATGTTTATATGCCTACCAATTTCATGTAAAGTTATTTAGTGTTACATCCAATTTGTGAACCGAATAAAAAAAAAAAAAACTGCAATATAACAGTAAATAAATTATAACTAAGTATTCAAAGATAGTTTAGCCTATTAGTGATTATGCTACCATTCCATCAGTATTTTCTTAAGACGTTGTCACGTTCAACTATCGTCAGTAAACCGACTTTACAGACAACCAATTTTTTTTAGTATAATTAATACTAAATATTATGAAATTATTAACGTTGAATATTTATTATTTAATGATGCCAAAGAAGTATAACTTCTTACGCGCGTACATAAGTACACGCACCTCCTCTTTTTATAAATTGTATCGACAACCCGGTCCGGCAGGAATATCGTATTCCAGCCGGACCTCAAAGTATTATAATTCAGACAGCCTAAAAGGAGTCTCGTCGCATACAGCGGGGGATAATATCCATATATATGGCTTAGAAACCTAAGAAAAGCTTTTTGGACTTTTCCAAGGATGCCCGTGCCCCGTGGGTACTCTCATACGGTTTCCAAATGCAAGCATTTGTTTCGGGTTTAGCCCGGATCAGCGCATTGTATATCAGCCTTAACAGTAGCGCTACGAAATTCTGTAGTCGTGAGAACAAAACCAAGACGCCTGTAGGATCCAATAATACAAAAAACTTACAGAAATAAAGTTGTGGTATAATAAGGATTATGGTTTGTGCTGACGATGATTGGTAGATTAAGTATATCTACAGGAGAACAAAAGTATTAAACATATAATTATTATAATAATTGAACCATCATTGCTGAGGGATAGGGAGTGAAAATAATAGGAAGCCCTCACAACACACATAATAAGATGCCGAGCTATACGGCTATGAGAGCCGGTGCTTTTGTGGCGTCATCAGGCGCTCCAATTTAAACAGTCCCATTAAGATGATATCGAGACGAGTAATGGATTAAATAATTTTATGTATAAATAGACGATAGCATAATGTCATAGAGAAAAAATAATAATATATGAATTAAAACGATAAAAAAGCTGGCGACCCATTTGCACAGAAATCCTCAAGAAATAGCCACTAGGGGCCACACATCAAACCATTCAGAGCATCTGCTAATTAAATTCGAGGTAAACCGATGGGAAAGGTTGTGCTTGTTCGTTAGGTGGTGGTTTGTATGGGTTATTCCCACTGGTAGTCCCACTTGATAGTCAGACTGGTGGGTTATGGTTTTCTATAATCTTCTGAACGTATTTGTAAGAAAATAAATACCTAGTTTCCATATTTATTTAGTATCAGCGAAATAAAGCAAATCAACACTTCATTCATTTCTCTTACATTTTATAACCTGAACTCGATTCCAAATACGGACAGCAAAATTCACAGATTTGTAAGCAAGTGATATAAATGATCGCGAGAGCCGCTGGGTTTATCCAAATCCATCCCACTAAATTATAGCCTAATACAAACGGACATTTCATATTTGGAGTTTGAATGCGCCGTGATTTGCGCTGGCTGAACGTAAATACACATTTTAATTTGAAAAGTATTTATTATAACTAGCTGTTGTCAGTAGTTCGGCCAGCGTTCAATTTTTAACTGATTTTCAAACATCTTTTTATCAATGACTAGTGGACCCGGCAGAGGTCGTCCTTGACATAAATTATTAAGTAGACGCCCTCACTTCGCTTTTGCAGACGTGTTGCTCCGCTCCTTTTGGTCGTAGCCTTGTGTTATATAGCCTATACTTATAGCCTTCCTCAAGAAATGGACTATTCGAAACAAAAAGAATTTTTCAAATCGTTCCTGAGATTACCGCGTTCAAACTAACAAACAAACTCTTCCCCTTTATATTACTATAGATTTAATCCCTTAAGTAGTTGATGTTCCTAAAAAATATTTGCATTTATTATAACCCGAGTCCCAAATATCAATTTCATAGTTGTAAAATTGTTGAGCGAAAAAACTAAATCCGTTCTAAGCTGACGCAAATGTTTACCTTCGTTGTCATAGGTCAAGTGCTTTTCTATATTTCGTATTTATTCAGTAAGTAACGTAAGTACCTAAGCGTTTTTTCTCTTTTATTTAAGTAAACAAATCGTCTATAAAATGGGTAAAAAATTAAGACTCTTATATTCAAGTGGGTAGGCATCTTACGCTTCGTCCGTTGTTCAGCAAAACAATTAAGGGATGTCTGAGCTTAGACTCGAGAATGAATCCCCTTGTATATCTAAATTGGTACGAAATAATATTGTAGGTACTCGGTTATGTCTTGACCCGGCCCACAACTTAATATTGCTGTCGCCAGTATACGATGTTGCATTCCAGACAAAGGGTGAGACGGTAAGGTTCGTATTTGCTTGTATGGCAACAAAATTGGTCTAAGCCCCGCATTCTAAAATTTAATATCCCCGCAAGCAATATTCGGACATATTGGCAACAATGCCATCGGCAGACAATCGCCTATTTGCGACTCAACAATAAGGAAACGCAGACTTTGTGCTGGAAATCTCATAAATTGCCTCACTAAGACATTGACTACTTTTTAGGGTTGTCTCAGACATGGTCAGAACCATTTTAAAACATTATTTTAATGTAATATCTTTGTTTTTTTTTATATTTTAGTTATAATCTGTATACTAACGTAAATTAAACGGTTGCGGTATACTTTTAGCGCTACCGTGGTAGGATTATAAGTCATGAAATGCCAAAGAAGGACGGTGAAATTTATGTAAATAGTAATTGTAAAAATTGGTAATAAAGTTTATATTATAAATATTACTTTAAACTAGAATTAAAATAACCTCTGATTTTAAATATCAGTTTTGTTTTGTTAAGCCATATTTTATCAGAATGGCAACCGTAAGGAAGACCTTTCAGATAGAATTTACGATTTACTTCTAATAAACCTTCGTAAAATACCTTTTTGACGTACAAAACATACGAACCTTATCCCACACCTTTCTGCTTCCACGTGAGCTATGAAAAGCCTTCACTCTGAAGAAAAAAGGATTCCTGAAACATAAATAGCATCTCTTTGAAAGCCGCTTTTCACCTTTGAAACTACTTTTTTGAAGTATATAATAGAAAGAAGCCATTGAAATAGGGAAGAGTTGTAAAGGGATCCATAAAGCGGTGGGTCTAAATCCTCGGCTTTAATTAATTAGTATTCGCTCATAACGTCATACAGCTAAGTAAAATTGGCGTAACGTGCATCGGACGTCAGCTGAATATTTACTGCTAGTGGCATTTAGTGGCATTACACGAGGTTTGGGAGAAAATGGGTTTCTACTAATTACACACACTTACATTGACTACAATCTCACCTAATGTAAGTAGCAATTTAGTCTTGGGTAAAGAGCACTTATCTAGTGGAAGTGAGTATTAAGTTATTAACTACACTTTTTGGCTGGCAACGCGTTGGTGATGCTTCGGTGTTGCTGATTTCTATCGACGACGGCGATGACTTACAATCGGCAGATTAGATACAAAAAAAATCTTTATTCGAAGTTTGATACTATGAATATATTTTTAATTAAATAATAATTAAATGTTTGTTGTCCGAATCTTGTAAAAAAAATAAAACACGACGCAACTAAAATAATTTATAAAGACTTTGGCCCCTTCTTTGTAATTTGGACAAAACTAGAAGCCTTCTCGGAAGTCGGGCCTAAACTTCTACTTGGACTCGATCCATTTATAACACTTATTGTTGTTTGTGTCGTCCATTGACCTCAGCGGCCATCGGACCTAAGCTTACGGAAAGACGGGTCCGCTTACCGCTCGAAGCTATATGTAATAGAGACAAGACCCAAAGCGTTTGGAAAACATCGTTTATTCGCACGATTAAGCGTCAACGTAGTGAAAATTAACCGTTTCTTTCAATACGAGACCTTAGAAAAATGTTATCAAACCCAATGGTGTTCTTGCAAGGGTCTCAATTTATATCTCGTTGCAGAATAGTAGAACATCTAACATTGAGGATAATGATCTGGTGTTACTACCAATAATTACTGATGCGTAAACGAATTTAAGCCATTTGAGTTATCGTAGATTATTGGATGCAATCTTGGTTGTGCCCATGGTTAATATATAATAATATGTAGAATCAATTGCATGACTAGATACTCGTAAGTAACAAATTGTGTTAAGTTCGATCGTAGATTCATTTAGGTATACAATGTAAGTATCTGTAAGGAGTGAATTTGCGTTTATGTACGATAATTAAGTTTATGTTTGTGTTGTGTTACTTATATCGAAAAAAGGAGGAGGTTCTCATATCAAAGCCTGTTTTTTATCTGATTCCAGAGATTTTTTATCTTTTATTTGTGAACTGGTTTTTGTATATTCGAAAGAGAGTATTTTTGTGGTGGAAATTTCGCGACTCTGATTTTGGAATCCTAGAAATTCGATGGAAACCCTCACATTTTATTGGCATCTGTGTGTTTCATATAATGTATTATATTACTTGTTGATACTAAAATTATTTTGATTTAATAATTGCTTCTTATATTCAACCATAAGCTCCTAATACAACGCATTTACAAACAATAACAGTACCTTTTTGCTCATGAAAGAAGCCTACTTACGATAATATGATATCGTGATTACAGCGTATAATATGGCAGGTATAGCTTTTATTTACTAACACAGATCCAAGAAATCGGAGATGTCTTTGAGACATTAATACATTTGATGAACTGAATGTGTATTATGTTTTGTCTTTGTTAACGCACAGTAGTTAATTGGTGCTATTTTCGGAGATCCTTTATATTCGATCGGAGGGCGTACTTTTTTCGGGATATCATTATTATAGCCATAATGTAATAGGCCCCTATTATTCTAAGGATACAGATTTTCTTTAGCCACAGGAAATGTAATAATTTCTTCGCAATTAAGATTAAAGCTTAGTTTAAATCATTCCTTCGGAGTCGTAATTGCTTGAGCCTTTGAAACGGATTAATGTTGTTACAAAGTTAATGAAGTTTCAGCACGAAATGCCAAAGCAAACATTATGTCGGCACACAATATCTCCAACTGCGTCGGTACAATACACCTTTGACATAATTAGTATTTGTTTTGTGTCAACGATCTAGTCATTTTTCATTTTCACGAATTTGTGCCGTGTAACTAGTTCACTTACGCTTACCTAAGGTCTCTTGTAAAATTATGATAAAACTATCGATGACGATGTCTGTATAAATTGTGAAATTTGTGAAAAACTCGAATTGAAATATTTTCGGTACAATAGATTCGGTAAAAATGGAAAGAATTGAAATGAAAGAAATTGATTTTTACCCGACTGCGTCAGAAGGAGGGTTATGTTTTTCGAGTGTATGTATGTATGTATGTTTGTATGTATGTCCATTTATTTGTCGGGCCCCACAGCCCAAACGGTTGAACGGATTTCGACAAATAAGGTATCGTTGAATTCGTCAGAACTGTATTAGTGTCATAGGCTTATATGAATTTTCAAAATGGCGCCCGAAAGTGGAAGAAAAAGAGGGGATAATCTTGAGTTTTTTCTTATCTATCGGACGCATTTGACCAATCATTGCACACTAGTAACTGACAGATGAATGACCATAACGTACTTATGAATGACTTTTTTACATGGCGGCGTTAGTTCCAATTTTTGCCATTTCAGAGATAAGTTGGGCGCATTGTATGTACATATACTTAACTAGTATACTTAACTATAATACAATCATATATTTATGTCAATTAGCACACACACAAACACACACAGAAACACAGTCAGGTCAAATTTATAACACTCCTCTTTTTGCGTTGGGGTTAAAAAGTTACCATTACATTATAAAGGTACAATAGCAATAGTTTAGGCATACTATCTCTCAAATTAATCTAAGGATTTTTGTGTAGTTATTTGTGTTGTCAATTTTTGTGTTGAAATAATAAAATTAGATTTTTAGTAGTTTTTTAGCGGTGTTTTGTTCGTATTGGAACAGCCATAAGATATCTTTTGTACTCCGACAAAGTGTCGAAAATTCCACTTTTTGTTTGTGATCGTTAAAACAACAATAATACGGAACCTTGCTCTCCCGGTGGGAACGCGCCGTCGCCGTAATGAAAACAGCGCTGGATATCTTTAAGACGCGTTTCATCTCCGCTCCGTGTACCGAGAGCTAAGTGTAAGATGCCTATAAATTATTAAGTAAAATTACTTCTTTTGACGTGAAAATAAATTATTTATTCAGATCATGTAATACCTGGAGCAAATTGTGATATATGGTGAACGTAGCCATCATGATATAATTATTAGATACTAGACCAAGGAACATAACTAGACTGTACAAATATATAATTATGGCACAAGCCATACTTCTACTGTACGCTGACTCTTGTTTCCTACATAAAAACCGGAACACAAAACAAAAAAACAAAATACCTGTTACATCGTTATTAACAGCATCGAAATTTTCGCGTGATTCGATAGCAATGCGGGGGTATTATTACAAGCTCATTTTAAGCATTACTTTACTTTATAGACCGTCAAGACGTCGAGATGTAGGAAGAAGCGTTTGGCTATCAATATAAAAAAATATCTGGTAAGTTTTGTGTACCGAGCTCCGTGGCCAGACAGCGAGACGAGCATCTCAGGACGAGGGCACCGCTAATCGCGTCCGTCGTATAATAGTTCCACGAGGACATTGTGAACGCCTGAAAAGTGTGCATTGTGTATAATTTCGGGATTTAGCTTCACGAGAATCTATGGCTTTTACTCGTGACTTGAGGCAGCGACATTACTTCAACACATCGTATTTATATATTCAAGAATTAAGTTATGTTGTGTGCGTGTTTATCTCAGGAATTTATACATTCATGGGGTTTTTAATCATTTAAAGGTTGAAGTTTTGGTAATGCGTGAATGACCAGTATCAATGCCTTTGCAACCACATTACGAAATATTAGAAGGAATTATTTGAATTAAACAAATTTAATACACAGGTTGCAATAAAATAAAGCTACTATACATTTGTGGAACTACTGCAGATATTTTACTCATATATTTTTATATTGTACAGAGATCACTAATTTAGTTACATTTATATCTAAATAAAGCGAAATTATTTTGTTTAGTACAACGCGAACGGTGTCAAACCTTCGCTATATTCCAACCAAAATAACGAACGAAGAAACCTGAAGTGAGGTCTCAGATCTCGTATCTCAAGCACTTGACTAGTCAAAAGTGCTGAGACAATTGCCAGTCGACATGTTTGTCGTCCGGGCACCGTCTGACTCGAATCACTTAAACTTTAAAAATGTTTTCTTTGGGAGAGGGCCGTTGACTTTTTCTACGAAACATTATTTATTTAAGTGATACAACTCTGCATTCTTTGCCTTTTGGTTTCAAACTAAATAATGTTTATTTATGTCTTCGGGTGAAGCGGAATTTTATTATATTGCGGTGTTTTCTTCAGCTATGTATATGTATACGACAGCTAACGCCCGGGGCTTCGCCTGAATGGAATGCGTTTAAACTAATTTACCCCCCTATTTCACCCCCTCATGGGTAGAATTTCTAAATATCCATTCTTAGTGAGTATGTGGCGACACCGCACACACGTTACACGGTGACGTCACCGAAGCTTGAAACGCGCTATCGAAGATGTCTACATCGCCCGCATATATACCACGCCTCGAGTACATTCACTCGGGGCCTCGGCCGCCCCCTAGGCATGTCGTCTCGCCTGGCGGGAGATCTTCCTATTGCCAAAAGTACTAAGATTTGTCGTGATTAAGTGAGTTACTTACATCATGAAAGGAACCTAGACCAAATGTCAAGTTTCTTCTTGAAAGGAACTTGTACCAAATTCCTTTCACGACCTAGAAAGGTACAGTAGTTTCGGATGTGCGTTGATATTTAAGTCAGTCAGGTTTGCCTTTTACAATAAAGATTTGCACTCTCGCATTGAATCATTTTAATGATGATGATGATGATCGTCCGCGTCGTTTCCGACGATGGCGACTCTGGATTATCTCCTGGCGTGCGCTCGGATGTGGCTGGCGAACCCAAACATGGTCTTGAAAACCCGGTCGCATGCAGCACAGTAGAGTTGACCCGCGCTATTTACTCGTACTGTGTAGTTGTAGGAAGGTTTAGGTCGAGTCTTGCGTATTTGACGCTTAACATCCAACTCTGATAGGCGCGCACGTTCAGAATTGGAGACACCTTGATTGATGCAAGAGCGCCACAGCGACTTCTTCTGAGCATCCTCTTCTCACGTGTCTATCGGCATACGACTCATTTTGGCTTTGGTAGCATTGAGAACACGACTTCATAAAAACAAGATTCCTTACATATAAAGCTGGAACTAAAACACTAATATTAGAACATAATAAGCCGAATTTGACTGCATCACGGCTACACTGTAACATAATAATTTCGAAATTTTTACGAAATGGTGTCTCTATTGAACGTTTTATGTTTTTTATATTAAAGAGCTGCCAAAGATAAAAAATAAAAAATACGGCAGTGTTTGAATAACATTCCGATCCTTTTCTCGTGTTAAATGTGACCCACCAAAAATATAAATATGAAAAAAGTAAGCCAAGTTCAATACTTAAATTATGCTTGGCTGTGGGCTTCGCCGCAAAAATAATAGAGATCTAAATGAGTGCCAAGTTCTTTCAAAATCTAAATATTTTTATAGGAACAAAATATCGTTATGAGCAAGTACGATTCACATAACACCTCTCCTCTCCTCTAAAGCACCTCTCTACTTCACGCGTCGTCAGCTTAGAAAACCTTACCTTGCCTGACATCTCATATTGAATCAATAAGTATCTACTGCTGATTCAGCTCGTTACAGTTATTTTAATAGATATATAAAATTGCTAGCTTTTGCCCGCGGCTTCGCCCGCGTGAAATTCGTTTATATCGCGAACCGGGGAAGTAGGGGGTGGGGGGGGACGTCATCAACTATCTTTCTGCGAAAATTGATCGTTCATGCGTTGCATTGTTTTTGATACAAACTTTCATCCCCTATTTCAAGCCTTTAGGGGTTGATTTTTGAAAAAAAGTAGCCCATGTGTGACTCTGGGTCTTCAACTATTTTCAGTCCGAATTTCATCCAAGTCAGTTCAGTCAAGTTCAGTCACAGACAGACAGACAGACAGACTTTCGCATTTATAATATTAGTATGGATTCCGTTACATAATAGTTTTGTTTCCATTGGCTCTGCGAAAACCCTCCGTTCCTTTTTTCGTAACTATACGTAATTTTGAGTGAAATGGAAATTTTACTTTGACACAATGTCATAAAATAAAACCAATATAAATATTAATAAAGTTACCCCATTGTTTTGAACAAAGTGTTTCCACCGATTCGGATAAAATGTTTTAGTAACTTGGAACTCCTGAAAATTCAGGAGTAAATAAACAAAGACGGCAATTTATACCCGCTCGTCCGGTTAACCGGAAGAGATTCGCCCGGCTACTTCATTAGCACGGTAATTAAATACGATTGTGTCCCGCTTCCACCGGTTTAGTTATTGTACTTCACTTTAACTATCTCTAGTTGCAGCCGAACTGAGTTATCGTTTTATTTGTTGGTGCTTTTTGTGCTCATGTTAATTTTATCGTGTAAAGGTACTCGAATTGTTTGTTTTATAGTTTTTCACTCACCATTAATGTAATACCATCATATAAAAATTAGAAAGATGTCGTGTTTTATGAAATCTATTATAATTAAATCAATTTTAACGCAATGAATAACAATCATTTTAAATTTTTTGTCTATTTTTTGCGATGATTTTGAATAGTGTTATTCAATAACTTATTTATAAAGCTTGTAGTTAAATTTAATATTTTTTTTTATTTTGATCGGTTCACATAATATTATAAGATGTGTGAATTAAAATTACTTTTTACATAAAAATAACCGACTTCAAAGGCGAGATAACTCAAAAACTACTCACCACTCACACTCAATGGGCACGGCAGTCATTAGCTTTCGAATGCCAAAAGAATTATCGAAATCGGTTCAGCCAGTACGAAGTTATGAGGTAACACACATAAGACAAAAAATACATAAGGCATAATACAAACGAGTTGAGAACCTCCTCCTTGTTTTGAAGTCGGTTAAAAAGCTTGTCTCAATTTTCAAATGTCGGGTTTAAAACGAAGTGAACGAGCATGTTTTATTGTGTTTCAATAACGATTTGTTCCTCGTTAATCCTAAACAACGTAGGTAATATAAAAATCCTGACACGTGTTACCGTTAGTAGGCCACGACGTAACGAGCCTCGTCTACACGTAACCCTTACTATGTTGTAGTTTACGAAGCAAAATTCGTATCTAATCTTCTGTTTGAGTTATGACTGTAAACAGTACTGAAGTTTGTGTGGAATCTCGGGCTACCGAACGCGTAGGACATGCGAATACACTAATTTATTACAACAAATTTGCAAAGGTTACTGTTTGTTTTATCTATATTTCTGCTAACATTGTTATCGACCTTATCTTACGTAAAGACTCTCTACTGAACTTCAGTTTGTTGTTGCTGAACGAGAGTGTTATCAAATATTTACGTTAAAAAAGTTATTTTACAAGTACAGAGTGAAATGTTTTACACTTTATTTTTTACATTTTATTCAAAACCTTTTATTTTTATTTTCACCACCTCTGACTCTATATTAATAAAAACCGCAAAGGGTCACTTAGCTTACTACTGACCGTTTAGACATTGGCTTAGATTTTACGATCACTTACCATCAAAGTCGTAAGACTAAGTACACTGTTAAGCGAGTACATAATATATTATAGTAGTAAACCCTACGTACTCTTGTTAATATCTTCGGTCCTAAACAGTGCATTTAGATAAAATATGCCCTAGGTTGTAAGTTAGACCTTGAGTAAAATAACGGTTAATGCCGCTTGACTGACAACAACATACATAGAACTTAAATAGTACCTACAGATATAAAATAGTAACAATTTTACAATAATATAATGTACTTAAATACCATTATGACATATTATATTTAAGCTTCGAACCGTCAGAATGCTTTCACAGAGATATATGCACGCGTATTATAATAGTTTTACACCTTTATTACACCGTAGCGTACTGCAGATTTGATATTTTAAGATGTCACAGACTTAGGCACTTCTCACATTACGCTATTCGTGAGATACGCGACTGCAACGCTTTCCAAAATTAGTATGTATTTGACACTTTTAACTGACAGAAGACGCATCGTCCTGTCAGTACATAGTGTCAAATACATACTAATTTTGGGTAGCGTTGCAGTCGCGTATCTCATGAATAGCGTTGTGTGAGAAGTGCCTTATGCTACAGCGGGCGTAGCATCGTAGACAGTTACGAAGTTGCTACGAGCTTGCTACGCCCCGCGTAGAGACCAGATAGCTTTAGTGAGGAAATAGTTGGAGCTCTTTCTTTAGTCCTATTATTCCTATTAACTCGACTGTTGATGTGTTGATCTAGTTATTATTTTATCTAGGAATATTCCATGAGATGTGCTACAAGCGACAATTATTTTTATGTGTTCGATTTAAACAACATGATTTAAACCTGCCTAGAATAATTACCTTTACTTTTGAACTTATGATATTTGGGACATAAGTTGCACGTGATACTACTTTTGATGTATTCTGAATACGTAAGCATGTTTTACATAATATTTTATCATAATATATTTCATGATATAACTTTATAGAATCAAGTTTAAGTATACCGTAAGTATTATAATTAGGAAACATTTATTATACTGCATATATTGCATATTATGTTGTACTTATACGATTTCGCAAGTCGTTTTCTATTTCCCGGTGAGACCAAAAGGTTATTCCTGAGTGGTTTAGTGACAGTCCGCTGGTAACAAAAAGCTGGAGTTGTCGAAGTAAAATGAATATTTTAACACTCCCGCTAGGGGGCGTAAACTTACGGCTGAAGTTCCATAGTACACGGACTTTTGTATAATAAGGCTTTGTAAGCTTTGGGGTTGCTACGTCATCTAGGTGTCGGAAGGTACGCTAGGGATACACAGTAACGCGTATAATAAAACTCATAGTTTTAAGCAGATTCAATGTAGCAGTGATAGTCTAGTAACTAAGAATTCAGCTTCTTATTCGGGAGGTATAAGGTTTCGAATCGCAGGGCACTTGTGACTTTTTCAGTTATGTTCGTTTTAAGCATTTAAATGCACTCGCTATAACGATGAAGCAAAACATCGTGAGGAAATTTGCATGTTGGAAAGTTCGCAAAACTCAAAGGTGTGTGTGTGAAGTCCGCCAATCCGCACTTGATCAGCTATGGTGGACTATGGCCTTAACCTTCTCATTCTAAGAAGAGGCCCGTGCCTACCAGTGGAACAGCTTTGGGTTGCGATGATGACGTAAAGTACCATACGCAAAGGATGGCAATGAGGGTAAAGGCGTGTGAATTCGCCGCTAGAGGCGCTAGTGCAGAGTGAGGTCTGGCTGTCAGTGCCACAAACTTATCTGACCCGGTAAGAAGGGCGCTACTGTCTTTGTCTTTGTCTGACAACAGTATAACCTGTATAACATTTGCATTAGTTCCAATTTCGGCCACCGGGTCAGATAAGTTTGTGGCACTGTCGCTTCTCACTTGTCTGAATATCACTTGTCACTGTTTATGTATGGGTGGGCTTTGACAGCAGGACCTCACTCGCCGGAGACGCCAACTGGTGAGTACAAAAACGGCGACCCTCATTGGAACCCTGTTAATTTGCATCCATATATTTGCTTTATCTCTTGAGCGAAAATATCCACAAACAATAAAAGTTGAGAAAGTTAGATCGCAACGGGGTCAGCAAGTAACATGATAACTACATGTTACATGTATCTTTTGCAGGATATAAATGTCGTTTTTTCCTAATTCAATGTCGAGTTATTATCATTCTATAGCACAGAATTCTATGCGTTAATTTCGTTACGAAAATTTTTGCTTTCCAAACTAAGGGTGCGTTTCCACCAGAGATGTGCGATGGAAATGTGTCGTGCGAGGATGTCTAGCTGTGCTGTGAAAATGTGTGGGGGTTTCCACCAAAGCTGTGCGATGAAAATGTGCCTACGAGGATGTGTAGCGGAGCTGTTAAAATGTGCATTAATGTGTGGTGCGAGGCTGCGTTGCGTTGCGAAGCTGTGAAATTTGTCGATGGGGGTGCGGTGTAGTGGTTCGTCTATGATGGTGGCGGCTGATATGAACATAGCTACCAGTGGCTGCGCAGATGTCGATTTTAAGACCAAAATGGTGGTAAGAGGCGGGGAGTGCGCGCGGTAGCATAGTTAGCCAATACGTCCATGGCCAATACGAAGTAGCGCATCAGAAAACACTGTCATGGCCGCCGTGCTTTGATTGGTCAGTTACTTGTAGTACCTGCGCAAACATCTCGGAAAACGAAGTTCACATCAGCCGATTATAAATGACCTTACTGTACAGTATGCGCAAACCTCGCAACACATCCTTCTCAACACACACATTCCTCGCAACACATCTCTCGTACACATCCCTCGCAACACATCCCTCGCACACATCTCTTGCTTGTTTTGTATGCGCAAAAATCTAGCTCCACTGAGTAGTTTCCACCAGAGCTGTGCTGACCGAGGTGAGGTAAATGAAGCGATTCTATTGGTTCTCCACAAACACATCCCTCGCTACGCATCCTCGCACATCTCTGGTGGAAACGCAGCCTAAGAAAAAGATTTACTGACTCAAACGTGGTTTTGTATTGAATTGTGGTGACCTTGCCATTTACTGCAAACATATTTTTATATCAATCAAGAAATTGCTTGAAAACATTTCTTCGATAATGGGCAGAATATCGAAGGCGTATAACGTAGTAACATTATTTAATGAAAGAGCTTAGCTTGCGACTTTGCTCGCGCGTAGGAGTTTTTCCTGCGTGAATCCAGAGCCCGTGGGAATTCCGGGATAAAATAGCCTATATGTTGCTCCACAACCTACTTTATCTCAGTGAATAAAAATCCGTTCAACTATTCCGAAGACTAACCCGGACAAAAAGACAGACATACATACACGCACTCAGACAAAAATTTAGTATCATGTTTATGTTTTTTTTATATCACAAACAGACCTTTGAATTTTATTCTTAAGTGTAAATAGTTAATTTTCTTCTGACTCAATAAAAAATCATAATCCTTGTTTGCTTGCATTTACATACAAAAAAAATGTTTTGATTCTTATTTACATAATATTTCTCTTATTTTCTGTGTTTTGCGATACATTTGCCAGTCGATTTTTATGCAACTATGAATTACGCAAAGTTTTTTGTCTAAAGACTATTAATATTACTAGAAGTAGCTACAAAAAGACCTAAACAAATAATTGACTAATCTCTGATCGATATTATTATTTATTATATTTGTACTAAGTTTGTTTATTGTCCCGCAAGAATTGTCATTTTTCAGAACATAAAATAAATTGAGATATTGAGGTACAATTAGCTACAAATATACCAAGTTTTCATTTGCTAAGTAATTGATACGTGAAAGTTTTTTAAAAAGATGCATAGAAACAAAAAAAATACCAAAATCGACTTCAAAATCGACAAGTAAAGATAACTCAAAAACTACTCATATATTGCTCAAATTTAAACGGAACTACGCAACCAGCACCAGCTCTCGAATAAAAAAATAACGATCATTATATTCAGTAAAAAATTATGAGGTAACAGCCATAAATGAAAAATAGTCGTAATTATTAAGAATAACTCTTTATATGGGACTAGACCAATTTTTGAGTACAAAATAATAAACAAAATAAAAAAGTCGAATAGAGATCCTCTTAGTAAAGTTGGTTAAAAATCTGACATGTAAAAAGTATTCATGTAACTTACGAACTTACGAAAACGTTTATTTAGTTATCCTATCCTTTTCTCTCACGTGTAAAAAGTATAATGATAGGACACGACACACTAGCTCCCTCTATAACTATGTCTAAGACAATTCTGAACAAAAAGCAAATAATAATAATGTTTCCGAAAGTTATAAAGTTAGCCGGGTATAAAGCAGAGCAATATGTGATTTCCAGACGCAAGTATTCCGGTACGTTGCTAGCTCCGATCCCGCGGGATTAGTTTCGACTGCATGCGAAACTTTCTCGAGCTTGTGACATCATTTAACTGGTCGTGTTTTCGAATGAATATGCAGATGAGTATAAACGAGCTCTGGTTCCGGGTTTGATTCTGATTGGGGGCAAATGAGTGAAAAAAGGTATTGTTCTGTACATTGCCTTAGCATGTTGTTTATAGCACAATGCCTGTCTTGGTTTTTAATGTGAATAAAAAGGGGGCAGGAAAAATAAGAAAGTATTTTAGAAACAACAATTGACTGTAGCTTACATTTATGAAATAGTAAATCAGGGAATCTATAATTTTTACATGAGGTGGATGGATACATACGTACGTATACATACCTTGGGTTTGCAGGATTAAGATATTTTAATCTTAGGATTGTCTTTACGTTAATTTTTACTAACTGACTTCAAAACAGGAGGAGGTTCTCAATTCGTTTGCATGTTTTTTTTCTTAGGTGTGTACCTCAGAATTTCGTACTGGTAAGCCATTTTTCGTCTAGTCCCACAAATAAGCGACATCTGACGGTAAGTTTTTGAGTTATTCTCAACAATGAGAAATTAATGGATGCTCTCAATAAGAGAATTTAATTTATAACCTCATAAATTTTGACTGAGTGATCCGATTTTGTTGATTCTCTTTTTGTTAGAAAAGAAAAGCTTGTCGTGTGGCCACTGAAAATTGGAGTGATATCTGGCGAGTGGTTTTTGAATTATCTCGACTTTGAAGTATGTTTTTTTTAAAGTTAGTTATTACGAGTAGTACGTCAGACATAACGGCATGTAAACAAGTGGTGCTCTTAGCGCTGATTTGGAGTAGATCTTCTCAATCTAGCAGACGTGGGCTGTATAATAAAGCCTAAAATTGCGTACTTACCAAAGTTCTCGATCTCTTTGTAGTTGGCAAAACCTATCATATCATTTATCTGTAAGAAATTACTTACAGACAACCAATTGTACTGTTACAAGATATCATTACTTAAACTTTTCATCTGTCAGCACAGTCTGCATGGTATATTGAAAACGAATAAATATTTCTTAACATTTCTTCCAGACATATTAAAAAATTCAATTTCGAAAACTCATCTCATATCAGAGCACGAATGGCATAAGTCTATCTGTCGCGGGACTAAATTATTTCAAAACTACGCGTACTTACTATTCAATTTCAAAGTTTGATAATATCAGAACTTGAAGTAGATGTAACATCTTGTTCAACTGGAATTACTTTTTATAAAAAGTATTATCATATCAAGGATTTTCCATATGAACACCGGGGGCAGTCTTGGACGTATAATATTATTTTACAAATTGGCTTAAAGAAAAAAAACTGCTCGCGAAATTCTATGATATAAGTCTATTTGCGAAATAAGAATATATTATGTATAACATATTTTTTAATTTAATGAAGTGTATCAGGCGTTGCTTTACGGAACTAATTTTAGAATTACAAACTTTAACTTTTATAATCTATTTTGCAAATTACAGCTATAGTTTACAAATAAAAATCTATTTATTTTTAAGCAAATCCAACAAGAACAAAAGGCAGATTTGTTTGGCATAGATCTTCCACTGATTCTATCCTCCACTGATATTTAACACTGCTACTACTCGTATATCTTTTGCTGCATGTAAAATACCTAATCTTCAATTTTTTCTTTATCAATCTTCATTTACAAAATTATCTTCGATTGCGTCAGCGTACCTGCCCGTATTTAATATTCCGTGATACGACTTTTTTAGCTCTGAAAATAACTTCTTTCCATACCACTCGTAGCTTTAATAATTTTAATGAGTCTGTGGATAAACAAAATTGATAGCGAAACTAAGGTCTTATGAGCAAATATCTTATATGGAGGAGCTAAAAAGGCCATAAAAAGCGGCCTAGTTACGACTATTCGCGGACTTAGCAGTCGTAAACAAAATGTAAGTGGAAGATTTAACTGGATCATAATGATACGAGAACGAACTTTATGATTCACGGCCAAAAGGTTAGCCTCGTGTACGACAAATTCCTTATATTGTTTTATTGAAATGGAAGTTACAAATGTAGGCCATTTAATTTTATTGGTGATGCGAGTAAACAAGATATAAAATGTATTGTGAATGCTGTGGACTGATATTTTGAGTTGTTTGTACCGACTAGTTCATTTTTTAAATAAACGCAGTATAAGGTTATTTCATGTTTAAAATTATTGGTCTGGTCACGTGATTCTCCGAAGACGAGAAAAAGACAATGTAAGTCAGGTACTAAGACTGTTACTGGTAAGACTTGCATCGCACAGTCTGTTTCGAATCCAAATATACCATTATGGAATTATTGAACCATTATGGCATTTCTGCATTGAATAACGTTGTACAAAGTACACATTCCTCAATAAATAATGTCCTTGTTTGTAACATTTTTTTAGAATGTTCTTTTGATATAAAAATCTATTTTAGATGTATGTTATCAGAAGTTCAAGGAGTTCAAAAAAAATAGAATTATGAATTATTAACGCAAAAACAATATAGGTATTGATCAGTATCTTCATCACTTATTTTTTATCATCTACTTACCTACTTTGTATTATTTATTACGCCATATCAAATTATCGACCCTGACCAACCACCGACTATGGCATGACGTTCTAGACCAATTTTGACCATTAAGACCAATTTTGATACATCTCGTGATTCAAATAACATTTACCTAATTAAAACTACGTTCTTGTACCTATGGCCGTCGACATAACATTTAGATTTATGTTTTGTCTTTTTTCCATGAAAACATTTTATAAAACGCGATAAAATATACGTTATTACTTCCAACTTAAGTGCAAGAGTGACCGAGCGCTATGAGATGACGTGCCCAATCTTCAACTATTATCTGAACTTCACTTCCGCCACAGCTTGTCTCAAAAGACTCCGTTTTCTATGAATCCTTAGACGGCGCAAGTTATAAAGCTCAGACTGAAAGGTGCTTTTAAGCCTCAATGGAATACTCAACTATCCGTGAGACGCCCACGTGATGCTATTTTAAATGCTTTTTTGACAAAAAGATGTTTATCTTGCATGCTACCCGCTTGATTTCAAAATTTGCTGCTAATGTCCACTATACTAAGTAACACCTACCTATACCTACTATACTAACTAACACATACCTACTAACTTACCACATAACTAAATCCATACGGCATTTTTTGTTTTTGTAGCTAAATTTTTGTAGCTAAATAAAGACATCTTTAAAGTCAAGAAAAAAGGTGCATACCTAATACGAGCAAAGAAAATGAAAAAAAAGAGAAAAAAATGTAGGTATAGTGATGTCCAAACCAGGCGCGGCAACATTAACATAAATAAACACCAAAAACAATAGAAATATGACATTTCTGTATTGTTACACTTCACAGATAAGTTTTGTCTATTTTCATAGTATTTCCACGCGTATATGAGTATCAGCTTAATGGACTGCAGATGAGTTTGATGTAAAAAGTGCACATGGCAGAAACAGACCACTCAGTTAGATCTGAAAAATAATCAATACCTAACAGACAAAAGCACAGTAAGATCAAATTAACTGAAATCCAGCAAAACAGCGCGCGAGGGGGCGCTTCCATTAATCTCGTCGTATTATTACAACTCACAGAAGCAATCCGAGTTAGCGCTGCAAGCGGATTTAATCGCTTTCATGTGTATTACAAATTGGGGGTACAGCAAATATCGCATTGAAAATCGAATGTTTCAATGAAATACTTCTATTGGATGACCATTTTATTAGGCGATTGCTTGCGAACGTTAAAGTACTTTATTAACAGCGGACTAAGGTTGAAAATTTGTTCTGTATGATTCCATCGTAACAAACTTTAGTTGATATGCCAGTTGACAGTCAATTATCGGTTCTATAAGTAGTGAATAAAGTTCAGTTCTCTTCGTAGCTTCGATCCTACTTTTTATTTTAGTGCAACCCGCCAGTGGCTAGCATTGTCAGGTTGCTTCTGCAGATAGCATTTAAAATTGTAGTAAAATTTAACGATGCAATAATATTCTTGTCTTTGAGTAGCAATTAGCACTAATGGCTGTGAAATTTATATTTATTAGAAGTCAGTAATGCTAATTTCATTTTATTACATAAAGCAAATCAAGATCATGAAATATCTGTAAATTAATAATAAAAAACCCACGACCTTTTTTATAGCCCTATTTAATTTAGTATACCTAGTTCGAGTGTACCATAGTAAAATGATATTAAAATTTAATTAATGTCAATTAATTTTCCACAAACATACCTACAACCACCGCAGGGAAACTGGTTTTCTAATAAAAAACCACACTGAAAACGGTCAATTCGTTTGAGAGCTATAAGACAGACAGACAGACATAATGGTCAAGGTAATTACACCCCTCGTTTTGCGTAGTGGGATAAAAAACAGACAGGATTTCACAGTTATTTAATATTTATTTAAGTATCCGGGCATGGGGAACTAGTATCCCCATGAGGCCACTGCGACCATCTCTAATCTATTGTGGATTCCACACTTACTCGACTTATTTTAATTTAACAATTTCCGCATGAAACTTTTATAACAATATAAAATTATGCATTAGGAATGCAACGCCAGTCATGAAAGGTCTTTTTATACTTTTTTCGAGAAACTTTATTTTCAAATCCCCTCGGGAAAGCCCCGGAAGGAAACTCATCTGCAATTTGCACGTGCCATAACAAGTCGCAAGAAAACGACCGCAAAAGTTCTCTACGAGTCGATTTGATGTAGACAAAAAATCAATCGCTGTTGCGATCGGCTAAGGAAGAGAAAGGAAAAAGAGTAAGAGAGAAATCCTCAAAAAGCCGGTCCATTGGCGGGTGACTCAAACGTATTAAAACCACCAGACTAAAATACCATCGGGATTAAACAGGGTGATACAGGATCCATCGACCACTGCAAAGAGAGGCTGACAGCGTAATCTCATCCGTTATTCTGCATGTACTCGCATGCACCAAGAGCAGAAAAGGTCGGTTTAGACATAAAAGATCTATGAAACTTTCACACCCCAGAATGTAACGATGAAGGGTGAAGTGAGCACCATGTCGAACAATTCTTCGGAGCAATCTATTGCAAAGTTTGTAACTGTAACTAATAACATTAACAAAATTGATTATAGTGTAGAAACGAGCACTTCGGGAATCGATTAGTTTTTATCACTCTTTGTCTGAGTTTGGGCGTTCTCTTGGCTTTTATTATATTCCTACGTCTTGGCAAGACCTTTCGGTTTCATTAAACGCAACTTTAGTTTTCATATCTTAATGGATAATGTCATTGTACTTGTAACGCCTTTGTTTTGTAATATAGTGTGAGATCGTGTAGTGGAACCCAAAATCCATAAAGCACTAGTGAACCGCCCTCGCTTCGCTTTGGGACCCGTAGGTATCAGTCGCGTAGGTCCCGCTCCCGTAGGAATCTCGGGATAAAAAGTAGCCTATGTGTTAATTCTGATGTATATTTAAGCTATATTTTTGTAAAGTTTGATTTAAATCCATTCAGTAGTTATAGTAGTGTAAGTATATCCATACTTACAAACTTTGTTTGTTACTCTTTCACGTATGGATATACTTACAAACTTTCGCGTTTATAATATTAGTAGGATAGGATTCTATAGAAGACTTGATGCATCTCCAACCTTGTTATCTCCTTGTAAAAGTATTACGGTCTATGAAATGCATAGATACCAAAGGAAGCCGTGCACCTGCTCGGATAGTAAATGAATTAAATATCCATTATTCAATTTTCTATCCTTAACGACTTTACTTGTCGAATCCCTGGATGACGGTAATAAATTTTCCTTCTTAGATTTTACCTTGAAGTTCTTTCTGCAGTAATTTTTGCAACGTTGTGTTTAAAGTATGCAAATTAGGTACTTGATTTTTACGCACTCTATAAAATAAAACAGCGGTCGTCACATTCTTTTGGCCTAGAGCCGCACAAAGGCTTTTTATTCCAATATAGGCACTATCAGGCAAACGGTCTTCCTTTCGCGGATGCGCTTGCCATCTATTGCAAAGGGGGCTTCGGATCTCAAGGGTCTCCTTTTTACCCGGTCTTGAACTTGTTCGGCCATTGCCTCCCTCACTATCAGGGCCACCGCTATCTGAATGAGAACCCGTGTGAAATACCGTTTTGCACACCTTGCCGGCCGCGAGCCGCAGTTATACGATCACGGCTAAAGAAAGATAAAATAGTAAAACAGCACAATAACATACAACCATTATTTGTTTCTTTCTTTCCTCTTTTTTTCGCCTGCCAACGCGTTGCTGATGCCAGTGGTATTACTCATGTCTACGATGGTGACCACATACTTTAAGATGGCTCGTCTTATCGGTTCTGAAAAGTTCAAAAGCTGCAGTTTTGGTTGTTAAAATCCAACAATTCATGTTTAGGAAAATCTTATTTTGTTTAAAATTCTTCATGTTAAAATTCCTATGTAACAATTTAAAGGCCACGCTTTCAGCCAAAATTACTTCAAAAATATATTCGGGTTGAGTAATGACATCAAAAACGGCAACAAAACAGCCTCCGAGCGTTGTTCGCGCTGAGAAAACGGGAAACGGCTATTATGGTGCATCCATCAATTAGTTAACTAGGTCAAGGAGTCAGATAATCACGTTTATTTTGCACTGAACCCCATAGAAGGGTTCATGGCAACTCTGTTCCATGCCACTTCCACTGCGCTTCTTCATTACTCGGTAATCTAAGCTACTATACAACACTATGACCTATGACTATTATTTATTATATTTCTTGTTAGCTGTTGGCCGTAACTTCGTTCGTGCATGGGAGTTTTTCCCGCGAGATCGGGATTCACGCAGGAACTCCTGGATTAAAAGTAGCGCCGGTTACACTTTTTTAGAGGCGACCATCTCAGTCGACCGAATTAGAACGAGACTCATTGAGTCTAGTTCTGGGTCGGTCACAGTTGTCATGGGCGGCAGCGGATGGTGGTGCTGCATGCTCGTTTGCTATATTAATTCCATAAAAAAAGCCTGAATGTTGCTCCACAACCTCCTCCTAGTTTATCACCCTAGAAGATCAGCCAAATGCCTTGGGGATGAAGCTGGGTGTGACAGACCCCAGCAATATCAACCAGAATGTATAATCCTGAGCGAAAATGGACCCAAAGCCCATTCAGTAAACAAGATCACTACTAAGAAAGCTACGAATTCGTCCTTGTAATATAATTTAATATTTACGACCAATTCCCGTAACTTATGTATCCCGTACCGCAGTCAACGGCCTGTTTCCTCTCTGTAATAACTTCTTTATCCTTACTTATCTCTAAATACCTACAGTGTTGTTCGAACAACGCGGTACCAACGTAACGCGGAAGCTGCCGTATAATTTTAATTATATTTCATTCGCTTTATTCTTCAGATATAAATTAACAATGTAGTTCCCTTTATTTTGCTGGCAACATTCGCACATCTTTAGAGGGTATACTAAAACTTATATTTTTCGTACTACCCTAACTATTACCTGCTCTGGACAGTCGCCTCAAGTCTCATTCTTTTATTTTGCGCGGCAACGAGCACACGCTCTCTCGTAAAAAGTTTATCATGCCTAAACGAAAGCAGAGATCAGTGGAATATTATGAAGCCAAAATAAGAAAATTACAACAAAAAAGTCGTCATCAAAATCAAATTAGTGATACCTCCGATACGGATACTGAAATAAATCAAGGTAAATATTATAAGGTGTGTTTTATATTAGAAATGCTACTTAATGTGGTGTACAAGTGTTAAATCCGTAAATTTAAAATGCATTATTAAGTTAACCTGAACCAAGTATTGGCGGTAACACAATGCATATAATACCCCTAAGTTTAACAAAAGTTAAACATGCGGGCAAAATAATATACCAGGTACCTACATGGACCTTATAAAAAATTACCTCCAGAAGGAAACATTAATATTTGTTTTTACCTCCCAATACTATACAATTTTCATACGATTTTTTTTGTACGGACAGATGTCAGTGCATGCGGAGTGTTCGCGCCCAAAGTGGCATTATATTTAAATGCATTTGCATTCCCGCCAAAATTGGCATTATCCATGAATGCGCGGCTCTGATCATTCATTGATACTGATCATTCATTCATACTGATCATTCATATCCTCCCTCTCTTTCTGGCAAGCGCACATTTATATATCGCATCCTACTCGCACCCTTGACTGAATGAGGCGAGGAGCAATATTGAAGAAGATTCAGAACTCTCTGCCTGTCGACGTGTAACGCACCGCACGCTAATTCTAATAACTTTAAATAATTAAAATAAACCCGCACCGCAAACGCAAACGTCGTGTAGTGGAGAGCTCTCACCGCAAAACCGCATCCGCGAGTGTAATTCTTTGACAGAGGTACTTAATTGGTGAAGTGTACTAGTGTAACCCACGAGATACTGCTGCAAGGAAGATTGGAGCTGTCTACGCCGCTGGTCTGCGCGAGAGTACACCTACGAGTAGCCAGGTCAGTGCGCTTGCTAAATATCCAGCCATACCGATCCCTTCATCAATATCCCGACTCCCCGCAATTTACAGTCCACTGCTATAATTCCTTATAACAAACCGCCGCAACCAGCCCGGCCTTCAAAAGGTTCGCACCCGCACCACCAAGGAATCTGGGCCTTACAAACCCGGTTCCACCCACCAATTCTGGTCCATTCGCGCCGGATCCTAACCTCAATTAAGTTTGGTCACTTAGAACCACACGCATAAGTTTTGGTCAATACCATTTAATTTGGTCAATTCTAATTGAATACCATTTAGATTGGTCACCACCGGATACCTTGTTGGCCACTTAACCGGTTATTTATCCTATATATTTCAGTACATTATTTATTTTTTGCAAATAAAGTATCTATCTGT
Organism: Hesperia comma; assembly: GCA_905404135.1. NCBI lineage: Eukaryota > Metazoa > Arthropoda > Insecta > Lepidoptera > Hesperiidae > Hesperia > Hesperia comma. Next base: position 18,418,732 of record FR990022.1, on the reverse strand, counting down.
TTAGTTTATTACGCACATATTACGCACACACCGCTCACTAAACATTATAATTCTTTCATTTGCAAACGCACCGCACCGCTATACTGGTACATTCACTATTTTATTTACCTATTGTCGAAATTACATCTCATACGCATTCCATTGTAATTACTTCGCATTCGCCATTTTGTATTACGAACGACAAAATATCTTCGTATTACACGTAACCCGGTCCTTACAAGTCATCGCCGCACCGCGACATTTTTTCGTTTCACCCGCATTATTCTTATACCTACCCGCGTATTCGCATATTCTAGAACCGCTTAACGTAACTACATAATATTATTACGATGACTTCTAAGGCAAAATATCACGACGCTAAAACCATTTCAGACGATGAAATTAGTTTGAAAATATTGATGGCAAAACGTAATTCTTTATATTCACGTATGCAATCAATTTATGACATGTCAATTAATTCATATGACGCCGACTCGCAAAGTTCGTTCCTTAGTACCGCCGCTGACCTTGAATATTTACTCAATGAGTTCAAGGACACATTACAAGAATATAATATTAAAAATTTAAAATTAAATCCAGACGCAGAAATTGATTTCGAACCTATGAATTCCTTTCACGATTTATATAGCCGCGTTAAAAGTAAAATACAACAATTAACCGCTCCGCATTCTTCTTCTAAATTAAATAATAATTTACCGCAAAAATTTAAACCATCGCTTCCTCCCATGGAATTACTTTCATTCAATGGAGACATACGACACTGGTCTATGTTCTACCAGCAATTTAAAACATTAGTTCATGAAAATCCTCAATTGACAGACGCTGAACGTATTTATTATTTAGTTAGCAAACTATCAGACAAAGCCTTATCTGTCTGCGCAGGTCTTATGCCTACAGCTGAGAACTATTCAGTCATTTGGGACGCACTCATACATCGATATAACGATGAGCGTGCGCTCGCTGCAGCTTACGTTAATCAGCTGTTCGACTTGAAGAATGTTAACGCTAACACCGCCGCTGGTTATCAAACATTCATGGATAAGTTTGACGCGTCTATAAACGCACTTAAGCAGCTTAACATTCAGGATATTTCTGATTTCCTATTCTTAAATATCGCACTCAGAAAATTAGATTCAGAAACAGTTAAAAATTTCGAAATGTCATGTCGCAAAGTTGATATACCTAAATACTCAACGTTAATTGAATTTTTATTTGAACAAAATAGGGCATTGAGCCATACGTTTCATACACATCCGCAGACATCGTCTACTAATAATAAAAATAATCATAATAAATTTATTCCCGCGCCTGCTAAAAATATTAGTAAAACGTTTAATATTACTGATCCGCGTTCATGTATTCTTTGCAAATCAAATGAGCATGAACATTTGTATGTCTGTCGACGCTTTTTAAAAATGACAACGCAAGATAAATTTAATTTCATTAAACAAAATAAATGTTGCATTAATTGTTTGAGTAATAAACACGCATTGTCAATGTGTAAATCACAGCGCAGGTGTACACATTGTTCCCGCTCGCATCATACTTTACTTCATAGATTTGAAAATCAAAATATAAATTATAAAACAAATAATATTAATTCTTCGCACCGCTTTCAATCTGTTCAAGACGCTCCGCACAGTAGTAATAAGGTCGAGGTTTCTTCGCAACGCAATACATCGAACCGTCCGCACTCCTTTGAACGGCCTTCAAGCAGTAACAATAAGGTCGATTCTTCTTCACCGCAAATAAGTAGGTAAAAACAACATGCCTCTTCCTCTTGTAATATATCACGCGAATTAGTTAATACGCCGCATTGTTTCACAACTTTATTAGGAACTGCAAAAATTAAAATATTAAATAAATACGGGCACGCATATTACCTTCGCTGTTTAGTGGACCCCGGTTCACAGAGTGATTACATAACAAAGGATTGTTGTAAACGTCTAGGTTTAACAATTTCTAATAAAACCCGCTATACCGCAGTTCATGGAATCGCTGGAATGTCACAAAGAATTTTAGGTATTACTTCTTTGCAGTTTACCTCCCGCTTTGATGATAATAAAATTTATCGCATTCAACCATTGGTTGTACCGAACTTAACGGGACAGTTACCCGAGTCGCCAGTGGATATTTCTAAAATTAAGTTCATTAATAACTTACGCTTAGCCGACGACTCATTTCATCAACCTGGTGATATAGACGTTTTATTGGGGGTTAACACATATTTACAAATTTTATTATCTGATAAAATAATTTGTCCGCAATCTCCCAGCGCCATTGAAACGTCACTCGGTTATATAATCATGGGTGACGCGGATACCGATACTCGTTCTTGTAAACCGCACTCCTTTTGTTCCTACGCTTGCACTGATAATTTAAATCACACCGCACAGTTAAATACTTTATTAGAAAAAATTTGGAAGTTAGAGGAACTGCCGCAAAAATGTTATTTAAGCCCCAATGAACAAGAGTGTGAAAATATTTATACCTCCACCACTCGCCGCGATTCTAACGGACGATATATCGTTGCACTTCCCTTTAAAGATACACCAAATAAATTAGGTGATTCGTTCATGACCGCTAAAAAACGCTTCGCTCTTTTAGAAAAACGCTTTATTAAATATCCAGAACTTCGCTCCCGCTATGATGATGTCATTCGCGAGTACATCGATAAAGGTTTTTTATCATTAGTCGCTCCTAGTTCTAACACCTGTTCAGAACCGTGTTTCTACCTACCGCACCATCCTGTCATACGTAATGATAAAAGCACTACAAAATTGCGTATTGTACTGGACGCAAGCGCTAAGTCAGATAACGACATTTCGCTTAATGATATTTTACATACCGGACGTAATTTACAGTCGGATATTTTTAACATTTTATTAAATTTACGTGTATACCGCATCGCTTTCTTTGCCGACGTTAGGCAAATGTACTTATGCATTGAAGTACAACAACCGCACCGCGCGTTTCAACGCATTATTTATCGCTTCCCTAATGAAGCAACCGCACAATTATACGAATTTAACCGCGTAACTTTTGGCATGCGCTCTTCGCCTTTTCTTGCGCTCCGCACTTTACGTCAGCTAGCGTCTGACGAAAGGGAGTCCTACCCTCTAGCTGCTTCGGTGGTTGAAAGGGATATTTATATGGACGACCTCGCATCCTCCGCTCCTTGCGTTGACGTCGCTGTCGACGTAGCCACTCAACTGATTCAAATGTTCCACCGCGGTGGCTTTGAATTAGTTAAGTGGACAAGCAACAGTTCAGAGTTGTTGCAACATATACCCGCAACGCATCGTCAATCTGAAGCCGTGTCTTTCGATGACGATAATATTTTTAAAATATTAGGACTACGTTGGCACAATGCTAACGATAGTTTTTGTTTTCTCGTTTCCCCGCCGCCCGCTCCGCTCGTGTGCACTAAACGTGCTATCCTATCCGCAACCGCTCGCTTATATGATGTTTTAGGACTTGTTGGTCCAGTCATTCTTTTCGCTAAACTTTTAATTAAAGCCTTGTGGGTTCTCAAATTAGATTGGGACGAGGCCCCGCCCGCTGATGTTGTCAATACGTGGCAACGATTCATATCAGAGTTGCCTCTGATATCGCGTTTACAATTTCCCCGTCACATGGGTGTTGATAAAAATTGTAAAGTTTCGCTACTCGCTTTTGCTGATGCCAGTGAAAAGGCATACGGCTGCGTAATATATTCGCACGTTGATAATGGTGACGGTTCACCAGTAGTCACGTTACTCTGTTCTAAATCTAGAGTCTCGCCTTTACGAGTAGAAACGTTGGCCAGACTAGAAATTTGCGCATTAGTATTACTCAGTAAATTATTAAAAACCGCTTATGATACGCTATCCGCGAGACATCCTATTGACAATATTTACGCATTTTCGGATTCGGAAGTCGCGCTTTGTTGGGCGTGCTCTTCACCGCATCGATTCAACACCTTCGTTGCTAATCGTATTTCGCAGATACAGTCATTTTTGTCACCTGCACAATTATATCACATCGCAGGTTCGGAAAACCCCGCTGATCATATTTCTCGCGGCTTATTACCATCGCAAATAATTAATTGCGATCTTTGGCTTAATGGGCCCGCGTGGATTACCTCACCTAAAAGTGAGTGGCCTATAGAACCGTTTTCTCCGCGTTCTTCTCGTATCAATTTACCTGAAGAAAAAACTGTTTCTCATACAGTTAGCAACATTGACGAGCATCCGTTAATTACGCTTAGTTTAAAATTTTCTAAATGGAACAAATTTATCCGATCCGTCGCTTATGTCTTAAAATTTATAAAAAAATTACCGCGCAATAAAATTATAACCGCGTCAGATTTGGAACTCGCCGAAATTTCAGTTCTTAGGGCTGTACAACAAACCGCTTTTGCTCATGAATTAAAAAATATTCAGAAGGGGCTACCTTGCTCTTCCGCTTTACGAAAATTATCTCCGTTTATTTCAGACGAGCTAATCCATGTAGGTGGCCGTCTTCAATATTCATCGCTTCCAGAATCGCAAAAACATCCAATATTGTTACCGAAGAAAGGGCACATTATAGATCTTTTAATTGATTATTATCACGCTAAAAACTTTCACGCAGGCCCACAGTATTTACTCGCTGTTCTAAGGGAAAAATATTGGATACTATCCGCACGTCGCATTATTAGACACCGCGTTCATAAATGTAACATTTGTTTTAGGCACAAACCGCAAGCGACGTACCCAATGATGTCTGCGCTGCCTGCTTGTCGATTAGAGCAGAGCAAAGCATTCACGCACACTGGGGTAGACTATGCTGGCCCTCTTTACATAACGTTGACCCGCAAACGTGGCGTGCGCAGCCAAAAGGCGTACCTGTGCTTATTTGTGTGCCTCGTCACTAAGGCAGTACATTTAGAACTGGCCTCAGATCTTACTTCTGCTAGTTTCTTAGATGCCTTCAAGAGATTTATTTCACGCAGAGGTCCATGCAAGTTTATCTACAGCGATAATGCAACAAATTTTATCGCATCGCGCACATATTTAAATGAGTTACATTCATTTTTAAAATCTGACGCATATTTTACATTATTTAATCAGATTCTAACTGATAACCGCATTACTTGGAGGCATAATCCTCCAAATGCTCCCCATATGGGTGGCATATGGGAATCCAATATAAAGGTCGTTAAGACTCATTTATTCCGCGTAATAGGCAAGCAAATCCTTACGTATGAGGAGATGCTTACTGTACTTACTCAGATCGAGTGCATATTAAACTCACGCCCGCTTTATGTGCTAAGTAGCGATCCATCGGAACCTACTGCACTTACGCCCGCACATTTTCTCGCTTTAAAACCGCTTGAATATTTACCCGCCGCGGATCTAAGTAACGAACGCACTAATCTTTTATCTCGCTTTTCTTTACTTGATTCGCTTGTTCAATCGTTCTGGAAACGTTTTAGGTCTGAATACCTACACACCCTTCAAGCAAGGGAAAAGTGGAATAAACATTCCACTCCTATATCTGTGGGAACCGTTGTTCTCATAGATATGGACAATGTTCCACCGCTACAGTGGCCGCTAGGCGTTGTCACTGAATTGTTTCCCGGTAAAGACGGTGTGGTGCGCGTTGCACAAGTAAAAACTAAGAATTCCACTTTGCAGCGCCCAGTCGTTCGACTGTGCCCTCTACCAACGCAATAACACACTCATACTTTATTTTTATTTAGTTATAGTTTAAGTTTATTCGCTCGCTACTATTATTATTTGTATTATATTTTTATCGCACCGCACTTCCGCAATCGCATTATCGCACCGCACTTTCAATCGCATTCTCGCCTCATTACATGGACACCGCTATATTTCTATCTATATATATATATTTTTTTTTCTTGCCGGTTGAGGAGACCTCAAGGCCGGGGGGATGTTCGCGCCCAAAGTGGCATTATATTTAAATGCATTTGCATTCCCGCCAAAATTGGCATTATCCATGAATGCGCGGCTCTGATCATTCATTGATACTGATCATTCATTCATACTGATCATTCATATCCTCCCTCTCTTTCTGGCAAGCGCACATTTATATATCGCATCCTACTCGCACCCTTGACTGAATGAGGCGAGGAGCAATATTGAAGAAGATTCAGAACTCTCTGCCTGTCGACGTGTAACGCACCGCACGCTAATTCTAATAACTTTAAATAATTAAAATAAACCCGCACCGCAAACGCAAACGTCGTGTAGTGGAGAGCTCTCACCGCTAAACCGCATCCGCGAGTGTAATTATTTGACAGAGGTACTTAATTGGTGAAGTGTACTAGTGTAACCCACGAGATACTGCTGCAAGGAAGATTGGAGCTGTCTACGCCGCTGGTCTGCGCGAGAGTACACCTACGAGTAGCCAGGTCAGTGCGCTTGCTAAATATCCAGCCATACCGATCCCTTCATCAATATCCCAACTCCCCGCAATTTACAGTCCACTGCTATAATTCCTTATAACAAACCGCCGCAACCAGCCCGGCCTTCTAAAGGTTCGCACCCGCACCACCAAGGGATCTGGGCCTTACAAACCCGGTTCCACCCACGGAGGTTGTATTCATGATGCTATGATTATGGTCGAACCCGAAACATTGGGCGGCCCAGAGGTCGAGTTGGCACCCGAGGCCGAAATAGTCCTTGAACCTGAGCCGATACCTGAGCCCGAAATTAATGCCCTTGAAACCCAGCAAGAACATTCTGGCGATATGCCGCAACCGGAGCTTGATCCTGAATTATTGTTGGCTCTGGGTGACGCTGATGAAGATGTACCTAATTTTGGGGATAAAATTCATTCCAGCTTATCACAACGGTTGACTCCAATATTGAAAAAAGGGCTTCTTAAAGAAGCTAAAGCGAAACTTGTTAATGAATATCCAGTGCCAGATAACTGTAGGTTGCTGAAAGCTCCAACATTAAACCCGGAAATTTCAGCAGCGGTAATGGAAGTGGTTAGAAACAGAGATAAGAGTATAGCATCGAAACAGGATCAGCTAGGTCACGGCATTGCTGCCATCAGTAAAGCTATTTCCTTGTTACTCCTTGGCGAGGACAAGATTCAAGCAATTAAAATTCTGTCTGACGGTTGTAGATTGCTTTCGGATTTACACTATACAGAAACTCAGCTGAGAACCAAGCTGATAACACCCTGCCTACAAAAATCTATTTTATGTGTAATTGAGAATCAAAATCGGGACGAAACATTGTTTGGAGTTGATTTACCAGAAAAAATTAAATCCTCTAAGGCAATTGAAAAGCAGGGCCATCTATTAAAAAAGGTGACGAACAAATCGTCTACATTGACGTCCACGCAGCCGGCACCCAGGTCTCGCTACCAGGAAAACTGGCAGGGCCCTCCTCGGTATCCCTCGACGAGCAGGGGGGGGCGGGGAGGGTCACATCGGCCTGCTGCCGTTCAGTATCGACGCGCAGCAACAGCTGCGGTTCCGAACCGCTTTTCGGTCAATCAGAACAAACAGCGTGCCCCGCGCCAATAATACAGGTACACGCGGGTAGATTACAATATTTTTATAATTGTTGGTTAAATGTTACAAACAATAAAATTGTACTAAATTGGATTAAAAATGGATACCATATACCGTTGAATCGTATACCCGTTCAACGTTATATTCCCAGTAATAATAATTTATCGAATGTAGAATTACGTAACATGCAATTAGCTATTAAAAATTTAATTTCATTGGGTGCTATTTCAGAGTGCAAACCACGACCTGACCAATTTGTGTCCAAAATATTTTTGGCCCCTAAGGCAAATGGTACCTATCGATTTATAATGAATTTAAGGCCATTCAATAAATATGTAGCCAATCTCCACTTTAAAATGGAAGACTTCAGAACGGTTTCAAAAATGATTCAACCTCAAATGTTTATGGCCACAATTGATTTAAAAGAGTCTTACCTTCTTGTACCTATTAATACAAACCAAAGAAAATATTTACGATTCCGCTTTTCTAACAAGTTATATGAATTTAATGGCATGCCGTACGGTTTGTGCTCCGCACCCAGAACCTTCACTAAGATCATGAAGGAAGTTATGACTTATCTTCGGCGTCAAGGGTTTTCGTCTGTTATTTACCTTGACGATATATTATGTTTAGGCTTAACATATGATGATTGTTTAAATAACGTTACGGAAACTTTGAAGTTGTTAAAATGTTTAGGTTTTATTATTAACGTCCAAAAAAGTTCTTTCAAACCAACTAAAGAAATAAAATTTCTTGGGTTTATATTCAATTCTTTTACAATGAGAATGTCATTACCGTTGGAAAAACGTAGTTACATAAAATCTCTTGTTGAGAAATATAGCTCGTTACCTACCTGCACTATTAGAGATTTTTCACATTTCATAGGAGTGCTAACAGCAGCTTGTCCAGCTGTCCGTTATAGTTGGTTATATACTAAAAGACTTGAACGACAAAAGTATTTGGCCCTACAGAAATCTAATAGTTATGAGTCTAAATTCAAGCCGTCTTTAGAAATTTTACCCGATTTGAAATGGTGGCTAAATAATATTCAGTCTTCTACGTGGCCTCTTCAAGTGTTAAATTATGACTTCGAAATTTTTACGGACGCTTCCGGGTCCGGTTGGGGTGCGTTTTGTGACGGTAACCGTGTAAATGGTAAATGGAGCAATAGTGAATTGAACTTACATATAAATTATCGTGAACTTTTGGCAGTATTTTTTGGGTTAAAATGCTTTGCAAGACACGTTACCAATGTAAACATCTTATTAAGAGTTGATAATACAACCGCGTTATGTTATGTGAATCGCATGGGAGGCATTCAATTTACCCACTTGAATGATTTGACCAGAGAAATCTGGCAGTGGTGTGAAGAGCGAAACATTTGGTTAACGGCTTCGTACATTAATACTAAAGATAATAAAGAAGCAGACGAAGAATCTAGGAGAGTAAATTCTGATATAGAATGGTCGTTACGCCCCTTTGCCTTTAATAAAATTTTAGATTATTTTGGTAAACCTGATATAGATTTGTTTGCTTCTCGGATCAATGCCAAATGTGACAGGTTTGTGTCGTGGAAACCAGACCCTAACGCAGTAGCGATAGATGCATTCACTATTCCTTGGGATACCTATTTTTATGCCTTCCCCCCAGTATCATTAATCTTGCGATGTTTACAAAAAATTATTAACGATAAAACAGAAGGTATTTTAGTGTTTCCGTATTGGCCTTCTCAACCATGGTTTCCATTACTAAAATCCATGATTGTTTCCGATATAATGTTTTTTAATACAAATAAAGACATGTCTATGTCTTGTTCCAGGCCTCAGCGATTCAATCACTTTACCCTGGGTGTGGCCAAGCTCTCCGGGAAGCATTTGCTAAACGAGGAGCTCCCCAGGCCTCCCTTGACATAATGTTGGCTTCCTTGTCTAAAAATACTTTAGCACAATACAGCGTAACATTAAAATCTTGGTGGGATTATTGCAATAAGAGCCACAACGACCCCTATATTTATTCGGTTGCTTCAGTGATGGCCTTTTTGACAAATCAATACAATCAAGGATCATCTTACGGAACTCTGAATAGTCATCGTTCCGCCCTTAGCTTACTCCTAGGAAATGATCTGGGGTCGGTCGAACAGATTAAAAGATTATTAAAAGGTGCATTTAGATTGCGACCATGTGTACCAAGGTACACAAAGACCTGGGATCCGCAGACAGTTTTTAATCACATCACTACTTGGGGTTCGAACGATAAATTATCATTAGATAAGTTAACTAAAAAATTAGTTGTGTTATTGGCCCTATGTACGGCTCATCGAGTACAAACATTGTCATTAATAAACATTAACGACATAACATTTACTTTGCAGGGTATTCAGATTACAATTAAAGACCTTGTAAAAACGTCATTTATTGGTCGAGATCAGCCCTTACTAATACTACCATATTTTCTGGAAAATATAAACATTTGCCCGGCTACTTCTTTAAAGATTTACTTGGAACGCACGAAAGAAATAAGACCTGACGGTATAAATAATTTATTATTGACAATAAAACGGCCGGTTCATGCAGCAAGCGCACAGACGATAAGCCGCTGGATTAAGCAAGTGTTAGCGGAGAGTGGCATAGACGTCAGCCAATTCAGCGCGCACAGCACACGACACGCCGCCACCTCCGCGGCGCGAGTAGCCGGCGTCTCACTTGAGGTCATAAGAAAAACGGCCGGCTGGACGGAGAATTCACAGACTTTTGCGAAATTCTACAATCGCCCAATTATCACAGACCAAGATACTTTTGCTTCTGCCTTGCTTCGTCCAGCAAATCACTAAAAAATTTTGATTCATACCCTATGAGAATCTAATCAGTTAATTTGTTTGCCAAATTAATTAATTTTTTGTTTGTTATAAATTACCTAACGCTGAAACAATAAATCAAATACATACATACTTCTTTTGTTTTACTTCTTTTATGTTTACATAAACCTGTAAGATTATGAGTAAACATTTTGCTAATAGTATTAATGAATTAATTGTAACAAAATTTTAGACTTGATCTCTAAACATCTACATTGTTAATTTATATCTGAAGAATAAAGCGAATGAAATATAATAGATGATCAAACGAACTTCACAAAGTAAAGTTCGATCGCTATTATATGAATTCGCTTTATTCGAAGATATAAGTATATACCCTCCCTTCCCAGTCCCTAAAAAATTTTGTTACTACTCTAAAAAGAATGAGACTTGAGGCGACTGTCCAGAGCAGGTAATAGTTAGGGTAGTACGAAAAATATAAGTTTTAGTATACCCTCTAAAGATGTGCGAATGTTGCCAGCAAAATAAAGGGAACTACATTGTTAATTTATATCTTCGAATAAAGCGAATTCATATAATAGCGATCGAACTTTACTTTGTGAAGTTCGTTTGATCATCTATTAAAAGACTGCATCGCTTCTGAATAGACTCTTCATCACCGCCACCAAGTAACTTTCCCGTCTCCGTTATTAGCTTAAAACCACAGTTGGCACTGAAACTTGGTCCTAAGCAAGTATTGGGTAAAGATGCTCTTGTTTGGTTAAGGATTAAAAGTGCGCTAAAGATTTTTCACGCCGGCCACTTGGTCGGCTGCCAAGCGCATTCAGCGCTGGTTATTATCTAAGCTTGAAACAGGGTATTGGTTTTGAAAATTATTCCATGCCAGAAGTATAGCTTCATAGCTAGGCAAATCATTTTGTGTTTTAGTTGAATGAAGCGTGCGAATTATTAGGTCTTACTTTGCTATCGTGCTTCTAGATTATGAAAGCAACTGTGATAACATTCATTTGGTTAAAATACAGACAGACATATAAAGGCAACATCTGACAGGTAGTTTTTGAGTAATTTCTAATTACAGATGTTTTAAGTTACATCAGTTAAAATCGTATACACAATTGTGCTTCAATTTAACTTCCTTTACATCTGTTCTAAATAACCGAGCTAGCTGCCAGAGTTATCATTATTCTTTTGATTACAAAAACATTAGATTTTATTACAAAAAAGTTATAAAAAACCTGACATACGAAAAGGTGTATGTAAAGGTACTGGGGTAATTAATGTTCGCAATAATCGCTTTCCCCCTAATTAAGCAGGCTCTGGGACCGCTTTATGAGCCACGTCGGCGGCACCGTAAAACATTGGGAGTGCAGATTACGTTCGGAGTGAAATAAGCCATGGTTTTTTGGACGGATAAATTCCCTCAGGTCAACGCGACTGGACTTCAAATTGAGTTTGTTGGACAATAATACCGTTCGAGTTATTCGGCTCGGATCGGGACTATCTGCTAGGAACGACCCTATTATACTCGTATGTTGCTTAAAAACAAGGTTTCCTACGTAATATTACGTTTTTAACAGGATTTTAGTGATGTTCGGATGATTCAGCGACAGTATGACTGATCGATGCATGTACGTGAAAGGTATTTGAGAAAAGCCACTTTGCAGACTTTTATTAACACACTAGGTTCTTTGCCTATTCTTTTTGGAAAGGAGACCAGCAGCTTTCTTAAGGACCTTGGGCCTGGAATATGAACATGTATGAGACATCGCTTTTTAGTTCGGGGATATTGTTACCACATTGTGCATATTCCGTTTTTGCGGAAAATGATGGGAATAATGAAATATAGTCGTTTTATGCACCTTGCGCACATAGTAAGTATCTTGAAATTATAATCTATACTAATATTATAAAGCTGAAGAGTTTGTTTGGTTGAACGCGCTAATCTCAGGAACTACTGGTTCGAATTGAATTTTTTTTTTTGTGTTACTTATACTTACGGGTCCCGAAGCGAAGCGAGGGCGGTTCGCTATGTTTTAATGATTATGATATAACTAGATTTTTAAATATGAAATGGTTGTATTAAAATATAAATACTATTTATATATAAATACTATATATATAAATACTATTTGAGGGTATTCAACAAGCTGTTCGCTCCAGGCCCAAATCTGATGTTCTCCTTTGTCTGTTATTTTCTGTTTACGCTGGTATCAGCTAATGTTCGTAAAAGCTACAGCGATTTAAATGTGGCTTACATCTATTTATTGCAATTTGTTGAAATAGTACACCAAAAAAAGGCTTCAAAATACTCAAGCATATCATATTGAGCGAACAGCCGTTCATAACCTACCCAAGGTTATCTTTAGTTATCTTTAGCTAAAAGCAAGCTAAGCCATCTCGATACACAGTCTTCTATACCTGATGCGCCAACAATAAGAGATTGCCACTCACTGCTAAAAACAATTTTATTAACTACGCTCACATTTTAATTTAGCTTGTAAATAAAATTTATTTGCGTCATTGTATATAATAATAATATTATTATATAACAATATTATTATCATCATTATACTCTCAACGTGAATTAATTAATTAATTTAGCTTGTAAATAAAATTTATTTGCGTCATTGTATATAATAATAATATTATTATATAACAATATTATTATCATCATTATACTCTCAACGTGAATTAATTAATTAATTTAGCTTGTAAATAAAATTTATTTGCGTCATTGTATATAATAATAATATTATTATATAACAATATTATTATCATCATTATACTCTCAACGTGAATTTGCAATAGATACACCTTAATATCAGGTGCAAAAAGCTAGAATTTGTGTGGTATGCTATTAAAACAAATTCCATACCGAACGAGAACGCAATATAGTTTGTAAATATTACTTGTAATAATTAATCATGGCAGCGCATACTATCCGGTCGTAGCAACTCCCGCAGGAGCGATGATATATGTATTTGCCCGTTGGATGAGAATTAAATTTTTCAAGAAAAATCCAAGTTAAGCTAAGAATTTACATCCTTATAACCGATGAAAAAATATGCACGGGTGTATTAAAGTATAATGGAGGTGGATTTTTTATGTTTTTTCTAAGCCACTGCATTAATTTACATTTAGTGAGATATTTAATATTTATAAAACTTTCCTAGTAATGTGCAAGTAATATAATATTAACTGACTAGCTGTTGTCTGCGACTTCGTTTGTAAATAGGAGTTCCCCGATCCAGTGGGAACTCCGGGATAAAAAGCAGCCTATATGTTGCTCCGCAGCCTCCTCTACCTCCTAGTGAAAGTCCCATAAAAATCCGTTCAGCCGTTTCTGAGATTAACGTGCACAAACAGAGATCAGTAACAGTTTTATTATATGTATAGGGAATAGAGATAGATAGAAGAATAGATAGATATCACTTTAGGAATATGATATTAATCCTTTAATTTTTTCCGGATCGCACAATTTCCTATTATCAAGTTGACCGCAGCGAACATCTACATTTCATAAAGTCACGTGCTTCAATAATGGCGATCGGAGACTCAGTCATGCAATATTCATGTGCAGGTATCCAGCTGTGTGGTCAATAGCTAAGATCCCCTCAACTATTATGTTATACTTTGACCTCGTTAGGCCACAAGATCGTACATCATTATATTGTAGCTTCAACACTATAAAACTTATGTATTTCTTTAAAACATACCCTTATTTAAATGTTAATTTTAAACTGGTAAAATGCTAAAAAAAAATTAAAAAGTAAAATGCAGCTTTGCATTGGTGAACCAGTCCGTAAGTCACATTCGGAAATTGTTAGACGTGATTACTTAAAGTGAGATATCTTTTATATTTCTGAACCGATTGAAACGACACACATCAAATAACTGGCAGCCTAGTTAGCGATGAGACCATGGAGCAAATATAAAGAGGAGACGTTGTATGTACATTTTTCTATGAAAGATAGCGTGACGATTTGCGGGGCGAGGGGGATACAGAAATGGGCGGGATAATCGACTTTACTACGTAGTTCAACTATCTCACACTAGATGGATTCTAAATACGGCCGTGTTTTTGTTGTTGTAAGTAGTTGTCGATAGATGGCGCTGTTTACAAAATGATTATGAAAAGTAGAAAAATAATATTTTGGTGGTAAAAATTCTTTAGGAATTAATGTAGGACGAATTTCAGTACGTATGATTATCAAGATATAATAATTGTTAGCTCTACGCACCTATGCATTTTTATTTCCCTTGATACAAAGTGTCGCCATCTAACGTCAAGTAGAAATTTATTTGGTGAGCGCCGTCAGTAGACTGACTTAAGGCCACGCCCACTGTGATGACGTCAGGACCTAGTTGAGTTACAGTGCACAGTTGCTTAGGGCGTCTCCTCTCTATATTTGCTCCATGGATGAGACCACAGATTGCAATAGTATAGAGACTACAAAGTGAAGGATTCCAGGTTCGAATTTCGGCTGGACTGGCTGTTTTGATAGCCACAGTCGCGATGGAAGCTAAGCTAGGAACTTATTTACTTGGCCTTATTGACATTAAATATTTACGTACCTTTGCTTAAAGTTAACCCACCTATTTCAATAAACTCCTGGCATTCAGGTTCTGAACATCTATTGAAACTGAAGTCTCCGAAACTTTCCTAAACAAGTACCCAGACTATAGTGAAAATGTCTAAAGTTAGAAGTACAATTGTTATCAAAAATAAGTAAGTAGTTTTGAAGTGTTTAGATTTATGAATTAATACGTAAAGTATAGCTTTATACCTACTCCTTTTACGAAAATTACGCGGACGTCATTCTCTTTATTATGACATTTAGCAAAGTAAAGTTTTTGGTGAGATAAAAAGCTCAAAGTATTTTTTATTACTAAGCATTAAGAATACATCCAATTATGAAACACAATACACATTCAAATATTACAATTAGCTTTTTACACACTACCATACGTTTGACACGTGACATGTCGCTTGAAATGTTCATTTTGTCATTGTGAAATAACTCTTTGAAATGTTGAATTTTTTAACGCAGAGCGGGTAACAATTAATATTAATAGATATAAAAAAATTGTAAGCGTTTATTTTTTGTGCGTGTTGCGCGCTTATAACCTATTGCGTATATTCATGCAATTTTGTTTCTTGAGACAAAGGCGTTAAGAACCAAGCGATGACTACCTGGCCCACCATGCAAGTCATTAATAATTTATTTATTCCCTTGAATATGGAACAGCTGATATTAATATTTATCGGGGCCGGGGTGGAAGCACACCTACTTCTGAGGCGGAACTGATCCGAAAATTGTTTTCGAAATTATATTATTGCGATCTGACAGAAACGCTCCTGAATTATTCGTCATTTGAGTCACATAGCTAAAAACGTTGTTCCCGACAGCAAATAAATACGTTAAAATGAAAAAAATGATTTATTTCAAGAAAAATATTTCTATAAAATGATTTATTTCAAGAAAAATATTTCTGTTTAATGAATTAACAATTACAATTCTTAAGCTTGGAATCAATAACACCCGTCTACGCATGTTTTCGATTGGTATTAAGGTAATGGTTCCACTTAAGCAAAAACTGACAGTTACGGTAGCTGTAATTCTTCTTTTACAAAAAAATGTAGTCCAAAATTCATTCCATATGTTCCTCTTTTACACAGGATGAACTATCGTAAACGATAGTTACCAGTTTAAAGCTCACCTTACTAAATTAAACAGCGTGGAAATGCGTACTGAATAGAATCGGTATCGTGTAAAGATACGTTTTTTACTTTTTGAGGTCAACGAAACCTCGCTATGGCTTTTTGAATCAAACTCAAAAGCTCATCGGCCGCAAGCAACTAATGAAAAGCTCTTTACTTGGGATGTCTCTCATGTCAAATAATGAAAAATTAAATTGTTATAATGTTTGGTCGGGTTACATAATAATCGTTTACTAATTAATTAATTAATCCACTGAGTATTTACTTGTCCCACAAAATTAAATAATTAAATTAAGTTATTCTTCACATTGATTTTTAATTATTTACATCAATTTATTGCACTAACTGAACATATAAACATTATTAGTGATGCAAAATTATTTTTTTATGTATTGATATTCCTTGGAGGAAACGTATACCTACACATAATATTTTGTATATTGTACACGTATATTGTATTGCTTTGCTTGTCATAAAATTACGCGGTTAGAAACCGCGGCAGTTTAGCCGTAGTACAGCCTCGGCCTTAACTGATGTCTATGGAAAACATCATTATCGGGTGCCTGGTCTATTCACTCATTTATGTTTTATTAGCTGTGCCCGCGGCTTCGCCCACGTGGAACTTATTGTGTCACAAAGTTTTTCCTGCGTGAATCCCGACCCTGCGGTAATTCAAGGATAAATAGGCCTATATATTGCTCCATATATAAAATATTAATGAGCAAATACAAATATATAGATATCAATGAGCCCGAGACATCGTACGGCGTTTTTCCCGCGTGAATTCCGATCCCGCGGGATGTCCGGAATAAAAAGTAGCATATATGACGCTCCACAACTTCCTGTACAGGGAAAGTCCCATAAAAATATGAGCCCGCGACTTCGTTCGCGAATAGGAGCACTAGCATTATCCTAGAATTCCGGGATAAAAATATATGTTGCTCCATAACCACCTCTATCTCCCATAAAATTCTAAGCCCGCAACTTCGCACGTAGGAGTTTTACTCGCATAAATCCTGATCCCGCGGGAATTCCGGGATAAAAAGTAGCCTATAGGTATGTTGGTCCACAATTTTCCCTATCTCCCAGTAAAAGTCCCATAAAAATATAAGCCCGCGATTTGGCGCATAAGAGTTTTTCCCGCGTGAATCCAGATCCCGCGGGAATTTCAGGATAAAAAGTAGCTTATATATTGCTTCAAAATCTCCTGAATCTCTCAGTGAAAGTCCCATAAAAATCCATTTAGCCGATCCGGAGATAAGCGTGTACAAAGAGACAAACTTTTTTTATAACCTTTCAACCCCTATTTAACCCATTTAGGGGATGATTTTTAAAAAAGTATGATACAGATTTTTCATTATTTTTTATCATAATGCTAAACACCAATTTTCATAACACCTGATTTACAATTGACGGACTTTCATACAAACTTTGGACCCCTATTATACCCCCTTAGGGTTGGAATATCAAAAAACCCGTTCTAAGCGGATCCCTTCGAACTATAAACTTACTTCCCTGATAAATTTCATCTTGGTACCTTCAGCGGTTTCTGAGATTTCGTGATGAGTGAGTCAGTGACCTTTCGCTTTTATATATTATATAGATTTACTTCATTATAATATGTAAAAAACTAAAATTACACTAAATTTTGTAAAATATTGTTGTTGGTGTTGTATAAGGGGACACCCGGGTTTGAACCGGGGACCTCTCGATCTGCAGTCGAATGCTCTACCACTGAGCTATATCCCCGTTAGGAGTTTAGTCAAATATCGCTTACATAAAATTCAGTTCTGTAACATTATTATTACACGATATTATAAAATAACGAGACCCACTAATATAAATTGCAAAAATACGTCGAAAAGTAAAATTAGCACTCAATACATAAACTGCGATAATCGCAATAAGATACAATTGGAAAATACAGCTATATCATTTTGTATTATGTATATTGAAGAGATAATATAATATTGTATTCGTTCGCCGATATAATATTCGACTTTCTAAGTTTGTATCTCATAGGGAACGTAGTTTTAAATTAATGACAAAATTTCTCTCGAAGTAACAAACTTAAAATCAATTTAGTAATAAAATTAACACAAAAAAATTATTTTGATATTATTGACATGAAAGTTGGACCTAAAATACCTGAAATGTAAGAAAAAATAGAAGTGTATTCTATAATAATAAAAGGTTTTAAAAATTACCGACTTTAAAGCGGAATTACCACCCACATATTATTTAATTATGAACTGCCCTCTGTCTCAAAAACTACTGAACCGATTTGGATGAATCTTGCATTTGAAATTTTGAATACTACCTCAATTCGAATTGAGAACATTTTTGTGTGGGTTTAAAAAAGGTTTTCAAGTCTATAATATCTCTATCCATGCATTTCTCTCGTATGCATGCAATTGAAAAAATCTTTTCTCTGGTAAAATTCTTTTCAATTTAACCCCAAAATAGCAAATAAAAAAATTTGGCATGTTATTGTATTGTAACTTAGAAGTGTGGTGAAAAGCTTTCAACGTGAGTCGTATCTCAGCGAGCTTTCAACTAAAAGTTTACAAAGAGTGTAAATTCGCTTAATGAACTGTGACTGCAGATAATAAGTCAAAGGTTGCAATTTTGAGTACCATCTTCAAAGGAATTCTGAAAATGAAAAATTTCATTCAAATTATTACTATGTCGACAAACAAGGAAAAGGAAATGAACTAATTCTTCATCATCCTATAACTAGTGGGACAGTGAGCTACTGGGCACGGGTCTCTTCAGAGTGAGATGATTAAGGCAAAGGTGAAGGAAAACAACGTGACGAAACCTGAATGCCGGAGAGTTCACAAGACTCAAAGGTGTGTGAAGTCCGCCAATCCGCACTTGGCCAGCGTGGTGGACATCTTAACCTTCTGGTTCTGAGAAGAGACCCGTGCTCAATAGTGGGCCATGATGGGTTGAGATGATGATGATGAAGTCCGACTCAAATCGTTTGGCAATTGACTCAAGTAATGGGATGATTCCGCAGCCAGGCTAAATTCAACCCTACCACCTAGCTTAATAAAAGCTTTACGGTGCAAGTTTCACCAGACTATCAAACGCGACTTTTTATCAATGGCTATCGACGTAGTGCTAAAAATTCTCACTATAACAAGTGGTGCCGAATATCAATGTAACTGCAATCGATACAAGTGATGTAGAATGACGCCGGCCTCACATGACATTGCCATTTTAAAGCTTTTGCGAAGCTCAAACGTGTTGCGAATATAAATAATGAATTGGGAGTATGGTTGGCCGATCTTTATAACACTTGAAAGACGTTATTCTTGGTATATTAGACTCTTTGGCCAAATCACAATTCCTTTTGATGGAAAATATAGCGATAATTCTCTCAGACAAAATATAACCTGTCTTAAACCTAGGCTCGGATCTTCACACAAAATGTGAGTGTTTAATATAAAAGCGAGTCAGGCGTAACTGACAATACAATGGAAAATCCCAGGTGTGGGATTTCGTTCGTTTTTCTTTGTAGTAATAATAAATTTCAATTATTGGTACAAATAATAAATTTCGTGTATAATTTAAGATTTCTGTTAGCCATTTAAGTACAGCCCATTTGGTCTCTTTCAAAGTAGGAGTCCCGGGTTCACTTCTCGGTTGAGCCAGAGCACTATGTGACGGATAGATGGATGTTAATGGTGTCTTTTGTCTTTTTCAAACCATATGTGTGTATGTAAGGTATTTAAGGTTGTTATGAAAGAAAATGTAAAACTAATCATAATTAAAACCACTAAGATCAAATCTTAATTATTTCCTAATCATATTCGAAGTTAATAAGACATATTAAGATGTCATCATCACCGTATCCCATAATTAACCCAATGCTGGACGCGGTTGTGGGCGCCCAGTGTGTGAGGGTTAAAGCTAAGGAAATACGTTCTCCGATTTTCCCTTGGGCGAATCCGTAAGCAAAAAGTATCTAATATCATATATATTATCTAATAAGACAATACATAATACATGAGTTGGGGCCAATTAACTAACTCAAGTGTAACCGCCAACTACGTATGAACAACCAGCCAATCAATTACATTTAATTTAATTTCTGGGCACCTAATCATTCTGTTCTATGTTCATCGCGGATCTTAATAAGTGCCTTAGTGTCCCCGCAAACTGGCCACAGCCACCGGCGGCTGTGGCGCTTCTTTTTAGAAGCGTGGTCCGGCCAACAGCCGCTTTGGCTGAATCCTGCTCACTGTTATTGGAGCTGTTGGCTGTCGGCCGGATCGCGCTGCTAAAACGAAGCACCACAGCGCCACAGCCGCCGGTGGCTGCGATCAGTTTGCGGGGACCCTAAATCTCCTAGCGATCAATAAAATTTGTAAAACTTGCTAATAGTGGACCTCTATTCATACATATCATTCATTGTATGTGTAATATGTTGTCTGAAACAGAGATTTATTATTTACTAGCTGTTGTCCGCGACTTCGTTCGTACATAGGAGTTTTTCCCGCATAAATCCCGATCCCGCGGGAACTCCGGAATAAAATGTAGCCTATTTGTTGCTACACACCCTCCTCTATCTCCCAGTGAAAGTCCCTTAAAAATCCGTTCAGCTGTTTCTGAGATTAGCGTGCACGAACAGAGGCTAGTTACGATAGATGTATAGATAGAGGATACATCTAAATATGTATATATAACTCAAAGGTGACTGACTGACTGACATAGTGATCTATCAACGCACAGCCCAAACGTCATGACGTAGGCATCCGCTAAGAAAGGATTTTTCAAAATTCATCCCCTAAGAAACTGAAATAGGGTAGTGAAAATTAAACGAATTCCACGCGAGCGAAGCCGCGCGCGGAAACTAGTATAGAATAAATATTTTCCAATAAAAGTAACAGTAAAATATCTATCAATTAAAGTTTCATCAATTATAATTATTGATAAGTTTAATTTATCCTTTTCCTGATGATGAAGCGTGTGTAACTTTTTAATTATTTCGTTACGAACTTCCGCCAAAAGCTTCGAACAGAAATTATTGACGTGGAGCAGCTAACTAGTGTTTGACGTTAGAATTAGCCGGTGAAATAAACCATCACTCATACCGACCTTAACGTCAAAGTCAAAGCCGTCCGTTTGCGGATCGAGCCAATTTCCTCATGTTAGGTTAGCCTTTGGCTTTGACTGTTAACGTAGTTATGCGATGCGTTGTGATAGCCTGAAAATTAGAAGGCCTAGATTTGAACCGTGCACGTATTACAAAAATAGTTGTGCCCGCGACATCGTTTGAGCATCGGAGTTTTTCCTGTGTGAATCCCGATTCCCCGGGAACTCCGGGATAAAAAGTAACCTATATGTTGTTTCACAATCGCCTCTATCTCTCAGTGAAAGTCCCATAAAAATCTGTTCAGCCGTTTCTGAGATTGGCGTGCACAAACATACGATCAGTTATAGTTTTATTATGTATGTAGATATAGACTTCTAGCTGTGTTTACTTATAGCCGAAAAAGGACAGCCCTGAAAGACCATGCCAGCTTACCAGCACTGGTAGTTCATATCTACTACAGGCATCGTGCGTGGCAGACACGTGGCGTGGCTGACAAAGAAATGTCATTTCATACATATTACCTATTTACTTTTAGAACGCAGCGCAGTGCAGACACGGCTGCATTTTCAACGAGAATGTTTTGTCTGCCACGTGACGTGTCTGCGCGTCATGGTAGATATGAATGCAACATAATACAGCTCGTTGTAGATTGCCGTCGTGAATTTAAGGTAACGTAAGTAAATTATCCTTGAAACTAAATTAAAATAAATAAATAAATAAACGCTAACACACTCATACCCCCGCAGTAGGTTACTAGGTACCTGTGTCGCGGGTGGCATGGACTACAGATATAACAAACACATCACAATTATACCCATGACCCGAGTACAAATATTTATCTGCCACATAGATATCTGCCCCGGCCGGGAATCGAACCCGAGACCCCTCGCGTCGCAGGCAGGGTCGCTACCAACTAGGCTGCAGGGTCGTAAATTGTATGTTATTCGGCAACGCATCGATGATACCATTGGTATCATTGGTATCATCGATTTACACTTGATCCATTTAGACTCTAGTTTATACTCATTTATCAGCGGCTATTAAAAACAACTATAATGGTGAAATTAAACACGATCCTGCA
The DNA here is from genome assembly GCA_905404135.1 of Hesperia comma. Classification (NCBI taxonomy): domain Eukaryota; kingdom Metazoa; phylum Arthropoda; class Insecta; order Lepidoptera; family Hesperiidae; genus Hesperia; species Hesperia comma. Next base: position 18,396,494 of record FR990022.1, on the reverse strand, counting down.
TAAATGAGTTTGCTTTTGTTCTTAAAGATATCTGAAGTCTGCCATACTTAGCTTGGCAAGCGGAGGGGATTATGACCTTAATCCCTCTTATTGTAAGAGGAAATTCGATAACAGTAATTGGGAAGATTAGGCATTCTGGTCTTACTTACATACTTTGTTATACTTGCTTTTATATGTTCTATAATAATGAAGTCGGTGCTACTCGTATACATTGTACATGTATACGCTATCACACTTTTGGCAAAGGGAGATCTCCCGCCAGGCGAGACGACATGCCTGTGGGGCGGCCGAGGCTTGGAAGTACATATTAATAGATGTTCTTCCAAACCAAAACATGTATGTCCTATGTTCTATATTTCATCATTGTTAGACAAAACACCATAAGTAGCAATTCATAGTAATCCGTACACTTACATCTAATATTGAATTTATAACAATAATAATTGTAAAGCTGCTGACGGCACCATTTTATTGAACGAAGCTCTATAATCGTGTATTGAGTTCCCGAGCTTAGTTCACGATGTTTAATAATTAGATCTGTGTTAAACAAGAGGGAACACGCTCGTGAGCTACAGTCTTACAGTTCAATTATCTTTCGGTACATTCGTTATTTTATTTATTGTATTGTATTGTTCGATTCTTCTAGTAGCAATGGCATATTGACTTTTTACTTTTTTATTAAACGGCTGATAAACGGCCAAGTTTTGCTTTTGTATGAACATTTAGAAAAACAAAAGGTTAATTGAAACTTTAATTTATTAAATAACTAGTAAATCCGCCCTCGCTTCGCTTCGGGAAACCAGTCCCCTCAAAAATCTCTATAAATTTTAACAAATTATGTTATTCCGATGTCTAAGCTATATTACTGCAAAGTTTCATGAAAATCCGTTCAGTAGTTTTTGCGTGAAAGAGCAACAAACACACACACACATACATCCTTACAAACTTTCGCATTTATAATATTAGTAGGATAAATTTGTATGTATTGGACTTACTATCCTAGTCCTCCAATCGAGTCTTGTTCTAGGTAGGTCACAGTCTCGCAGTCATCAAGGCGGTAGAGAAAGGGAGGCGCTGTAAACTCTTTTGCTTTTTGCTACCTTAATTCCATAAAAAATAATGATACAACTTTACATTGGTGGATGCTACGAGTATTTCGCCCTCAATTTGCTAAGTGAAAAGACTAATTAGTTATTCATAATTAACTATTTCAATCTTCTACACTTTTCTAGGGGACTAAACGAAAAACTTAATTATTTAATTGCTAGCATTGAACATCTTGAAACACAGTGTAGGTACCGAATTAACTTATTGTACAGTACAAACATATTGATGGCATCGTGCAAATTACCTCGCGAACTGATTTCACTTTGATTGCGATTTCGAGCCGAATTCATTTCGATTTAAACACGATTTTGAAGCTCCCAAACGTATTCAGATCCTTAATGAAGATTGCTTTACCTTCAAGGGTTTTAAGGTTCGTTACGACTATCCAATATCCTACGAGCACATTATGGCTTAAGGAATGAGACTATACGATTGGTTTAACATACCTAAAGGTTGTTTAATTTGATTATGTCACGACACACGCTAACATTTATTTAGGACAGAATGCAAACCAGAAAAAACATTATTTAATACTTTATTTATTCACACAAAAAAGTTAACAGTCCTATATAGGTATATATATAAATATTCTATTCTAAAATAATCTTAGAAAATGGCAATAAAAATCAAAGTAGTATACTTTAATTTTTTAAAACTGATTTTTGATCATTTAAGCAAATTAATGACTTGATTTATAGATTTAAAAACCATCATAAACGAAGAGAAATTTATTGGAAGAAAATTCCTTATCGCTGGATAGGTACAGACGGAAGCTAGAAAAAGAAAAGTGTAGGATTTTTGTGTGACGGAAATTAGAAGTATGCTATTGACTGAGCCCAGTCATAAATTTGCGCTCATTTGACAATCAGTTTTTTATTTTAATAAGGTGCCACCTGTCAGGTCAAGTAATTCAGCTGTCAGGTAAGATATGTCAGATGTTCAAGTGTCAGAGTAAAAAATATAAGTTCGTTGCAGCCTAATATCTATTTTACGTCGCGCATTTTTTTTAAATTAAACACACATCTCTTAGGCAATACGTCGATATAGGAAACTTAATTGCATACGTTTTTATTAACCCTTAAATTTAAGAAGTTATTGTACCTATACTTAAAATTGTTATCACAACATTTAATGCAAGGAATACCTCTCAACGTTTGTAGGGTGAATAAATTGAATTGGTAGCGCGGCGGCGGCTGGCGTCTAGACTGCAATGGATCGAAGCGCTAAATGAATCATCACATCTGCTATGGATTTATGTTTTAAATGGGGCGTTTTTATATTACTCCTGTCACGATTCATTATTATATTTTACAACATGGCCCACTATTGAGTATGGATCTCTCCTCCACTGTGGACCTCCCTGAAAGTAAACTAAACCCGATTCCAGTAAATGCAAATACCTACATAACATTAATAAACTTAAAGAAAAATCATCTTTAAAATAGCTACCATTAAAATGCGCTTAAAAGAATGATATAAAATTTTATTACAAAACTTTTACTATTAACTTATAACGTGACTATAGAATCTACGAGTATAAATATGGCTTTAAAAGCTTGGAGAGGAAAGATGGTTTGGACTTCTGCAATATTGGTGACGGAGTCTCATAATTTTGACGTTATGGACTAGATTAAGCTTTTATGGACGTATTTTTTTAAACTAGTTTTAAGTAAGGTCCAAAGTTAGAATTAGTAAATTCTATTTTTTATAAATAAATCCTAGACGTAACAAATACATTTAGTGAAAACTAGGTACAAAGTTTTTTTAACTACCTATAACTTTTTTATTTATTTTTAAGCTCTCTGTCTAATATCATCGAACAGCTCAAAAATGAAATTCGCGTTATACAAACCCAATGCACCTGTCTATAGTTTTAATATTTTAGCGAGTATAAAAAAATAACAAAGCAAAACGAGAGCGACTCCTAGTAGTACTAAACCGTACTGTTGGTTAGCAACCGTAGTCTTTATTGAAATGGTTTGATAAAAAAGGACATCTCGTATGAACTCAACAAAATTGCCTCGTTCGGCGCAGGGCGGCCTAGCCGGCCCGGCCGAGGGATAGATTCAATTTATTCATCCTGCAAACAACAAGCGGAGGTTCAGTCTTTTTGTGTCTGCATCACATTTTTTTTTGTAACTGACTAACCATTACTAATAGTTTATCCTTCACTGTCTTTCGGCTTTATAACATCGACTCCAGACATTCATGAAATTGTAGTGCTTTAATATAGGTACTTAATAAAAACATTAACTAACACATTAGTCGTCCCTAAACTCTAAAAGTCCCTAAAGTTTCGAAAGTTCCCCTCGATTTCTCTGGGATTCCATCATAAATCCTTTTGTCCTTATCACGGAAACACTCTTGGAATATCTACTTTCCAATAAAAAAAAATATTAAAATCGGCTTATACGACGAAAAAACGCTGAACAAACATAAAAAACATATACATACGTACACTGTTAAATTCCTTCTTTCTTGAAGTTGGTTAAAAATTATTATTATTCGTCGTGTATGGCTATAACCCATCAATAGCCCACTACTGAGCACGGGCCTCTCCTCATTATTGAGGAGGCCCAGAGCATACTCCACCACGTTGCTCCAGTGCGGATAGGTGGAGATTCATTGTGTAGGTATATAGTTAATGTTTAACATAAAATACGAATCATAAAATAGTTTTAACGAGCAAAGTAGAAAAGCTTTAATTGTTAATTAACATGATTGACGTAATTATTATACCGGCATACACATCGATTTTACCTCGACAGGCATCAAACCCGGTTGTCCGTCACAGATATTGTAAGTACTAGCCGTTAAAGGACCTAATCAAATATCCGCCTATACCAAATACTTAGGTATAAACGTATCCTAGTACCTAGTAGGTATAAGAAAACGCCTTCCTAGAACACTGAGCTTCAAACAGCTACAATATCACTGTTTAATTTTATTACTCGCGCGACACTAACTTTGATCCCAGCGTACATGCAACAAAGTAACTCACATAATGCCACATCTGTATACCTTGCTACCTCTGTACTAACAACAAGCTTTAATATTAATTACTTGCATAATAACAATGTACATTACGTATTTATTTGCAATATGAAAAGCGGCACATGCAAGCAACAAAGAATTGTATTCGCAACGCAGCGGCAGCATCAGACGACGTGTCGCTCTTTGATGAAGGTTATTATGTTTTTACTGTGTATCATTGTCAAAGGCGAGGAAAATATAACAGAATATAGTGTTGAGATTGAAGTTGAATATTATAATATGTACCTACAAAATAAAGTTATAAATCAGGCTGTCGTTGAAGGCAATATCGTGATTAGTTGTTCAATTAGTAAGTTTAGTAAGTTGATTTATGTGTTGGATGGTTAGATGGGGCGGTGTTTAGGGAATAAATTATTTAGTCTGCAGTCGATGCTGAAAGTTGTGCCTTGAACAACATTTTGCAATATTCAAAAGGTTTTCTGTGATTAAAAAAGTACCTATCTCTATATTAATTAAAACTGTAAGTGTTCGCTGTTTGTGCACGCTAATCTCAGAAACGGCTGAACGGATTTTTATGGGACTTTCACTGGGAGATAGAGGAAGGTGTGGAGCAACATATACCTAGGCTAGAATATATGACAGTTCCCGCTGGATCAGGATTCAGTCGATAAAACTCCTATGTACGAACAAAGTCGCGGGCAACAGATAGTTGAACAAATAATTGTGGGCGAACAATGATTCAAGATTCATTCTAATAAGTATTAGAGAAGACTACCAAAATATTGTAGGGATTCATCTGGGAGACGTAAAGCCCTGCGACTTAGGAGGATCCTTAGCGCCATTATCTCATTCATTACTCAGAAAATTGTATCATGATACGACTTATTAGCTGGGGAGGTTGAATTGAACTCGACAATGATGAAGCCCCTTACATTCTTAATAAATTAGTAGATTGGATAAGTCTTACATGTAGGTATGTGATTTTACTCCATTACTTCAATATCACCAGAGAAATACAATGCGTAAATTTTAACTGACTTAAAAAAAAGAGAAGATTCTCAATTCGACTGTAAGTAGGTATTAACTTTAGTAAAATTTAATTGCATGAACCGATTTTAATAATTCTATTTAGAACACCTGACACCTAACACCTGATAAGTACTTTTTGAGTTATATTCATTTATCGATATACTATAGATGGATTTTATTAAAGTTTCATTCGTAAATTTTTTACTTTTAAAAACTGTTTCTTTTTACTTTCATGGACGTTTAAAAAGCATTTTCTAAATGTAACAAGTACACAGACGGCATTCATTTAAAATTCTGTGTTTGTGCATGTAAGACGGCAACTTCAAAGTACTTGCTCCAAAGCCTTAACTTTTAAACACTGAGGCGATCCGTCGAGAAGCCGCCTCCTTAAATGCATCGATGAATATTTGAAGTCGCTGCATTTACTTGAAATACGTCGAGAATATTGGCCGTTCGTAAAAACGAAGCGCTCTAAACGCATGCCCGTTCAAATACTAATAGGAAGATTTTTAATATCTATCTTATAGATGGTCTATATCGATGGTATCTATCGATGGTGAAAATGCCGTACAAAAATCATGCGACAAGGGGAAAAATTCGAGGGTTAAACTTTTGAATTCTCACCAGCACTCAGTTGGACAGCTTACAAGTGACGGCATAGTGCTGAATCTTATTATTTTGTGCTCTTATATCGTCCTATATACATCACCTGGTGGTTCATATGACCCATCCATTCTTGACATGGGCCTGTAGTCTATTAGATTAAAAGTGTCACATGTTGAAACAAGAAATGAAAGAGCAAATTAAATTATCACCTGAAAAAGTTTTTATCTGAATATTTTGTTTTATCTACTTATTTAAATATAATAACGATTGTGTTTGTTTGACAATACTTTTTTGCAATATTCATTATTTATCACAATTTGTGTGTTCGATTATAATACACCGATTCCAACATGAAAAAAAAATTGATTAGGTACATAATTTTATACGTTTTATCTATAACAGAACTATTGATTAATATAGAATAAGCTTAGTATAAGATACTACTTGTACTGAATATAAGGAATTAAATAAAGATTATTATTATTATTATTATTGACTATAAATAATGTTACAATACGGTATGGTATACGGTTCAACAAAACATCCTAAAGGTGGTTATTAGCATTTGTACCTACTTACCTACCTGCTTTATATGAATTGATTATTTAATAACTGTATGCGGATGACATTCCCAGAAATTAGGTGTATGTTAACCTGTGTGCAAAAATTTCAGTTATATCTTTAGAGGTTTGGGTGCTATCATACCAGTTTTATGAATTATTCTTCTTTTGGGAATTAAAATATTTGACAAAATGTTTCAATACTCTTGTTCTCCATCATTAAAATGCTACATATTAGTATAGTTATACGGGTACGTCTTTTGTAATAGCGCGCTCAGAGCTCGAGCGGTGATATAGTTTCTCGCTTGAGAAAACACAACGCTACTAACTTTTCCATTTCCGGCCAAAGATGTACGCGAACGACTTTGTCCATTCAATTATGGCTTGGTTAACGCATTATTACCGACGAATTGATGAGGAAGCGTCCCTCGCGGAGGGATCCCTGTTTGTATTTATATAAGAAACGGTGGCCCCTGTATTGTAGCCACCCTAATCGGGGCTTCACTTTTGTACGTTTTAATCAAAGTTTTTGGGGTGACCATGAGAGGGGACAGTTTGAAGAATCATGTTAGTGACAGCCCCGTACAATTTTTTGTAGACATATATTTTTATTTTTGTAAATTAATAAATTAGTTTTCTTTAAGTTGTTTATGAAAACTTGAATCTATTTTATCATTTATTTATACCAGCTTCCATCAGTAGCTGCGCTTGAGTTGTAAAAAGATCAATTACAAAACTATATCTTCCCGCAGGAAATGTTTCATCTATCAAGGAAATAATCGATAATTTAAGTTTGCTTATAAACTATATAAATGCTTAATGACGCAGTTTTGGCGTAATTGATCAAAAAACATCCAAACTTTCACATTTATAATATTTGTGAGAAAATAATTTCCTTATGAATATCATCTATTTTAAATTAAAGAATAGTAATTGAATAGACCTTAAATGAATGAATAGACCTAAATAAATTCCCAATGAAAAGTGAATTCCCGCATTCTGCGCCTCACGCGGGCATTATTCCCAAAGTATCATCATCCTTGGAAACTGCCTACAGCCGCATGAGTACAGAACTTTGCGAGGCCAAATAAAATATTTTATTTTAAACAAAGAAATTTAAGTTTATGAAAGAATTTATTACTTTATGTAAATTAACCAGCCCTCGCTAACGCTAAACAAACAAAGACTTCGGAAACTTTTTCCTCACGTTTTCAAAAGTCTCAAAAGTCTCCACCAAAAGTTTCAAAAGTCTCCACCAATCCGCACTGGAGCAGCGTGGTGGAGTATGCTCTAGGCCTCCTCAGTAATGAGGAGAGACCCGTGCTCAGTAGTGGGCCATTAGTGGGTTGTAGCTTAGCTTTCAAAAGATATTTTGAGAATTTATTTACTTGAATTATTTTTTATTTCACATAGATACATAATTAAATAAAAACAGCCTCATCCAAATCATTTACGCTGTTTTTGAAATATTCAGGAACAAACGCACAGGAGTTAAGCACGCTGGGTGAGTTTAGATTCTAATCATGGTGATTTTTTATTATTTTAACTTGCCGATCACGTCTAGTTTAATGGCAATAGTTTTAAGTAGGCGAGGTTCTTCTATATTTGTAACGTAACTTTACTCATGTGCCGCTGAACAGTGAAAGGAATAATTCACTATTGTTTCTGGGTCGTGCTTAAGCTCTTATGTTGATGAAGCAACTATCTCTCACATCGCGCCTCACGGGTAACTACGTGTGACATTTGCATTGAAATATTCATCATACTCGTATTATATGTACATTACCCTCTAAAGCCTAATTATAATCATACCTCAACATCGTAAGATTATTTTGTTATTGTTGTTACATATAAACATAAACAACATGAATTTAATCTTCTTACGAAGCAATTTAGATGGACAGATTTTAATCTTGTTATTAGGAATGTTTATTCATATTAAATTGGAAGTATAATTTTAACAAAACCGACTTGAATATCGACGAGTAATATTAGGATGGGAGATCATGTATTTTCATACATACATACATTTCTGGGTGGTTTACTATGCGGACGGTAGTTTTTTTTTTTTATGGAATTAAGATAGCAAACGAGCATGCAGTACCACCCTTCCCCTGCCGCCCATAACAACTGTGACCGACCTAGAACTAGACTCAAAGGGACAAGGATGGTTAGTCCAGTTAGTAGATGGTGTTAGAATATTAGTTGGTTAGTTTGTTAATAAGTGCGAGGACAGGGTATGTTAGTGATAATTAGTCCTGTTAGTTAATGTTAGTAATAGTCCAATTAGTTATTGTTAGTATGAGTCTTGTTCCAATTCGGTCACGGAGATGTTTCAGAGATCTCAGAAAAACAGACACGCAAAAATTTTAAATCGTTTCTTTGTCTTTCGCTCAGTATGCACAAAAAACACAGTTATTTTGAAATCTCAAACAGACACTACATTTTTTTTTATTATCGATATATTCAAATTAGCATTAGCAATGTGAAAGTCAAATTTAATTTTGATCCTTGAAATTGTCCACCTTTACCCAACATTTATAACCATCACAAATATGTATCCTGCCGGCGCTCTACTTTAATACCGTAATTATCATTTATCATCAAAGCTACTGCCGTCTTAATTATGACAGAGTATCGAGGGATTATAGGGCGTAAAGGATTTCATCTAGTATTGAGTCCAAATGGACCTTTGTTACCCTTTGCTCCTTGCTGAATACGGGAAAATTCCGTTCATATTATGGAATGGGGTTCGCCGTTTTTGTGCTCACCAGTTGGCGCCACTGTCGAGTGAGGTCCAGCTGTCAAAGACCGCCCATACATAAACAGTGACAAGTGAGAAGTGACAGTGCCACAAATTTAACTGACCCGGTGGCCAAAAGTGGAACTAATGCAAATGTTAAACTGTTGTCAGACAAAGACAAATACAGTAGCGCCCCTCTTACCGGGTCAGATAAGTTTGTGGCACTGACAGACAGCCCTCACTCTCCACTAGCGTCTCTAGCGGCGAATTCACACGCTTTTTCCTAATTCGTTTAAATGGCAACCTGTGTGGGTTTCCATCGCCAGCTTTCCATCCCTGTGATAAAGGTTCATTGTAGACTGACGTCGAGTTTAAGTGTGAATTTAAACAGAGGCATGGATGATGCTTTTGCTACAACCTACAATGCTACAACCCTCTAATGGCCCACTACTGAGCACGGGTCTCTCCTCATCACTGAGGAGGCCTAGAGCATAATCCACCACGCTGCTCGAATGCGGATTGGTGGAGGGGTTAGTGGCCAACCCAGTGTCGAGAGTTTTCAAGCCGCCCGAAGGCCTCCGACTTGGCTTAACGACTGCTATCAATCGAAAACAACCGGGACCGACGGCTTTACGTGCCCTTCGAAGCACAGAAGCGTTCAAGAAATTTTTGCCACTTAGCGGTCACCAATCCAACTACCGACCGCGCCCGCAGTTGCTTAACTGTGTCGATCGCTTAGGACTCGCCGGGCTATGAGCGCTTCACGTAAGCCGCCGGGCTTCCTTTCCTTTTGGTATTATAGATATGAATAAATGGGATTGAACTCCAAGCAATCAGTTGTTCTTTTAGTTTTTTTATGGAATTAAGATAGCAAACGTAAGTACATCCAGCACCAAACTTTCGCTGCCGACCGACCTAGAACAATACTCAAATAGGGAGAACGATGGTTAGTGCAGTTAGTAAATGGTGTCAGAACATTACTTGGTTACTTTTTAATAGCGTTTATTTTATTTTAATCGGTTCATAAATAAAAAGTTATATTATTCGATTTGAACACTCACTCCTGACAATTTCCGAATGTGGCTACTACGGGATTGATGTCCCAACGCGAACCGAAGTCGAGCCACTAGGACGTACATAAATTCGGCAAATACTTCAAAGCGAACCTCGCTCCATTATTTGTATATTTAAATCACGAAGAAGCTTACAGAATTTAGAATTTAAATACCTTAGTCGTAACATGATTCTCTTATGCTAACGAATCCGTTTCTAGGACGTGGACTCACGTACCACGTTATGAAATTGTAAATTCAAAGTGTGGTACATTAATTTTTAATAATTGCGTGTAACTTACCCGTTAGGTATACGTTACGTGCAAATTTAGGGTACGAGCTTTCTTCTGAAGTATTCTCAACGTCACGTCAGAAATACTTAATCTATTTTCGGTAGAATACTGTGCCATTATAGATTTTAACACGACTCCGGTGGTAGAGCTTCGTGTAAGAATTGTACGTTCGTGTAAAAATTATGAAGGACTATTAATCAGTCATTCATAATTTTTTTAGTGGTATAAATACATATATCTACATACAAAGGCGGACTTCGTAGAGATATTTATCTTACTTTTTTCATCCGCCAAACGACTCTTCATGATCGATTGGGGCTTTAAGCAAGTGCGTTATAGTTTTATTTGTATTCCATGAAACAACGTCAGCCATAGTAAGTACTTACTTCGGTAATTTATTTATTAATTAATCGGTCTGAATGCCAAATGGCATTCTCTGTCTGTCAACCCTGCGAGCTGGTAAAAGGATGCAGCAGGTGACCACTTACCGTAAGATACTCGTCCAGTCGTTTGTAGGTTATTTACATTAAAAATAAACAGGAACATGTCAAAGGACGTATAAAACTCATGGTCACCATACATCGCCTTCACCCTGAATATAATGATCTTTGCACTGCCAACAGCGTCCGCGTCAATAAACTCGCATTTTGTCGTAGGGTCCTCGGACGAGAGGGCTCGCATCGGACTCGAGACTTGTTTGGTCTATCGCATCTTCAATTACGGTCAATGACCGTCGAAACTCCTAAATATACGTGAACGTGTAAGATTAACTAATGTTTTAACACTCACCGAATGTAAGTTTAACTAGTATAAACACACACTGTCACTTAGTTAATGCTGCACTTATTACATGTTTAATGGAGGTTAAAAACCAAACTGTCAACTAGCAAAAGATGTTGTATTGACTCAATGTATTTTCCATGTCTTTCGGAAGTTGTTAAAAATAATAATAACATACGTCTTATTATTATATTCTTTTCAGTTTTCTAAAATAGTAAAATAACTTAATAAAATATTGTGTATATTTAATTATAATTTAAAATAGTAATAAAGTGTTATTTGAATTGTAATTGACTAAGCAATGAGGCTATTTAAGCCCCTGCCAGAGACTGAGTAGTCAGTCACAATTGTGAAGTCGGAAAATACAGTAACCTGAAAACACTGGAGTTTGTTTTTTTTTACAAAGTAAAACCCTAAATACCCGGCCGTCTCGTACAATCAGAAGCGGGATATGGAAATAATTACTGCGGAATAAATAAAACAAGGGTATGTATTTTTTTTTATATATATTATTCTGTCTATTTCCTTTACATTGTACTTTTTATACTTATTCCTTTTTATCAATAATTTTCAATTTTCAATTCAATGTATTTATTAAATGCTTCAAAAATCAAAATGAATGAAAAATAATGATAGCGTAACATTGCATATTTACAAAATTACAATTACAAATTACAATTTTCATAATATAGTATATTAAAATTTTTTTAGTACCTATATTTACAATTTTAAATAATAATAATAAAATATTTTTTTTTTACACAATATTATTTAAAAATATAAAAGAAACTTCTGTTCTTCATTTGGGAATCCTAGTGTCCTGGGGTACTGTGTACTGTGCTATTGTTTATTTAAAAATATATTCATGTGCAAGACAGAAATGTTCAACGGTTATTAAAAACTTTCAGTTTAAACTTATTTGCTCAGTAATTGATCAGTAAGATGACAAGTAATTCCTTGAGGATTGATGTATTGTATATATATTTAATTTCTATTAAAATCGTATACTGTTGTTTCTTGTCTTCCAATTTCAGAGAAAGAATGGAGGAGCATGAGCATAGTTCACGTGGTCGTAGCAGAAGTCGGAGTCCAATACTGTCGCAATCACGTACAACACGTCGAGCTCCTAAGGCGAATAGCCTAGGAACATCGCAAGCGTATGACCTCCACGAGAGCAGCTACACGCGCCAGCGAGCGCGCAGCCCCGTTCGCCAACGCGAACGTAGCGACGCTCGCCAACGCGAGCGCAGCGAGCGCAACGACGCTCGCCAACGCGAGCGCAGCCCCGCTCGTCAACGTGAGCGCAGCGACGCTCGCCAACGCGAGTGCAGCCCCGCTCGCCAACGCGAGCGCAGCCCCGCTCGCCAACGCGAGTGCAGCGACGCTCGCGAGCCGAAGGAATCGCGCTCCGCTACGCGCCGCCCAGAGCGCAGCTGCATCAGCGACAACGAGCGCACAGCGGACCGCCGCAACCTACGTACTCCAGCTCGGCACAGCAATCAGCCAGAGCTTCTTCCGGGTTCGTCGCGCCAAGAAGGAATTGGTTCGTCAAATTTTATTAATTTTAATTCAGACCCCAATATTAAGAACTTTATAGAACTTATGAGTACACTTCTAAAAACTAATCATTCTCAACTTCACCCTGATAAAAACATAATACCTGAGTTTGATCCATTAGTAAAAAATCAGAGAGTGGAAACGTGGATATATAAGGTCAATGAATGCGCTCACATATATAATTGGACAGACCAACAGACCTCCCATTTTGCACTCCCTCGATTAGTAGGCTACGCAAAAAAATGGTATCAGGGATTACAGTCAATTAATTTATCCTGGTTAGAATGGCAAGATCTTTTAAAGGAGGCATTTCCTTCTGAGAGCAATTATGGTGTTTTGTTAGCTGAAATGTTAGACAGAAAGTTTCGTCCCGGAGAATCCATACAAGAATATTATTATGACAAAATGATCCTTTTGAATGCTTGCGAAATAACTAATAAAAAGGCAGTAGACTGCATTATACATGGATTAGAGGATAAAACGGTTAGATCGAGCGCCTCATCGGCAAGATTTACTCGCCCTGAACAATTATTAGGCTTCCTCAAAGACATTTGTAGGGAGACTGATATTAAAAATCGGCAAAGAAATGCTCCCCAACTAAATCTTAACAATACCACGGTATGTTTTCTTTGTAAAAAGACTGGCCATAGCGCTAAACAGTGTCGAACATCCTACTGCTTTAACTGCAAACAAAATGGTCATAGACTGCCCCAATGCCCTCAACCAGTAATAAAATGTGATACGTGTCAGAAATTGGGTCATAAGGCGGAAAATTGTTTTAGGGGTAGAGACAATAACAAGTCATTAGAAAAAAGAGTGATGATTGCGAAAACTTCTAAAACTTCTAATAAATATTATAAGTTAATTAAAATCAATAATTTGCCACAACCGATCTTGTCATTCGTAGACTTTGGGAGTGACTGTTCCCTGATTAGAAAGGATATTGTTGACGACAACCAATTAGTGATACAGCAAGCCAATTTACCCGTAATTAGAGGCGTAGGTGAAACTAACATTACTCCAATTGGTAAAATTGATTTCCAAATCACCATTGATTCTGTCCAGGCACATATCTCGGCCTATGTGGTTCATCCAGAGCACCTACATGTACCTATCCTTGTTGGGCAAAATTTTACAGAGCAACCTAATATACTTGTTATAAAAACCAATCGGTCCCTAGATATTATAAATAGAGACTTTTCAAACGAATTACCTCAGATAAATCATGAACCTAAAGAGTCCTTAAAACTATATGTAAAAGATAATAGCAAAATTTCTCAAACAGGTCATATTACTTGCTATACTAAAGACATCGAACATGGTATTATTTTTATTCCTAGTAGCTATCGAAATAGTCCTAAGGGTGAATACTGGATAGAGGAAGGAATTTATAAAGTAGAAAATGGAATAGTGGCTGTGATTATGGTAGCTCCTTTAACACCCATAGAATTCTATAAAGATTCACTTTTAGTGCGTGCTAACATTATACAGGAATGTTGTTCAGCAAAACGTTGTCTTGCAATCCATAGTGAATACAAACCTATTAACGATGGCGATATTATATTAAACCAAAATCTATCGACTGTCGAACGTAATAAAGTACAAAAATTAATAAAACAGTACAGACGGACCTTTGCACTTGAACTTAGTGAGTTAGGTTGTACTGACTTGACTGAAATGGACATACAAATATCTGATAAAAATCCAGTTGCATATAAACCTTACAGACTAAATTTCAGGGATAGGACAGTAGTGCGTGATATGGTTGATGAATTAATACAAAATGACATTGTCGAGGAATCATCTTCATGTTACGCTAGCCCGATCTTGCTTGTATCTAAAAAGACAGGTGGTCAAAGACTTTGCGTGGATTATAGATCGCTTAATAGCAAAACTATAAAAGATAACTTTCCACTCCCACGAGTAGAAGACCAGATAGATCTATTAAGCGGTAGCAAATACTTTACTAGCTTAGATCTAATGAGCGGATACTACCAAATCCCTATCAAACCAGATTGTAGATATCTCACGGCGTTTATTACTCCTGACGGTCTCTACCAATTTAAAAGAATGCCTTTTGGTTTAGTGAATGCACCAGCCATATTTCAAAGAACAATTTTGAAAGCATTATCTCTTAATACTCCAAAAAGTAATCAAACAAAACAAAATTCTAAACCTGCTCTAGCTTATATGGACGATCTTATTATCACATCAAGTACTTTTGAAGAAGGATTAAGTAAATTAGAGGATACATTTAAGTTATTAAATCAAGCAAAATTAACACTAAATATTAAAAAATGCAGTTTTTTTCAAACCAATATAGAATATTTAGGGTACGAAATAAATGCTGAGGGTATAAAACCAGGCAAGGGCAAAATTATCGCGGTTGAAAATTTTCCTAGGCCCAAAAATGTTCACGAAATAAGGCAATTTATAGGACTCGCTAGTTATTTCCGAAAGTTTATAAAAGATTTTTCCCTAATTGCACAGCCTTTAACGGACTTGACTAGGAAGAATCGTTCGTGGAAATGGGGAGATTGTGAGGAAAATTCTTTCGTGACTTTAAAAAATAAATTGATAGAAAGACCCGTACTAGCCTTATATAATCCGGAATATATCACAGAGCTTCACACGGACGCAAGTAAATTCGGTTTAGCAGGAATATTATTACAAAAAGAAAATGAAAATACCCCATTGAGACCGATAGCATTCTACAGTAGAAAGACTACAATTGATGAACAAAAATTTCACGCCTATGATTTGGAAACATTAGCTGTTGTGCAATCATTAAATAGATTCAGGATATATCTTTTAGGTATTCCTTTTACAATAGTCACTGATTGTAATGCGCTCAGATCAACCTTTTCTAAACGGGACTTATTGCCGAGAATAGCTAGATGGTGGTTAACTTTACAAGAATTCAATTGCAATATAATTTATCGTCCAAATAGCAATATGGCTCATGTAGATGCATTGAGCCGCAATCCCATACAACCCCAAGATAGAAATAATGAGATTGAAATTCCCCGTTCATTAGCTATTACAGATGAAGATTGGTTATTAACTTTACAGCTGACCGACCCTAAATTAACCCACATCAGGAATGTTTTAGAAGACCCAAATTATAACAATATAGTTGACATAAAGCAAAATTTTATTATAAAGAACAATAAACTATTTAGAAAAGTTGGAGAAAATGAATTAAAATGGGTCGTTCCAAAGGGAGCACGATGGCAAATATGTCGTCAAAATCACGACGACATTGGGCATTTTTCGGCAGAGAAAACAATATCCAAAATTAAAAAAGATTTTTGGTTTCCCAAATTAAAAAGATTTGTTACTAAATATGTAAAATCATGCGTACATTGTGCCTATGGTAAAGATGTCTCGGGAAGAAAAGAAGGTTACCTTCATCCCATACCTAAAACGCCCATTCCATTTCATACCATCCATGTGGATCATTTAGGACCATTTATCAAAAGCTGTAAAGGATATTTATATCTGTTACTTATTGTAGATGGGTTCACGAAGTTCTGTATTCTAAAACCTTTGCGTAATCTAAAATCAACACCTACCATAAATGCTCTCAACGAAGTTTTCTCTATTTTTGGATTTCCTCATAGATTAATATCGGACAGAGGATCTAGCTTTACCTCCAAAGAATTTGAAAACTATTGTCAGTCATCTAATATTAAACATATATTGAATGCCGTTTCCTCTCCAAGAGCTAACGGCCAAGTAGAGCGATATAATCGTACTGTTCTAGACGCGCTTACCTCTTATACTGACAAATTAGGTGAACACAAATGGGACCAGGCTTTGGCAAAAATCCAGTGGGGATTAAATAACACATTAAATAAAGGAATTGGTAAAACCCCAGCTGAAGCATTATTTGGTCACTCATTAAGTCATGCCTCAGAAAATATATTTGCAGATGTTTTTACGGAGACTCGCCCACAAGTAAGCGACATAGTTTCGATAAGATCCGACATTAGTAAACATATAAGTAAAGATCAGACTCAACAAAAACTATACTTTGATAAACGTAGGAAAGACCCGAAAATATATTCAGTAGGTGATTTGGTGAAAATAAGAAAGCAAGTAAATACTAACGATGGCAAAAGCAAAAAACTGTTGCCTGTTTTTTCGGGTCCTTATAAAATCTCTAAAGTTCTTGAAAATGACAGGTATGAAGTCTCCAGCATACCTGGCTCTAACATAGGAAACAAAAATTACTGCAACGTTTGGGCAGTAGATCAAATACAACCATGGATTAATACACATGTTAACGACTATAGTTCTGAGAGTGATTTAGAAGAATGATTTATTTTTTTTAATTTAACATTTAATATCTATTGTTTTTGTTTCCAAATATTTACTTGAGGATTTTTCCAAGTAGATACAACAATATCGATTGATTGTATTACTAGATGAAGTTTCCTAGTAATATTCATGCGATTGTTTAACTGGATGATATTTCCCAGCAATAAATGATTTATATTTATTTTTTTAATTTAACATCTATTGTTTTTGTTTCCAAATATTTACTTGAAGAATTTTTTTTTTTACAACAATATCGATTGATTGTATTACTAGATGAAGTTTCCTAGTATTAATGCGATTGTTTAACTGGACGATATTTCCCAGCAATAAATGATTTATCAATCCTAGTCTTCTTAAATAAGTTAATTAACACTGGATGATATTTCCCAGAAATTGCTTATTGTTTGTAAATAGTTTATAATGTATATCTAAGCTTACGAAAATTTTTAAACATTAAATTTATTGTACAACTTATTGATTGATGATAGTTTGAGGACAAACTAATAATTTCAGGATGGCCGAATGTAAGATTAACTAATGTTTTAACACTCACCGAATGTAAGTTTAACTAGTATAAACACACACTGTCACTTAGTTAATGCTGCACTTATTACATGTTTAATGGAGGTTAAAAACCAAACTGTCAACTAGCAAAAGATGTTGTATTGACTCAATGTATTTTCCATGTCTTTCGGAAATTGTTAAAAATAATAATAACATACGTCTTATTATTATATTCTTTTCAGTTTTCTAAAATAGTAAAATAACTTAATAAAATATTGTGTATATTTAATTATAATTTAAAATAGTAATAAAGTGTTATTTGAATTGTAATTGACTAAGCAATGAGGCTATTTAAGCCCCTGCCAGAGACTGAGTAGTCAGTCACAATTGTGAAGTCGGAAAATACAGTAACCTGAAAACACTGGAGTTTGTTTTTTTTTACAAAGTAAAACCCTAAATACCCGGCCGTCTCGTACAAACGGAAAACTCAGTGCCCCTTTTTAACAAATGCTAAGAACGGTGAACAGAACATATTGAAGTAGTGCAGAATACTAAATGTACTCGTAATTATAATAATTATGTTGTGTACAATACGGTATTATACAAATAAAATAATAATTTCTCTTGTTAACGTGAAGTATTTTTAGACAAAATTAGTTATGGTCGAATTTTGATTGCAGAGTTTTCACGTGTGCCTATTTGTATTTAATATACAATAACAATATCGACACAATGGTATCGACAACATTTTCAAATGGGTATGTTCATTAAAACTGCCAGAATTACTCATTATTTCCATATAGGTATTATAACACTTCTATAATTTATCATTCATTTATTATGTTACACATTTCAATGCACCATTAAATAGTGTGTACTATTAAGGTATTACTTAGATAATACCCATGACGTTAATATAATTTTATTACCTGTATAAGACGCCCATACGGGCTAAGTGGTGACCCTCCTGACGTAATGAACACGGAAACGTCGGATTTGGAGTCATAACTAATAAAGTATTCCATATATTAAGTTACTACCTATGCGACTGCGGCTTCGCCTGCGTGTAATTAGTTTTTTTCCATTTTCATCCCCTATTTCAGCTCCTTAAGGGTTGGTTTTTGGTTGGTTGGTTAAGAGCATCACAGACAGACAGACATTCGCATTAATAAAATTAAGTATGGATTTATAATTACTATCCTATCCTATAACTGAGGTTATCATATTACACTACGCTACAAAATACCGAATATTATTTTTAATACGAGTAGATATTTGTGAAACTTTTATTGTTATATAATTTATATTTGAAAAACATAACTGTATTTACTCAATTTTACCATTTTAATATTTGTTAGTAAAATATTTTCTATCTCCGGTCGTATTTGAATAGAATTTGTGTTTGAATTTAAAATAATACTGCGAAAGAGATACACTAGTGCACATTTCAAAGTTGCAAAGTTAAAAAGGCATTGACATCAGTTAGTTATTATTGTTAATTCAACAGCATTCAGCGGCTTCAAAACTTTTAAATTTTTGTGATTAAAATATTGCCTTTTTTAGGCTCTTCACAATATTATTTCCAAAATATGTGGCCAACTGACTCAGTATTCCAAGGCGTAATAATTGTTTAATAAGTTTGTACTTATTTAAGCGTTTATGTTAATAGGTACACGTTAAAACGATAAATATCTTCACTTCAACCGAGGCATTGACGGAATCGTTAAACCGTACAAGAAAGTACAAAGACCACGCTAGCAGGCCAATTGAACCATGCAAAGGATCCTTTGGCAAAACGGACCCGTAATTAAATTAAAGTTCAGCAAAGGCTAGTATTGTTCGGGAAGATTTTTCTCAGGACCTGTTTCATCTCGTGCACCCGACACACATGACCCGAGGGTTCACGCCTACTTCAGAGGTATTTCAACTCTCCTTTATCTCAAACCGAACGTCAAGGAGTTTGCCGATAAAATCCGAAATTAACTCAACACAATACAGCCTTAGAACTTACTCAGCCGAGTTAATTACAGTTGAAATCTTCTATTGAATATTAAAAGATGGAGAACTTATATTATTTCCAACGAATCCGTCCTTGCTTCGATGAACGTCTTTGACCTCAAGATCGTATCGGATCGCAGCAGGTCATTGCTCCTTTTTGGGTTCCGTATCTACGTCATCATTTGATTCCAATAAAATGTCAACTGAAGCTTATTTACCTATAAGCCATATCAACTGGAGGTACATAAATACTGGAGGTACATAGGTAAATGTTCGAGTTGTTGACCCAATTCTTTGTCTTCTCAATTCAACTCGATTCTTAGGAAATCATTGAAATGTGAATTTAATTATGTGTTTCTTGCGATTGGATTTTTATTATTTACTTTAGACGTGGACTAAGCGGGGTCAACGCCAAGTAAGTAATTCCAATTCTACTTCAAATTCAGCAGTATAGAGCACGATGTAAAGCTCATTTTTTGATCCATGTCTGTAAGCCAAATTAGGGTACACATATCGGCTAGGTGTATGATGCAAAGATCTTAACTAACGTTAATAATAATGGACAAAAAAATGTTCAAGTGGGTTTATACTATTTTTGAAATACTAAAAGAAGACTAGCTTTATCGTGTCGTGTACCTAGCTAGTATGTTGTACGTAAACTCGTAGCAGAAAATATTCTTCGTTCAATCTTAATCTTTGCCGCGTGTGATGTGTCACAGTCACCACATAACCTTAATAAATCTTTCATCTTTGAAACATCAATTGCTGAAATGGATTTGGATTAACTATGTGATAAATATAAGCTATTTTTATTTATTTTAATGACAAACAGGTTCCTCGTAGCAGCGACGCTACTAGTAGTGGAAATCGTAGCTGGATGCTACGTTTTATTCGGAAGATTCGCGTGCATGGAATTGGAGAAAAGTTAAATCTATAGGTACTATATCTTATCACTCTTGCCGTTATTTTTAGTTTTTAACCTGGTATTTCTTATGACTGGACTTGGGAGCGATGTTTTTGAGCCCACTGCTGTGCGTGGGACCGGCTGCTGCAGCGCCACGGGGATACTGTCGTGCGGACGGACGGGCCGATACCTGCGCATCTGTTGGGTGAGTTTATTCGATTTTTAAATTGACATATAATTTTTATTAACGAAACAATTTGAATTAAAAAGTTTTATATCGATAAATTACATTTTTTATATTTATAATATGATTAAGTATGCACCATGTGGTAGCCAAACAATGTACAAAGGAGATGACCAGTTTCAGGCCAAGACTTGACACGTGTCAATTAGGTACCAAAAAAATTGTCTTATTTCCTTGATTAACTTAAACAAATATTAGCTTTTTTGGCAATGGCCAAATGGAGATATTAATTTTTTTTAAGTGTTTATCGCTATCTCCGTAAATGTCTGACATATTAATATATTAGTATTTTTTCGTATTTAACAATCTTCGTAAACGCTTACCATAGTTCGCGAATAGAGCACATCCGTAGAGATGGGAACACTTAACGTTCCTTTATGTCAACTATCGATTAAATAATCGATTGATGAACGTCATTCTCACGGTAATACGTCTTAATTAAAATAATAATTATGATTAAATGTATTATCATGTTGTTCCTAATATACAATTAAATGATTGTTATTTTTAATAAGATAGTTTGATGTGTAAAATAAATAAAAATCGATACTGATTGCTTCAATGAATCGATTAACAAAGATCGTCTATTCTGTCAATGTCAATACGTCATATACGTCAAAATGTCATATTCCTGTATAACCTATAACAGGTTTGATTTTGATTTGGATCTTTCTTTGACTTACATATACTCACTCATCTCACTTGGTACACACCAATTGAAACAGGCTCGGTCATATTTTGGGGACTATATAAGAGCAAATGGCAGATATCTGATATAAGTGTACAGAGAGGTCGACAGCTCTCTATTACAAGAGCTGTCAATATCCGACACCACATGGTTGTTAAGATGTCAATATCCGACACCACATGGTTGTTAAGAGGCCGAATACAGTCTAGGCACATAAGTGCAAAAACATATTTTGTATATGTTTTAATTGATGGTACAAAAAGTGGAAGAGATGCAGCTATTGTTCAATATTATTGCAACTGCGTGGTAGGAAAAAGGACTGTTGGTTGCTGTGCTCATACTATGAGCATTATATGGTACCTTGGTTGGGCAAGGTACCAAGAGAATATAGTGCCTCCTGCAGTCTCTAGACTGTATATTAATAAACTATGATGATGATACTGATTAAATGCATTAAAAAAACTGGTTTTTTATTTGAATTCTCCGATAGGTCATAAAATTAGTTCATGTTTATAATAATAATAGCAGCGTCAACTTAACTACACTTTTACTACTATTCTAGCTACAAATGCGTGAACTCGCTATGTGTGCAATAGGTTTATGTATCTAATCCATCGCAATATTTTAATAGACACCTAATGATATTAAGTGTTATGCAAGTAGTAAGTACGGGTGTAAATACCCGTTCGTAAAAAGTATATTATACTAAAATTATGTACAATGAAGGTAATTATCCAAGTGGACTTAGTACCATAATTATTTATTGATATTTTCTTCATTAAACACGTAACCAGTGACACTCCAAGTACCTAGTTTGCGACAAGTATAACCTAAAAATCTCGAAGTTTATCATAAGAATACTTTTAATGGCCATTGCAGATTCTTGTGAAAATTGGGCAACATAAAATTAATATTATGTTGTAATTTATGGCAAATTTTCAGTTCTGTAACGTCGGGCCTGAGTTTGTATGGGAATTGGGTTTGTCCTTTTTCGTTTACATTACTAACAACGCGTCAGGCAATATTCCAAATTTCCATCGGCGTCGATTACGTTCCTTAGCTACATGAAAAAAAATCCAATTCGCAAACTACAGCATGATTAGAGAACTAAGCTTTCAGTTCGAGAGCGCAGAACAACCGCACAGACGGCATTCTAATTGCGCTTTGCTTCGCCTGCATCAGCGAAGATAAGTGGGCTATCCGGGAGAAAAATAAAGTTCCCGATGGATGGGTGTCCCGCCTGCGCGGCGCCGCCCCCGCCCCGCGCCGCTCGCTCAGTCCCGACTCTGTCTTGGCGAGAGCGAACGCGTCGCGCATGTGTTGTGAAGTGACTAAAGTGAGTGTTGTGGCTCATGGAGAAAGTGTTGTGACTTCCTGGGACATATCTACCGAGTTATAAGGTACACGCCGTTTCTGTTATTCTCTCGTTTGGGACTTTTGGAAGTATCTTCCAGGTTTTTTGCAGGATTAATGAGCGCAAATTTCAAGCGTCCTGGCGCGCTAATTGCGTACGGTACTAAGGTTTGCGTTGATTTCTCAAGTTTGAGCGGGATAAAGTTGATTTTTGTTGCAATCAACGAGTCCTTGATGCGTGCTGTGGTGTAGCGCGTTTTGCGGTTACGACGTGTTTTGGTCAATTTATCGTAAAGCAAGTTTGAATGACGCTCCATAACTTGTAAGAAATATCAGTAGTTACGATTCGCATTCTAGATTATTGATACTGTGAAAAATTATGTGTTCTTTTGTGTAAAATTTGACCATTGTTATTGACTAATAGACGATGCATTGTATTAACCAGTAGACTAAAGAAAATTTCGTGTGTTAGATATTGCGGGAAAACGCCGAGAAAAGATTTTGATAAAATTCATCCCCCAAAGAAAATTAAATACGAGGTAAAAACGTAGGTATATGCGTTGAGAAATAAACTTCGTAAAAATAACTTGAATCCTGGAGTTTACTCTTCATAATAGGCTACTTAATTCTTGGAAGCCTAATATTTACCGAGCGCCAGCTCGTAATAAATAAACTACTGTTTATCTTCGTCTTTTAGACCTAAAAATGCTTGTGTTCTTGAAGAACTTAATAGGTTTGAGTAACAATCAATAATGTACCTAATATTTTTTCACATTTATTCACGATTAGTACCTGTTATATCAATGCGTACCTATTAATATTTATTAACGACAACACATATTTTTAAGATAATATAAATTCCTTGTTAAAAACTTAAAACTGAATGTTGTTATTTATGAGTTTCATTATAAAGGTCTGCTATTACTTAATGTTGCGTTTTCGCGGACACTAAATAGTTTATTTATTTAGTATTTAGTGTCTTGTGGCTGGTTTACATTGATACAGTAGCTGGCGCCAGCATCATTGTATCAGTGTAAACATGTTACAATCCAGTCCAGCATCCAGTATGCAATACATTAGATTAGCGGTGATAATCCAGTGATGCTGCGCCAGCTATTTTAGCAATGTAAATCGGCCTTAAGAATAATACATGAAAATTGTTTCACGTACCTTATATTACTTTAATACTTACTATTCCAAACACGCGCCTAGAAACAAAATAAAGAATTCATGAACAAGACGGCAGGTTTATAGATATCGTAATTTTATTTGTTAAGCAGTAGTTGCCCTATTTCTATTATCCACCGCAAAATGTTAGGTAAATATGGATTTTTCTCTCGAGAATATTAGAAACTAGAGCTAATGTAGCAACCGAACCTCTACGAGTGGATTTAAGTGAAAGCAAGCAAGGTTGGAAGCAAAAAGGTGACAACACCTTGATTCATGGCAGTCTACTTCTTGCTTTTCGCTTTTCGCGCTCTTTCCTTAGGTGCGATTTAGGTGCAGACTATAGAAAGATCTTCCTTCTGAGGTGTTTGCTCTGCGCTACAGCATATTATGATCTTTAAAACAAGTGTTATTTACACTTGTTTTTTCAACAGAATTCACCAGGAGCTGTTGCACGTGTCCATGTTACAGGCGAAGGAAACCATTCGCTCTTTTTATAAGCGTATAATTTAACTTTAACAAAAAAATAACCGCGTTCTAAATCGATACGGTGAGATAACTCAAAAACTACCCGTCGGATGCTGATGAAATTTATATGGGACCAAACGACAAGCACACGCTTCCGAATATGTATAAAAAGAAACATCATATATCTGTTCACACAGTAGAATATGGGATACACATAAAAAACTACAGTCACTCTTTTACTTCACTGTTATGGAATGTATATAGTCTATGAGTTTCGTATTTTAGCCGTAATTAGTAGTAAGTGCAAATGTAACTGTGAGTGGAGGAAGAGAAAAAAATGGCTCCTTAGGAGTTTCTTGCCGCTTCTTCTTCCAAGACCACTCACCGTAGGGATTTGTTGAAGCGATGGCGTAATGTGACATTCGAAAAGAGTTTGTAAAAACCTACTTCGAAGAAATAAATAATTTGAATTTGAATTTGAATCTAGTGCCAAATACAGCGACACCAAATCTCAAATCAAAATACCGACAATATCTGTTTTTATTTTGTTTATAATGTAAACACTAGCAGCATTGAGGCACCGTTCTGAAAACTCATCACCATGGCAACTCACAACTGTCCCACTACTGGGTACTAGTCTCTTCTCTGAATAAGGAAGGAGGAAGGTAGAATCAAAAAATTGACGTTCATAAGTGAATTTGTAAATTCCTAGATGAAATAAACAGTTTGACTTTTGACTTAAGGAGGTTAAAGCTATAATAATAGGCAGTAACAATACATTGCCATGGTTTATAATTCGTATATTAACTTAACTTTTAAATTATTACTTTTTTTATGAGGGCCCGAGCAAAACTCAAACTCGGAGCCCCAGCTCAGTAAAGTCACCATAGGAGACCAGCAACTTTCTTAAGGACCTTGGGCCTGGATATGAACATGCATGAGACATAGCTTTTTAGATCGAGGATATTGATACCACATTGTGCATATTCCGTTTCTGCGGAAAATTATGGGAATAATGAAATATAGTCGTCTTACGCACCGCGCACACATAGTATCTACTTTAGTCGTTTAATATTTGAATGATATGATGTAACTAGATTTTTAAATATGAAATGGATGTATTAAAATATGCAAGATTACTTGAGGGTATTGAACAAGCTGTTCGCTCCAGGCCCAAATCTGATGTTCTCCTTTGAGAGTGAGCCTCATACTAACAAGACAACAACAAAGACAAAAGATGGTTAGGATGTCACTAATAAATGCTCGTATGATCCGTTGTTCTCGCATAACTTCTAAACTACTTATCATAGGTCAATGATTGATGTAGTTAGAGGCACCTTGATTGTCTACTAGATATAGACTCTGTGACGTCACAATTTAATAAAGCGTCCTTTAAAGGACATAAAGTTTTAATGTTGTTGATAAATTACAAAATTAATTAAAAGTTGCTGTGTTGGGCATTAAAAGTTAAGGTTTTAATTAAATGTTTATTCAAATAGTTACCCAATTACACAATTTGAAACCACCACAAGTTTTGTTAAAACGTACAATTTTTACGTAGTCAGATGTAATGAAATTTACCTACTACTTCGATGAAAATAATTACGTAGGTTTTAGGTATGTTAGAAACGTACTACACTTCGTTATAAATATCCTGCACGTAATAGTAACCCTAAAGAATGACTAAAGTGTTTGTGGTCGAATTCATGGTAACACATAACTGCCCCCAATGGTGCTGGGTCTCTCACAATGTGGAAGGCCAGGGTGTACCACACTGACCAAGTACGTGTAAACTGTGGAACGAACTTCATCCCTCAGTATTCCCACAGTGCTATGACCTGGGGTCCTTCAAGAAGCGGGTTTATCGCTTCCTTCGAGGCCGGCAACGCGTTGGTGGCGCCCCTGGTGTTGCCAATGTCCATGGGTGACGGTGATCACTTACCATCAGATGACCCGTCTGCTCGTTTGCCTGCTGGTTTATAGCCTATATAAAAAAAGTGCGGTAGATTCCTCACACCTTTGAGAATTTTGGTAATTCAGGTTTCCAGGAGTGGTTTTAACGTTGGACTTCTGAACAGGGGGCTTAGGTGTGAATTCTGTACGTCTTATAATAAAAAAATGTGCGCATAAGAATTAAATTTTCAGTTACTTCAGTGAAGGAAAATAGGGTGAGAAATCACACACCGCAGTTCTACATAATGTTCTTAAAGTTATAAATGAGTATGAAGTCCACGGATTTACTACTTACCAACAAGGTGAGAGGAAAACAACCAACAGCAGGTTAGTTATAGATTGCGATGATGAAACAATAACAACAAAAACTTCTGACACCACGTTCATGACAATTGATGAGAAACCCTAAAAAATGTCAGTAGTGGCCATCCATTCATTTACCGACCGCGCGCATACTTGTTTAATTGTGTCAATCACTCATCGACACAAGCTTTTTGGGTGAATAATAGATGTAATAAAATAAGGTGAATAAGTTTAATCCATATATAGAGATTCACACCCAGGCTTAGCTGGTATTGAGCTGATATAACCCACCTCGAACAGGTGGACTGACGATCTGAAGAATTTTATTTTTATTCTGGAGATATTTTTGTAGCTATGTACTGTATTGCATAAAAATTTATTGTGTTTAATTGATAATATGTATTTGAAAATTCCACTTAGATACCATCATTCATCTCTAATTAAAGTGAGAGCTGACATATCAATTGGGGCGTTATTTTTGTAAATGGTTTTCTAACACTCAGCCGACATCTACTTGGTAAATAGTATTCTAAACACAAAAGAAAAATAAATAAAGAAATAACTCAAATAACCCAAAGCAGTGTGTTTCAGCTAATACTGTAACACGAAACGTAAATATGATTACAATAATTATTTAGCTCTCTTGGCACGAACTACAAACACTTCTAGCCACTAATTGCTATAATCATCAATCTTGAATTGTACTAATTTCTGAAAGAACAAGAAAAATTCCTTCACTGTTTCTATCCGACTGTGAAGCCTAAATAACCGTTGAAGTCTTAATCGTAATTAATTCCTGTCGAACTTCTAAGACCAATCAGTCTTATTTGCCCGAATACAAAAACCCACAAGTGTAAGAGGACCTTTTTAGTTAATTATGCGAAGTTTTTGGCACGTTCACGGTCTTCCGACCTGTCCAAACGGTTACGGCATATGGCCGCACATTAAAGCGTGTGAACTTCGAATCTTCGTGTAGTTCCTACACATTTGTGGAAACATTCGTACAGTGTAAGAATGTTCGCGCGCATGTGAGTGACTGCAGTAAGCTACCTAACACATTGACAAAGGAGATTATTTATCAAAAGCTAGATAGCGAGCTAGCAAGAGTCTTGTAACCTTAAATTAAATACGGCGTCCTGTGAAGAACACCTACAGTCACACATTAGGTATATGGTTTAGAAAGTGCTGTGTCGTATAAACGAAAGAAGTTATAAAGACCGTGAATTTATGAAAAACAAACTTTAAGTAGATTATATGCTAATATTTACGCCTATGCTCTCTAATACACGTTATATAGTATTCGCTATTTTTAGTAAACGTAAAATCAAACAGATCAGTAACACTAAAGTCACTGACGCGTTGTCGCCTAATAAATGATATAAGTAAAAAATCCCGTCCATTGTTATGACGGGGACAGCGCAAAGAGGGTGGGCTTGAATTGATGACTTAACCCTCTCACATCCGAAAAAAAATACCATAAATATATACCTAACATAGATATTTTTTATATTTTTTCTCATCCTTATTACAGATAGCAGTTAACGGGTTTATTTATTATTATTAATGTAATTATTTCATGTAATATACCTATTAAACAATACCACATAAAAAACTTTACAAATGAATCACAGCCGAACATATAACATGATTTATAGGAGTGTCACAAACTTCGGGATCGTAGCGAAATACGCAAATTTAAATTGCCCCCGAGAGACGGAGCTATCCGTAGGGCCCACATTTCATATGTATAAAGTAATGAAACGTAAACTAACCGACACGAATGTATATCATAAGTAACACAGTAAAGGAATATATTTTTATAAAATTATCTCACGGATTTTTGTCTATGATTATTTTATTTTAAATCTAAAATCACTTCTTCATTATCAGTTGTGCACATTCTTTTGTTGATTCTACTATCGATTCAAAAAGGTACTTTTAAAGTGGAGGGCACAAAAGAAAATTCTCAGCAAACTTTTAAAATCGATGTCGATGTGAGGTCCTGCTGTCAAAGCCCGCCCATACATAAACAGTGACAAATGACATTCAGACAAGCGAAAAGTGACAGACAGACCTCACTTTTCACTAGCGCCTCTAGCGGAAAATTCACACGCGGTTACCCTCATTGCATCAAGTCACAAGGGATTGGCGTCAAACAGTTAAGATTATATTTTTCAATGATTATGGATCCTAAGTTCAATTCCCAGTGAGATAGAACAAATTAAAATTTTAAGTAAATTTGGATGTATGCATTCTCTTGTTTGTGTCTGTGTTTGGGTGTTTTCCAAAGTACATAAAATATACAATCTTTATGTAGGGTTATAAAATGTATGGCATTATTTATTTTTTATACAGAGACGTATGTTTCTCGCGTGGTCGACAAAATAATTGTCACCTTTGAGTGTCAATTTTAGTAAGTTTAGTCGTTTATAAGTTCAAAATATGTTATGTTATGTTAATAGATAAACGTGGTGACTTGTTTGTTTTATTGACTTGACTAGTATCGTTGTTTATTTTTAAGCATTCTTGGAAAATTATTTTAGGGAAACAAACCAGAATAAATCTCTATTAAGTTTTTTATCCGACGTCAAAATAAGAACCGGTTCTCAATTTGAGTGTATTTTTATGCTTGTTAATTAATTTTAATTTTGATGATCATTTTTTCCTTCTAAAGTGGATGCTTTTTGTTTTTAGGTTTATCTGATAGGTAGGTTTCTAGTTAGTAATAATAATGTGTATTTAAGTAACTTCCTTGGGAGCTTCTTATTGCTTCTTTCTCCAAAATCACTCATCGTAGATTTGCTAAAGCTGTGGCACAGTTTCTCTTTCAAAAGTTATTTTGGTAGGTATTATAAAAACCTTACTTCGGATAAACTTTATTTCATTATTTAATTTATTCACTCATTCGACTCTATTGATAATATTCTCATTTTATTAAGCTAAGATAAATTTCTTGGGAACTTATTATATTTTATCTCATGTATCCCTCAGTCGTCACTATCGTCTATGGATCTTGGCACCAGGGACGCCACCGATGAAATATCATAACTGAAAAGCACTAACATTTAAAAGCGATTTTACGATAGCAAACCAACAAGAAAAAGTTCTGCGTCTGTTGGTCACCACGAATTTGCTTCACATCTTCATAACTGTTCAGAAACACCAGTAGTGAACGCCAACTTGATTGCGGTCCAATTTCAGTAATAGAGGAAGTGAGTGCAACGGTAGTCCCATAACCCTTAAAACTTCCACCCAGAAACCACCTCTTGAAACTAACTTGGGCTTAACGACGGGTCGTTAATCGATTTTTCGATCAGCGCGTTTTATTTCTGAACTTCATTCAAAGGAGTAAAGTCCTGTAGATAAAAATGGCGGTCATGATTGGAGTTACGAAGCGAAGTGAAGCTTCGAGCTGCTAAAGTAAACTCGGAGATTACTCTCAGCTTCGTCGTTAGCTTAACGAGGCTTTCAATTGTTTGATGGATGTACTTACTTTCTTGCTTTATCCTTTTATTTTCTTTTCGGCGGCAATGAGTTTGGTGAGGTGCTGACGCAGTCATGCCAATGCGCTGTTTGTAGGATTTTGCTTCGCGTCTTTTCTTTTCTTTTTACCTTTCAATATATCTAAAATTTGCAGAATTTTTATGTAAATAGTCAACGAACTACTTAATGGTAAGTGGTAATGGCGCAAACACTAGAAAAGATTTGTATAAAATACGACTGCGACTTGACTAAATGCGACTGGAGTGACAGAGAGATAGAAAGCATGTATGTACGTACATACAAATGTAATGGCAGCTCGGTCACTAGGTGTATGTAATTGGGACCAAAAATAAACTTATCGTAGGCGACAAATTTTAAAGCTTTTAATAGTATTATGACAGGCTACTTATAAATAGCGCGCTCGCATATATCTACAAGAATAGAACAATAAAAAAACTTAACGATCGTAGGTAAGAAAATCTTCACTCGTTTTTGCGGACAAACTATCAAGCACGCTTCCATAGTACCTCGGATTTTAAAATTGCAATTAAGTTACTGTAAGTTAATGCCTATATTTATGGTATTTTTTGTGTGTCTCGCTAGTTATGTTGCATATTTAGGTACACGCCGTGATTTTATGTATCATTCGGCGACATAACTGAAGAGGGAGGATTACTGCCACTCTAGTTCAAAGCCAACAGAAAAATAAACTCAGCGTGGCTTGCTATTTCTATGTTAATCGGTTCATCAGCACCGCCCGAAAAGCCTCCGCCATTATTAGAACGGATTTCCCCGAATCCGCGTTAATCTCGCTTATGTCATAACGTCATTTTGTTTGCCCATCTTTGGAAAGGCTATGGGGTTAATTCATTTGGAATGACGATGTTATCCATAAATCTAGTAAATAATATTAATATAGTCATAGTATGACCTCATCGTCATTTATTATGTGAGAGACTTGCTCATAGTTTGTTCAAATATTAATTAAGCACTGTAGACTAACACTAATCGTGACTTTAAGTGAGATTTGTATTGGAATTTTGTAAACAGCATAATTCTCTGGGAATTTTATTCATGCATAACATAACTGCCTCGTATATTTACAGCATTTAAATGAATATATTCCTACGTAATGCTGATACACGAGCCCAGTTTTTCAAGCTAGGATAAAAAGCCTTCTTTTCTAGGCTAGTAAGCTAGTGAGATTGTTGGTATATGTTTGATCGTATGTGTATATTGAGTTACTAGCTTGCTACCTTACTAACACTTTTGTGTTTTATAGCATTTAAAATTAGCCTCGTGTATCTTGGGTCATATTACAAAATAAAGATGGACTGTGGTAAGGTCCACCATGCTGACTAAGTGTGGATTGGTAGGCTAAGATTGATAAGATGTGCGTCCACTAGCGTAGAAAAGTTGAATATATGTAATACATGACACAGGTAACCCACTGACCCTACATCGTACGGTCCACCTGATTCCCAAATGGCATAAAAAGTCGCGGGAAAGGCTCGTACCCTCGTATTAATGGGAATTCATTTATCACTTTCGCTGTTCGGTAAAACGTACTTAATGGAGTGTGGATAAGATTTCCGGGAAACAAGTTGGTGAGGTTCTCCTGGATCGACCCTGCGGCTTAACAGGCCCTCATAACTCTTAGATTTTATTATAATGTGTGTAATTATTTAAGAACTCTGCACTCGAAATTGGACCATAATTAATTCTGTCAAAAGGTTCTCTTCACATTGACTGCATGAAGAAATGTAAGACGTTACGTCGTGTAAAAAGTCGTGTGTCCTGTTCGTAGTGCGCATAGAATAACAGTACCTACTAGTGCGGGTAGTATTTTAAAAACCATGTTTTTCCAATTCATTTATTATATTAACTATATGCCCAAAATATATAGTACTCCGTCCATTTAATTTCCTCAGAACATTTTCAACAAATTTAAGTTTTCACCTTCTAAACTCGTTTAAGAATTTAAAGGAAACGATCCCATCTTGAGTCTACGTAAAGCTTTGTCGATGGTCTTGAATTAATATCGTCAAGTCCTTCCTTTCGGAAGTGGCTGAGTGCTCCATTTAATAGTAGATAGTAGGTACTTGATAATTGGTAAGTAAATTATCCTCTTACTTATCATTTTATTTATAAACACAATTATAAAATACTGAGAAATATACATCTTTTCTTCTCATCATCTTTTGACATCTTCATCATAATTATCTTTCCACTGCTGAGCACGGGTTTTCGCTTTGTTGGTGAAGTGCGGATTGGCAGATCTCACACACCTTTGAGAACTAAAGTGGAGAATCGTGAAAAAATAAATTGTAATTCACACATATTTTTTGAAAATTAAGGACTCGGGGACGCCGATACAAAAAACTTATTTTCATTCCACTCAGCTTTCTCTACTTTTATTTGTTTTTTTTAAATTCAATGCAATATCTTATCCACCCGGGGCTACATAGATAAGATAATGTAAGTTGAAACGTGAATTGATGTATTCCTTTTTGGATGGGAAGACGTAACTTAAATGCTTTAATTTTGGCCAGGCTCAACGAAAATACTTTAATGTGCATAATATTGAAGCAACAGACAACAAAAACTCTTCATGACAACAACTACTTAACTATTGGAAACAGAGCTCAAGCTCGATAGTTGAGTAAGCATATGGAATTGCCACTCTCCGCTAAAACCAAACTTATTACCGCCGCTCACAGTTCAATTTAGCTTGTCAGAAAAATTTACTAAGGACATTTTTAGATAACGCCGTCAATCTTAAATGTGCCTTAATCGCATTGGCGGAACGCTGGCATTTGTGTGCCATGCAAATATAACAAATTACAGATGAAGTATAAATTCGAAGTTCGAAGTTCAAATGAAGTATGTATAATTTCCATGACAACTACTAATTGTCGACTACAAATAAGACATCTTAAGATAAAGCTTCCGTTACTCAAAGATTGTTTCACCTTGTCCACGTTGCACGGCATACAACAATGTAATATGTCACAACTCCTATTTCTACCGCACTATTGATGGGATTGATAAAAGAAAATGAAATACGTTCAATCTGCGAGCGCGTCGTCAGAAATTGCTGCCTACTTATAGAGCTTATTAGATCAGAAAGATCGAGAAAATCAGATTGCAGTCACACAAAAGTATCGAGCTTTAAGGAAAAGACTTTTATACTACATACAAATATCACTTCGTTGTCAAAAGTAATCATAGTATTTTCCAGTATTAAGTATTTAAGAACTTTGCAAAAGATGCCACCATGTTGTATTATATTCAAGATATAATTTGATGTGGTAAACGAAATGAATAAAAATAATTTTATATACCTACGACTAATAAAGATTGGAACAGGATTATATCGAACATCATCAACAATTTTTTATCCTCATTTATTGTGAAAAATATTAACCAGTACAAAATACCGTCATAAACACAAAGGCTTGGGAGGCGCCTTATGTTCTATGAAAAAGAAAATTTGTTAGAAGATTCCTTTTAATCCGACAAGTTGGTACGCAATTTTCTTTGTCCTACAACCTGTCAATACTGGCTTAATCCGGCTTTAATGGCTTTAATGTTTCCTTTGACTAATATAATTACTCGCCCGTGGTTTAATTACTCAAGTATACATAGAATAATTTAAACATTCCGCCATACACAATATAGGTAGATATGCCTTTTAAAACTGATCATAATATTAATCTCATACATCTTGCATCATATTGCGTATCATTAGTGCTGTTTTTATCCAATTAAAATAGCAAATGAGTATGCAGCACCACTGACCTAAAACAGGATTCAAATATGTAGAACCTAGACTAAATTAGTCCAGTCAACATCTGTACTGGTGTATGATTTGTGTTAGTTCGTTAGCGTATGTTAATAAGTTTGTTAATAAGTTTAGGACTGGAGAAGGGACACGGCATTACGGCAAGAGTAGT
This sequence comes from Hesperia comma, assembly GCA_905404135.1. Classification (NCBI taxonomy): domain Eukaryota; kingdom Metazoa; phylum Arthropoda; class Insecta; order Lepidoptera; family Hesperiidae; genus Hesperia; species Hesperia comma. The sequence continues at coordinate 18,362,429 of FR990022.1, read as the reverse complement.
GATAGTTAGTTAGTTAGCTTTTGTTAGTAACAGCCCACTTGGTAATTGTTAGTAATGTCTAATTCGATTGCCGATGTGTTGCTACTCTTGAGGATACTCTTTAAAAACACTTTTTTAAAAACAGATCACAAATGCTTTTAAAATATTTATGACACGGTAGAAATGGTATTAAAAACCGTGGTGGCCTACCCTGGGCGATCTCAAGACTTCACCATCCATTAAAACTCTACAAGGCATGGGTATCTGAGTGACGGAAAACTCTTGGAACATATTCCAGTATGCTGTGCTAGTGTAGATAGTGAGTGGAGAGTTTAGTAATACCTAAACCATAGTCTTGGCAGTTTTTAAGATAAAGAAGACTCCGGACACGATACGACTACTACTTAATAAAACAAACCGACTATAAGCACCCTCCAAAGTTCTAGAGTGCCCAAGGAATTTTGGCGACTAGCGATCAGCCATTCACTTAACTAGATTCATCTCATAAGCAGGGCTGTAAACAGTTTTATTGTGAAAAATATTAGTAATTGGGTATATTACAACGTAAAAAGAATGACCAGTTCTCAAGTTCTAGTGCCATCATTTTCTTATAGATATTAAAAGGAACTCTTTTGTAGGTAAATAATATCCATTGTAACTATTCTGGAATACTAAACAATACGAACAATAAGTAATTTTGGATCAAGAGGCGTGAGTATTGCACCCTTCAATTCAAGTAATTGTATTGTATTAGTACACATTGAATGGCAGTAATAAAAGCCGTGGGGTGTCAAACATTATTATTCACACAATAATACTTTGTGCAAATCGCTGGGGAGAAACTTTTCTTATACCTACATTACACGGCATGTTTTGTTCGAAAAAATATGTATAAAAACACGGTTCCGATGTTATTGAAGTCGAAATTTCAACACGATATATTTTAGTAAATTTATTTCGTTGTTATTGGATAAGATTTGGTTGATTTAGTTGACTTGTGATTTGATAAAATATATTTATTACATTTTTACACATAAGTTTCAAACAGGCCACTTAATAAAAAATGTACAACAAATCAGTATTTCTCATATGGATTGGGAAGGAAAATTACTTTCGTTAATAAATATATAAACATCTCATATTAAATATCCAATTATGATTCTCTGAAAATTAAGTAACATCTATATTAAACGGTTTCAGAGCCAATATAGGCACAAAACAAAGACATAGATAATTTCAAAGCAATAAGCTTTACTTTTATTGCAGTAATTATATTCTGCTTTGTTTTTGATTGACTAAACTTTCGTTAAAAAAAAGCGTTTAAGCTACAATCTATTTTAATTACAACCCGTATGGCGCAATGGTTAACATGCAACATCAAAGGAACCTGGTTTCGATTCCCAGCGAGGCGGAAATTTGAATGATGAGTTTTTTTTTGTTATTGGCCTGGGTGTGTGTTCTTATCCAAAGCATGTGTTGTCCATAGCGCCCACGACACAGGGAATCCTAATAATAAATAGTGCTCATAACTATATTATGAGCATTATTTATTATTAGTACTTTGAAAAACAATAAAATAACTTACTTAATAAAAATTAAGAAAATAATGCAAATAGTCTAATTCCAAATTTCACCATACGATAATTTCGTATTTAATATTAATAAATACTCGTATACTCCTAAAATTCTAAAGAAGGCTGTTCCGAGTATAAACATGGGCATGTTCGAAAATTGAAAAATCCACACCGTGCTTGGTAAAGTAAACTCGCATAAAACGTATGTAGTAGAGAGAAAGAGGTATTTCAACCCAACACGGTTTGCTACTAGACAGATTAGCAAGTGAAATCTGTGCGTCGTACAGTGAAACCGCGGTTTGATATGTTGATATAGCAGAACGAAAGCGAGAGGGACGCGAACGCGAATATCGCCACATTTTTTGACGCCGGTGTGGTTAAAAGTTCGGCATTTTCAGCGCAAAAGATTTTGATTTTTCAGCCTATAACGCGATATTGTGACTTTTGTCTACACATTCTATAGGCTCCGGCTTTTAAATAAACTTTTCTGTCTCTCTCTCTTATTTAGGTTTATTTTTGATACCTGGCCGAATATTTATGAATCAGAACGACCACCATGTTGCTCCACTGCGGATTAGTGAGAGGTTTAGTGGTAAATCAACATGTCACAAGTTTTTATACCGACCGAAGGTCTCCGACATGGTTTAACGATTGTCATACTCGTATTTTTTTTCTTGCCTTCTCTCGCCGACTAGGCATCCATCGAGGCAAATATACGTACCAGGTTCTTTGTTTTGGAGGGTCGATCGGTCTTGAGGTTTAATCCTGGAATTGTAGCTATTGTGACAATTGTTAGGCTAATTTCACGCATTTTGATTATTCTCATCTCGGGCGAAGTTTTGCGTTACTGGCACTTCGGTGTCGAGGCGAATAATCGTTTCGCTTACAAAGCTTCCATTCAGAGCCAGTGTTTGCAAATAAACGAGATGGGGAGACGGGAAGAGACAAAAAATCCGGGAAAGCGTTCTTTTTATTCTTACGTAGTTCCCAAAGGCTCAGATATCGCTACGTATTTGCCGAAACGTTTCAACGCTGGTGAATTTATGTGGAGTGGGTACGACAATTTAGACTAATAGATTTTATTGTCTTTTGCAGCTATTCAGTATTATTTGTGGAAAGAGTTCTGCACTGCTCAATTTGTTTTGAGAGGAAAAATAAGAAGAGAGAATAGGATAAATTGGAAACATAGAAATATCCTTTTTATATCTCATTGCTCTAGGATTTTGGTTACAAAACACAGATATTCCCATATTGTGTAATAGAACAACAAAACAGGAATGTATGCTGTATCCCTTGGTGTTTACAATGTAAATTTCATGTTTTCGCGAGTATTTTTATAGTATCTACAAACCATTCCATAAGCTACAACGCGATATTTGATGGCAAATCGTCACCCTGTTCAATGCATATGGTATTGCCAACTCACTGAAACGAGGAACAAGAGACTTCACGGCAGATGGTGCGATCTACCATTAGCCATATGGTTGTGATTTATTAGCTATTTTCGTACAAAAATAAAAAAAATGTTTTACATAGGTAGTAAAAATTTTAAAGGAATACAGTTTTACAAACAAATATAAAAATAAATGTCATATAAAAATGGCTAAACAGCTAAGAAATTAGTCTGGTATGTAATGAAGAATTGTTTGATATTGCATAGTTACGCAGCACAGCTATTTTTTTTATGGAATTAAGATAGCAAACGAGCATGCAGCACCACCCTTCCGCTGCCGCCCATAACAACTGTGACCGACCCAGAACTAGACTCAAAGGGACTAGGATGGTTAGTCCAGTTAGTAGATGGTGTTAGAATATTAGTTGGTTAGTTTGATAATAAGTGTGAGGACAGGGACTGTTAGTGATAATTAGTCCTGTTAGTTAATGTTAGTTATTGTTAGTATGAGTCTCGTTCTAATTCGGTCACAGATGCATTGCTACCCCTAAGAACTGAGATGGTCACCTCTAAAAAAGTGTAACCGGCTCCACACCTTCCTATCCGGAACACAAACTCCACCACCTAGTAGACTTAATTATATCCGTAGACCTGTTAGATTAAATGATACATTGAGTTTTATTACTTCTACTTCAAAAACAAGAGACTCACTCTGACTAGCTCAAAGGAAACATTCCAATTTTAGGTAAATACAGTTCAGATGTGAAATATAAGCAATGTAACTTACTCTTTGACTTTCAAATATGGAGTCCCGACTCCACATTGTAACGATGCATCAAGTTATAGCCAAATTATGCACATAACTTACCTGTCTTCTCACGGCGAGCCGGGGAAACTCAAGCGGTCTCGTAACTCGGTTAGTCGAAACAGATAATCAAATCCGTCCATTTATAGAAATTAAAGTAACAGTTTCGGTATATTATATTTTGACGACCCGAATGGCGCAATGGTTGACACGCCGGATCGCTGTTCCGAGGGTCCTGGGTTCGATTCCCAGCGAGACGGAGATTTGAATGAAAACGGATCGTTTTCGGTCTGGGTCCGGTTCCGGGTCTGTGTGTCTTTATCTAGTGATGTCCATGGCACCCACGACACAGGGAATCCTAGTGTGGGGCTGTGAGTGTGTAGTGTTATTATTATTATTGTTATTATTAACGTCGAGGTGTTATGTTGTGCCTATAAATGACCAAGGTCATATATGATCTTTTTACATGAAGCAAAAACTTTGGACCCCTTTTTGCGAAAATTGCGCAGACGGAGAAATATGTTTGGCACACTTATAATTTTTATGTAGGAGAAGTGCAGAACGCTAATATTTTTTAATAACAGGTAATGCTTTTAAAGTAGATTACACGACGTGCACATTTCAAATGTATGTTAGCGTCATAGTTCATAGACAATATAACCATAGTAACCGTTTGACAGAATGAACGACGGCTTATTTTGTGGCCGAACTTCGACCGCTGAACAGGCAACTAGTTAAGAGAATTGAGCAAACGTTGGCATCATCGCCCATGCATACAATACATAACTACTGAAATAGTGGTGGTACCAATTTATTTTTGACTCATTACTCCATGCGAATGAATTTAAAATTCGTGAAATTATTAAAATATTTTAGTTTCCTACAAGTAATTAAGCTACAAAGTTATTAATTCTTGGCACAAAATACATTGCTGCTCAAATTGCTTTCGTCCACACGTTAATTGAAAATTCAGAAACATCGCCCAGCAATGACCTCTACACGCAATATTTTATACAACATGTTTCGTACTGTTTTCTTTTACTCAGCTGTGATAAATATTTTTTGGTGTTTAAGTTTTTCTCTTTATGCGGACATCACCATAAATAGTTAGATATTTACAACTGCTATCTTGTCCTATTTACTCTATCGTATACACTCGTATTGCTGCTTGATTTTTGTAGTAAACTTCTGGCGATATTTGCTTTTATTTTTATGGTTTTGCAAATAAAGATATCTCAATATAACTGAGCTATCAGGTACTAACAAAGCTAACAAGACTAACTATCACTAACAATCCCTGCTCCAGAAATCACCCTACTAACGAACCGACCAACAATAACTGGATTAACAATCCTAGTGTCGATCTGAGTCTATTTTAGTGTCGCTTAGTTTCCATACAGCTAAAGACTGCATGCGCATTTGCTGTATTAATTCCGTAAAAACGTTTCGAACACGTTCCCGTTTGTACTAAGCCAAAGTTTTCCCAATCGAAGCGAGAGCTAGTCGTAAATATTCCCGTTACCTCATTTCAATACGTGGTTAAAGAGGTTAATGCACGTTCCGTATACGTACTGGAACACCGCCAGCATCATGCGACGCCCGTTATGATACGGTATCGGCGAGCGCGTACCGTTTTAAATTGCGTACTTACGTTAATATTTGGCGATTTATAGGATTTTTAAAATTTATAACGCACTGTAAATTATGCTGTGTTAAAGTTTGCGTACTTCCGTGTTACTTAGGGAGGGGGGATATTGCAGGATAGTAATAGTATGAGATTTTTTTCATATCTCGATTTGTTAGAAGGCAGATAGGACTCTCTACAGTCAAATTAAAGTTTCCAACGTGAACGTGAAGTGCGAGAAACGTTTAATATATTTAATACAATTTAAGTTCATCTGCGTAATTAGTATGCAAAGTTTTTTTTGGTAACTAAGCTTTAAATTTTCGTTTCGTATCATTTATTTAGCAGCTAGAAGTAACGACATTTTAGAGAAATATTCCCCAATGCCTTTAAATTTAGGTATTAATAGGTTATCTAATTACGCTATCATTTTTATCGTCATATCCCCAAATTATATTTGTTTCTGTGCAATTTTCCATTAAAATCGACGTATGTTTATGTTTACTTCAAAGAATATTAAATGCACATCTCGACTTTGACAAACGTATTGAACTTTGACTTTGTGATGTATTACACGAAGTGTTGCGTGATAACTTTTGACAAAATAGAACCGACTTTAACGCCGAAAAGTAAAAATCGGTTCATTTAAAGGCGGTTAATATTCCTAAATCCTTCGCCTAAGTCTGATAAACACGATGTTGAAAACCGTATCAAAATCGTTTCAGCCAAACAATATGCCTAAAACCTTCTCCGAAGTCTGACAAATACTAAGCCGCATCAAAATCGGTTCAACCAAACGCGAGATAATCGCGCACAAATATACCTACATTCATACATACATACATACATACAGGTCAAACTGAGAACCTCGTTTTTTGAAGTCGGTTAAAAATTTGGGGGTCAATCTCTACCATACGCAGCGAGATTAATAAGTTAATTTATATCTATCATATCTATCGCGGTGTGTATGGTGTATGGTCGCAGTGACAGATGTCTGTGGTAATCGTGGACTGCCCACATTACTAATTCAATGCCCTGCGGTTGACGTCGTATCGACGTGATTGCCGTGTGGTGACGGGATAAGTTCCGCCGTCAATTAAATTTGTTATTGGACGTGGATTAAAAACTATAATACATAAAACTCTTGCGTTACTGAGTGATTGACTGACAGACAACGCACAGCTGTGTGTTCTTTGGGGAGTGTAGAGGAGCACTAAGAGAGGTTTTTTGGAAATTCTACCCCGAAAGGGGTGAAATGGGGGGGGGGGGGAGTTTAAAGAAATTCCACGCGGGCGAAGCCTGCAGGCGGAAGCTAGTAAATAAATAATACTGTCCTTGAGTCGCCCAGAATATGGACTTGTCATTCCCGCAAAAATATCACGTGTGCTCACAGTTCCATTTAACTTAAAAGTAAATTTTACTTAAGGCATTTTAAATTCTCGACGTCAATCTACAATGAACCATAATCACAGGGGCGGAAAGCTGGCATTTGTGTGTTGCCATTAAAACGAATCTCATTTCGAACGCGACTACTTTAAACTCACCTACATGTCGCAGTGACACTGTGTTGTAACAATTATCAAAATAAATTTTATTACGGTCGAATTTTATGCGAAATTATGTGTAATTTATCTCAATTTGACAGACATTTTTCTATCATGCCGACGGATGCGAGTTATTTCCGTGTCGCTGACAGCTGTCAAGTGAAATTCCCGCCGAGTTTATTGCTTGTCGTGGGATATTTGCAATGTTACAGACGTTCGGGACGTCAGTCAGTACAGCCACAACTATAAAATAACTAACCCTTTGCAAAAAAATAACTGACTTCAAATTCGAGATAACTCGAAAACCACTCGCCAGATGTCGCTCCAATTTATAAGGGATCACACGACAAGCACTACATTTCGAACAAAAACATTAACTTTCGAATGTCGAAAGAATTATCGAAATCGGTTCACCCGAAATTAAAACCTACAGACGGTTTTTTTGAAGTCTGTAATTATGTACCACAAGGTACGTTACCTTTACCTAAACCAAAGTAGAAAATAGTCGTAGTATTTTAGCGAACGTTGCTGGATAGCTTTCTTCGCTTCGCTTATACAAGGACAATCGTAAGACAACGATTGTCCTTGTATAAGCGAACAATCAATAAAAAAAACAGCATGATTCAGGGTTTAACTGTTTTTTCCCTGTCTTGTGTTTTATTTGTATTTGTCCTTGGTCTTGCGGTTAGTCTTAATTAATTACTCAGTTAAGTTTAAATTCTTAACGATCGAAATTTTAATAGAATATCTATTCTAGTGAATGCCTACTTTGATTCGAATGATCAAATATTGGCAACGAAAACTAAAGTAAGCTCTTCAATTAAAACATAATGTCATAAGGCTCGTTGGTCGTTGGCCATAGGATGGTAAGTAGCCACCGCCGACCACGATTATTCGTAACTCCATGACCATCAGTAACATGATGGACGTCACACACACACACACAACCCCGACAGTATTGATCATGAACCAAGAACAACATTTATAAGTCAAATAATTATCTGCCCCAACCAGGATTAGAACTCGGGACTCCTTGCTTCACGAGTAAGTACAGCAATTAAGGACTTCGCACATTACAACGACTCCACGCCAACGCGGTTACGGAGCAACTCAAATGTAAGCATTCAATTATGATCCTTATATCTTAGGCGTTACGGTTGAATTTCGAGTGTACACTTAGAAAACGTGGACTACTCCCCACCCTCTGCTCACCGACGCCGTTCACACTCGAAATTCAACCGTGACGCCTAAGATATAAGGATCATAATTGAATGCTTACATTTGAGTTGCTCCGTAACCGCGTTGGCGTGGAGTCGTTGTAATGTGCGCAGTCCTTTATGTTACGAGTTATCAGTAATACTTATTTAACTACGTTAATCAAACATACTTAAATACCTTCACGCTTACATTAAGGTAAGTAAGTAGTGTACTTTCAGCCAATTATCTGATAAACGCGGTAAAACTACACTCAACGGTCAAAACTACTCGCATCAGATAAAATAAGTAGTGTAAATGTAACGCACACGGACTCGCTGAAACTACCCAACAACTATCTTTTTCAACAAACAAAGGTCGGGAAAACATTGTTTTTGCTATTGAAACATTCCATACAAAGGCAGCAAAGAGCTTTGACTATACGAACATTAAAGTCAGAAATGTAACATTAACCGCTTGACCTGTATGTGTATAGAGTTAAGGTTGAATCTCGTGCACTCGGCGTCCAATTCGGTTGGGTAAACTTTATAGAAGTTTCTGAATAAGCAAGTATATGGATAGGAGGTCCCAAATTATTGATTCTAAGCGGATTCCGTTGTAGTTTGTTGCGGATTTACTCGCCGCGAATTTCGTGAACGCAGTTCTGATTTATAGCGGTTTGAGTGAAACACCAAGTAATTGATGTAGTATTGGCGCCAGAGTAGTTTGCTTTCAATTCAAGGACACTACTATCTAAGTAGTTCTGTGATAATAATAGCTACATAAATTATGTTATTGAAACACTGAAATTTTTGTTTTCATTAGAAATGAAAACTTGGATTAATACCTAATGATGAGACAAGAATCAAATGAAATTCCACCCTGAAGGGGGTGAAATAGGGGAGGGGAAAGTTTAAAGGAATTCCACGGGGGCGAAGCATTTTAAGTTATCTTGGATACTGATGTTTAAAAAATATATATCAGTGAGTGTTCGTAACAATAGATTTTGAAATAAATAGCGCCCAGTATGTAAAATAGTAGGAAGTAAAATCGAAAATTTCAAGATATAAGAATGTACGTTTATGGCTTATACGTTGCGTAATCTAAAATCAAAATCAATCATTAGTACCTATACGGATTAAAAACTGCAGGAAAATGTAAAATAAATGTGTGTTATTGGATTCCAGGATAAATGGAAAGAAAGAAGAAGAAATTATTTTGACATTTTATCATTTTTTCAAGTTCTCAAAGTTATAATTCCTATAACTTTGTTTATATATCATCAATACACAGTACACAAGTCACAATAATATAATATTGTTTCAGCACTATGGACAATCATGAATACATTTATCTGTTCGTATTGCTTTTAAACGTCAATTGGGGCTTTATTCCCACGGGGGCTCCTAAACAAAGGCACTTTTAACAAGCTGCCCTCAACAAACATGATCAACTATTGATGCAATCTTGTATGTAAACATTCCATTGATTTTCGTATAAATTTGTTTACTGGGCCGCGGGCTAGTATGTATCAGAAGGTATTATTATTCAATGCTAATGTTAGGCTTCAAACGACAAATATTTTAGTGCGCCCTTGTCTTAGGTAAAACAGTACTTTTTACCCTCATACATCATCATCGACACTCATAGCTGTTCGAGTCTCTTCTCATAATATTATGCGGGATAGAATAAACCACGTTGGCCTAATGCAGGCCGGCTGACTTCATACATACATGTTTGTCTCACGAATTTGTAATATAGCTTCTCCGTAACTATGACGTATAACTATTTAAATACATACATACATTTACATAAATATGCATGTAAATAAGGCATGTAAATAGCTACACAGACGTGACACATTACTTATTTTATTACTTTCAACGGAAACCTCTATAGATATTTATAGAGTCAAACCTAAAGGATGCACCATATTTCTTAGGTATAATTAGGTATAATTGTACTTGTATCTATATTTTACACCACTTTAAGATGAATCTACCTAATAAGAATTTGCAGCAAAAACTCTAACTGCGGTGTGATGTATGGTCTGCAACTTTGAATGAATGGACTACTACAGTACTAGAAGATTTCTTGCATATAAATTAATGTTATTAATTAAACTAAAATATTATTTCAAGCTGTACCGCTTTACCATACCCGTTTGCATTTAAAATCCCGAGGGAAGAGATCTTTTGCCCACGATGAAATATGTTCTAGGTCATTACTCAAGATATTACATTACTAATACGTGTTACGATATCGTGTTATGGTGCAAAATAGAACATTTTGCAATATTTCTGCAGCAACTTTATTTGGTGCGATAAATTATAAACATCTACGGATCTCCCAGAAAACTACAAAATCTTTAAAAACTTGTCTGTTTAATACGCATTTCACAAAATGTACGAGTAAAACATTAGCTACGTTTAAAAATAAGTATTCACAAACTATCTATTTACTTAGATGAACTAATTATAATATATTTTTTTATAATTTTTAAAAGTATTGACAGAATATCTACCGTCTTATGGGTCCCCGCAAACTGGCCACAGCCACCGGCGGCTATGTAGCTGTGACGCTTCTTTTTAGAAGCGCGTTCCGGCAACAGCCGCTTCGGCTGCGTAACCCGCTCACTGTTATTGGAGCTGTTGAGGCGAGAAGCGCCACAACGCAACGCCACAACCACCGGTTGTCGGTGGCTGTGGCCAATTTGTGGGAACCCTTAAATATTATGTTTTGCATCTGAATCAAATAATTTTCATCAAGAAATATACTAAAATTACCATTCAATAAAAGTGTTTTTATCAATGAAGCAAACTCTACGCTGCAAGCGTCAGCATCAAAAGTTGGAAACAAATGTACCTATGTGTTCAACCTTATACGACCACAAATCCGGCCTTACTTGTATTGGTTCGTAAAATTTTACCCATGAAATAATGTAACCAAGATACGCAACTGCCGCAACTTATAATTTTGCTTGTTAAATATTTAAATTCCTCATAATAAAAATTCAAATTATCTTTAAAATCAACCCAAATATCCTTTCAAATGTAAACGAGGTCAACAGAGGCGGTGCGGCGCTCATTTTAGTCGTGCCATCCAACTGGGATCTGATTTTCGCCACAAAATATAGACATTATCATCTACTTCAAATGAATTGATTTTCGTTATTAGTTTATAGAATTTACTTAATTAACACAAACTCTGCCATAAAATAACTTTTACGTATGAAATTATGTTTATTTCATATTTCGCTTCAGAGTCCAAGGCCTAATGTGTGTGATTGAATCCGATAAAAAAAAATTATAATGGTGCGTACAGATTATGTAACATGTTATATAACTTCTTTTTTATAACACGTCCACACTATCTAACACTGTTGTCTAACAATGAAACATGTAACAAGACCGTACACATTAAAATAACATTGTTGTATAACAGTGTTTTATAACAATTCAATGCGTGTCATTTCTTAAAATATAGCATATAACATTGTTGCAAAAACTAAAAACATGTTATATAACTTGTTTTTGTAACACATATCGTCCACATTAAAAAAACATGTTATTTAACTATGTTTAATAACATGTTTTGTTTATAGTCTGTACGCACCATAAGATTGTCCGGTATGTTGTATTCACATACTCGTTACTACGCGCACTTGCATAGTTACACAAAACATTAATTAAAATAAATATACTCTATTACTTGACTTAATGGTTTTGTGTGTTGGATGTTTAAATTATTACGTGAATAGTATACAAATAGAAATCCTTTATAAAGTTCGAAATAATAGAATTGAGACCTCCTTCTTTTTTTAAGTCGGTTAACAAAAGACTGCAGTTTGATTGTATCTTATAAAATTTATTGTACTTCCGTAAACTAAAATATCTTGTCTCTGAAAAACTAGTATTTGCAACTTTGTCAATGGTTTGTGAAAAACAAATTCTTCTACAGAATAATCATAAATAAAATATTACTACACAACAAAAGTCGTAATTTCATCAATCATACAGTTTTACATTTAATTCAATTTCAACAAAGGAGAACATCAGATTTGGGCCTGGAGCGAACAGCTTGTTCAATACCCTCAAGTAATCTTGCTTATTTTAATACTTACATACATCCATTTCATATTTAAAAATCTAGTTACATCGTATCATTAAAACATTATAATTTCAAGATACTATGTGTGCGCGATGCGTAAGACGACTACATTTCATTATTCCCATAATTTTCCGCAAAAACGGAATATACACAATGTGGAAACAATATCCTCGATCTAAAAAGCGATGTCTCATGCATGTTCATATTCGAGGCCCAAGGTCCTTTAAGAAAGTTACTGTTCTTTTTTAAGTCACTCCTTAGGAAATAAATCAAATTTAATTGATTTAATTGATTTCTGACAGGCAGTAGCCGTTATCGTTATACTGAGTAAGAAGATAAATGCCAGCCGAAGGAGTGTGAGTAGACGAGTAGACGCCGGCGCTCTATCGCAGTGGTCAATCAATTCACTCGCAGACGATTTTCGTGGCGGAGCCGAATTACGGCCATTCGACAAGATTAACGAAATTCCGATAGCTTAGAGCAGCTCGCTCGCTCCATTCAATATTTCCATTAAATTCGCTGAAGCTGCTATATTAAACCTTTTGAAACGTTATCGAGCGTTTTGTCATAACGAAAAAAAATTAACAAAATCGTAAAAGGAAAACACGGTAACATTGAAAGCAATTACTACGTTATTTTATGTTCATTTGATAGAAATATGTATACAGAAAGAAGCTTTGAAACTGAATAATAAAGGAAATAATTGGTGTCTTGAAATGTTTAAGTAACGGAGTCCTCAATCGCCTCAGACTGTTCACTGAATACTTTAAGGACTGAAACATAAAAAGTGTTTCAATTCAATATTCTGTTTTTTGTACTATTTTGAGTTTAATTAAGATATTTGGATCCAGTTTATAATGGGTATAATAATTATAAAAAAAATAATAAAAACCGCTGATGAAATGTTAAACTATTACCAAAATGGAATTCGTTACTTGTTTTGGACACGGGTCTCTTGTCAGACTGAGAAGGTTAAGGCCATAGTCGACCACGCAGATCAAATGCGAACTTCTCACAGTTTTGAGTTTTACGAACTCTCCAAGATGGAGGTTTTCTCACGACATTTCCTTTCACCATTATATCGAGTGACTTTAAATTTTAACGCAAATAGCCCCGAAAAGTCAAAATGAGTGCTGGAATTTGAACCCGGACCCAGAGTAGTAAAATTCTTAACCACTAAGCTATCACCGCTTCCATAAAAACTTGTTCTAAATACTTTTAAAACCATCAATAATAATTTATCGTCATAATTACAAGGTACGTGAAACGTCGCCTACGACACTGTAGCTACGGCGTAGCATACCTCTACGTCGTAGCTCAATCAACTACGAGGTAAACGCTACGAACGTTACCAATGGAGACCTATTACGGCGATCAGTCAATACAATCGCACCCGATTTCAGAGCAAAGGACCGATTTACAGCTATTCAAAGAACTTGGATTCCTGACGTCTATAAACTATAAATGGGCCCTTTAAATTCCGGAAATAACTTTCTTGAAGGTTATTGGATACAACAAAACTATTTGACTCATAAACATCAGTCTCTTGTGAGGGGATTTCGAGTTTGAATCGTTCGCCTTCGCTTTGTTTATCTGGAGAATATGTAGGTATTTATTAAATATTTTAATCTAAAAAAAATGTGACTCATAGAACACGGTTGAAATGAAGTTATATTGTTGCATTTTAACTCTGACACTTAAACATCTGAAAAACCTCACAAGACAGCTGAGTTACCTGACCTGATAAATGATACCTTATTGACTATAAGTAATAAAACTAATTGACCAATAAGCGCGCATCTATGACTGGGCTCAGCCGTCATTCAGCTCAGTATACATTCTCACATCCGTCACGCAAAAATCTGATACTTTTCATTTTCTAGCTTTCATCCGTACCGTGCGATAAGGGACATCGTTCCAAAAATTACTTAACCTCAAAAAGTAACCTAAACTACCTAACTAATAGTTATACCACATAATGCCCACTAACCGTCATATATTTTTCAGGAGCAAATAATTTATAAAATAAAAGTGCACAAAAAAGGCATGGACGAATAGTTCATGGAAACGAAGTTTTATTTAAAAAAAAAACCGTCATATATTCACCGAAGACGCCGGCATACGACGTTGCTTAATTAACATAATAAATATCACAGTTCGTGCAGATTCGCTACAGAGAGATTGTCCTTAATTATTCTAATGCGACATGAGATTCCCGTAGATATCATTTAGAATTTCTCTTTAAAGAAATAATGAATTTTAAATTAAGCCTACATTTTACGTAAGTCTGGGTCTGATGAGTACTTTCAAATATTAATAACAACTTGTTAGCAAAGGAAAGCGATCTCCCTACTAATTAAATATGACGGCGTATCTTAAATCTTATATGGATAAATTTGGATAATTTATAATACTCGGAGTAGATATAAAACGTTTTGCTTTTGAAATATTTTTCTTTAATTTATTCAGAAAATTACTTTAATTTTCGCAGGAAAAGAATTACGAGTATTTAATAGAAATATCAACTTTTTTGGCTATTAAAACAATTAGTATCAAATATTTGAAAATAGCTTGAGTAGATAGATCCTGCGTGACTGTCGCGTGAGTTTGCCTTCAAGATTTCTTGTTTTAGCTGGGGACTTCAGAGTCAATACTTTCTCTCTTATCTTCTATATCTCTGACAACAAGTTTTTGGTGACTCTCAACATGCCTCTTTCGTTCCTAATGTCTATGGTTCTATCGACATTATTTATTGTAGCCCTCCAATACTGCGTGTAAATGACGTAAAAATGTTAAAGATCTATATCGATATGCAATGATATCGTCAGGTTTTGATTGTGAATTACAGAGGTCAATTTCCTCCACAAGAGCGACCAGACACAATTGAATTTACTCACACAATTATTGGCTTTAGGTTCAAGAATATGATTTAGATCGCCAGCAAGTAGTTTACATTGATATCAAGAATTATTTATTTTGCGGTGGTAGGCTTATAATGACTAAAGTGGCTATTTAAATGGAATGTGAATCTAGAATCTAGAATTCGTGACGGGGTGTTGTCTCAACTGAAAAAAAATATCGTAGTTAAGAAACTAAAACCTTATAACGTAACACGTATTGATTATTTGGAAACGATTACTAGCTGGGTCTTAATCGCTATCGACCCTAAACGGTCAATTTAAAAAACATAGTAAAAGCTTACCGTGACTTTTTAAAACGTATTCAATGTCTCATTAAACATAATTCTTGAAATTCTTCGGCTTTCGTTCTTTTCATTCGCTGTACGTTTGGTCTCTACAATATTTCTTTTGCGTACATCCATGCTATCTGCGGCACATTGAGTTCTGAAAAACGATGGTGTCTTTATCTGTTCCGCGTGCGTCAATCACAGATTGTACTTAGGGTCAAATCACACCGAGACGAGACGCGACGCGACGCTGCGCGCAGTCTTTCAAAGAGCGGCTCAAAATAGAACTTTATTTTCTACACGAAAAGATACACATTTCATTGTGACAATTCAGAATACGTTGCTTCATGCAGCGCTGCGTCTCGTGACGCCTCGCGGCGTAGCGCGGTGCATCACTACGCAGCCGTGCATCGTCGGTACGCGCGGCGTGCAAGATTGCCTACTTTTACGATGCACCTCGCGGTATTGAGATGCGTCTCGCGGCGACGCGCGGCGCAGCGCGAAATCACTGGCCTCTTCCAGTATCGTTGCGTCGCGTCGCGTCTCGGTGTGAGCTGACCCTTATAGAGCACGGAAAGGAAAGCCAACGTGTTATAAGCTGAACCTCAGGGCGGTACCGCGAGTAATCCCCGGCTTAGCGGTACACATGTAGAACCTTATTACCATGCATGCTCCACTTGATTGTGATTAATTAATATTCCTAACCCAAGTTCCCCCCGCGCTCATCCGTTATACAACACCTCGTGGGTGGATTAGGCTAAGTCGATATAAATTGGCTGAGATGTTTAAGTAGGTACGTCAGATGTATATCAACGTAACACGTCTTGAGCCGATGTGACTTAAACGTTACTTGAGATTTATAAACGGAACTTTGCGCGAAATCCGATGTCGTGTTTGTGATCTCAAAGAAACTTTGCAAGACTTCTTAAATTTCAAGATGACACAAATGAATCTTGGTTTCCTCTTGTAAAGAGTCTTGCAATGAGTCAATATGCAATACGGCAAATATGCTTTGCTACAGCGTACTTACGACCCATTTTGCATTGTCCACCTTGCAAAGTACTCGTAAGTACTGTTCGCTATTCTCCTTCGATCGAAATTGGAATAATGATTTTAAATTATAGTTTTGGCCTTGTGTTTTGTCCATCATTGAACACAGGATCGTATCTATTTATGTCATAACTGACGACCCTTTGATAATGAAATGGTATGCCTGAGTTTTCTGAAAACAAAATTATATATAGCCCATTAAGCTTAAAAAGAAAAGAATCAACAAAACAAATATTCCTAAAGGGGAATCAGTTTCGCGAACTCTCCCGATTGACTAACTATGGTTAGTATAAAGGTTCTCTACGTTCAAGCATTATAAATTAAAATTCATATTGACGTTAGCCCATTAGCGACACACTGGGGTCTCTAATGATTTCGGCGGCTCCGCCTCGCCCTCCATGCAGATTAGATCATTTCATAATGTTAACATTAAATATCATGTAACATTTAGCTCTTAGAAAAACTGAACTGAATGAAAAAAATAGCAAGTTTTGAAAATTAGACTTAATTTTATTCTTAAAATACAATAGGTATGCCAATATACAAGTACGAATCACGATATCCAACCATAACACAAAAACGGGAATAAGTGAAAAAACATACCTATAAATAAATGATTTCGAATTTGAATTTGAGATTAATATTTTCATACATTAGAGGCGCTTCTTAAAAATTCATTTCCCTAGGAGTCTAAGGAAATTAATTCTGTGAAAAATATATTCTTCAACGCAGTTCCCTTTTCATTAGGCCTACTAAATTATGCTATAACCAACGTTTGGGATCTCGACAGAGCAAATCTTTTGTTCGTTTGGTCCTGTCGACGCCTCATGGGACATCCTTAGTTCTTTGTCAATTTTTTATCACCCACCGCGCCTTTGAAATCGTATCATTCATCAGAGTTTATACTGTGACAGGCTAGAGAATATTTTAGCTTTGTTAAAGTTACTGTACTACCTAATGGTTCTTGAAACAAAAGATTAGCCTTAATATTTTTATGGCCTTGTTAAAATTAGTTTTAATATTACTTTTTAACGCACCACATTAGCGGGTTAATTAAGGCGATACACGCAGATGCAGCCGTAGTTTTAGAGGTAAAACGTGGACGGAGCCGCCGGCGAAAATCTAGTAACATAAAATACAAATTAGTATCAACGTTATTTGTTTTGTGTGAGTTACAACTAGGGGATATTTGGCAGGCGGTGTTTGCCGCTCGTTTGTGGCGTCATGTTTGCCGAAATTTACTCGATTGTTTTGATCATTATTACCAATTTGCCAGTGGCACCATTTACTCGGAATAATAACTGAATCAGTAAACCACTGAAATATTTTAGCAATATTGAATATGGCTGCGGGTATTGGGCGAACTTTTAGGTTAATTAGGCGTACAACCGATTGTATTTTTAGTGAAGTTTCTCGAATAAAAAAAATTATAATAAAATTATTTAAAAATTCAAATTTTGTCTATAAATTAATTGAAATGATTTTACTTGGCTACGCTGATCAAAAAGCAAATTCAATTTTTTTCCTTTGACACACTTTTATAAAATTAAAGCTTTATAATTTCGTTTAGTTTTACAGTTGACTTGACATTAAACTGCTTTGGCAGTTTATCGGGTAGAAATTTATACTTAGATTTTTTTCATTTCTTTCTTTCGAGACCAACAACATATCGGAGATGCCTTCGATGTTACTAATGGACACATTGGTCATTACCAAAAGATAGTTCACCTGCTCACTAAAAAAACATGGGCTGATTTTGTAGAATTTTTGCTATTTGACCATTATTACAAAGCTCTTCACGTAGATAATTTGAAATTGATTGTTTCGTAATATAAAAACAACTACGACTACATAAATGATTATTTTAACTGTGCAATTTAACGCATAATTTAGCTGTTCGAAGTTTGAAATGCAATAGAGACCCTCGCTAGAACATTCAAAGTTTGAATTTCGAACAATAACTGGAGCGTTTGCGCTCGATAGACAAATCCCATTAATGTTGATATCGCGGCGTATTGTTTTGACAAGCTTTCCTCCAACCACAAAACCTCACGAGACAACAATTGAGCCGATGTATCCAATCAGATTACCATAAAGCCTTGACAATCCTATCACAGCGTTTAACCCTTCCACAGAGGTGTTCTTGTCGCATGGGACGGATAGGTTTCAATCTGTATTGTTCTGTCATATCCGTATTCTTTTAGGGATGACTGTGAACTTAGTTTTTTATTCTTTGTAGCAGTAAAAGACGCATTTTTTATTCAGGTTTAAAGTACAGTCGGGAAGGCATTTTTATGCCTTTGGCTATCAACGGGTTGTTCTTTGAGGTGTACTTTAAACTAATTTTCAAACATTTTTTAGACCCTATTCAAGTAGAAATAGAAGCTGTAGAAGAGAAAATGGCTAAATCTATTTTCAGATGACTCCTACTAATATACTAACCTCTCTTTAATTTGTTATTTTCATATAGTACTTTTGTGTAGTGTATAATTAGTGAGCGAGTGAGCCGTCCTTTGCAATTTGACATTGTTTATCATTTTTTCCTTTTATTTATTTCGTTGTACTAAACTTTGTTTTTGTCCGACCTTACAAACAGACTTTTAAAGTATGTAATGTCCTCTGAATAAGAAAAAACTTTCAAACCACTGGTCATTACCACTGACAAAATTTTGTATCGAGAAAAAACTTTTGTTTTACAACTCTGAAAATAGATACTTACACAACACTCTTTCTAAAACTTTGACGAAAAAATAATGTTATAGTGTCATTGGCTGGAATAAATATTTCATCAAAATATGTAAAAGGTGGCGGATTGTTGAACTGGGATACATAACATGACTATACATAATAACGAATATCCCAAGAATGAATGTATTTGGAAAATTTCGTCACATAAAAAGTGCTGCTCTTTTGTCGAAATAAATCGAGACAAATCTCTGAGCGACACCTCCGTTTTCGGAGCGGGTGTAAATACATAATAAACGTCTCAGAAATGATTGATTGTGCCACTGAGAGTGGAGATGAAAGAAAAAAGTGAAATGTGGGGTGCGGCCGCCTTCCAACTCCCCGTTTTATGACGGTCACCTGATAGCGCGCGATGTTTTACGACGTGGCCACGAAGTCAAAGGTTAACGCTCTATTTCACAGTGGAGTTAACATTGAACAATACCTCAGTTTTAGATGTGCTGGATTACTAAAAATAAAAAGTGTATCTCATCTGAACAATTCAATGTTTCTATTCATTGTTTTCACTATGAATCTATATATTTTACATTTACACTTAAAACTACGACATGTTGATTTATTTCATTTGAAAAAAAAGATTACCTAAATTATTTATAGCTACATGAAACGTCAATTTAAACAATAAGTACCTACTCAAATAAAATTAAATATTTGCACCAATCTGCATTAAACTGTATTCAATAACAAGGTAACTAGGCTACCAGTTACTAACAACTGGGCTGCGGGGTGGTCATAAGGTAGAGTCACGGTTAAATTAATAAGCTTATAATGACATTAGCGTCTATTAAATGTTGCAACTGGTAAGTTTCTCCTTACTCTGGCATTTTCGCCGTAACTAGAATCGATAAAAATAACGAGTATCAGTTACAGTTAAAATACTCGAAAGTGTTTATACTGTAACAAACTTCCTAGTATTACTTTTAGTGGCCCGACACTACATAGTAAAGCTACTTCGCAACGCGTAGAGCAAGGATAAAGGAGACAGGGTTCCCTGCGAATCTCTGTGATATTCTTTTATCGACTGCGCCCAGGCCAGTGATTTAAAATAGTGAATTCTTTTCGCTAAGTCCGCTGTTCTGACCCTATGGAATCTTTTATATGTCACTAGAGAACCGCCCGCGCTTCGCTTTGGGACCCGTAGGTAATAGCCGCATAGGTCCCGCTCCCGTAGAAATCTCGGCTAAACAGTAGCCTTTTATATGATATACTGGAACATCAGATGTAACATTTGCCTATGACATAAGTAAATTACACGTAGTATTTGATAGCGTGATTCAGAACTTGCAAATGAATTTTACTAACGCCATCTATTAACAACATCCAAGCTAAATATCTAGCAACTAACAAAACATCGATCTTCCCATGGGAATGAGATGTTTTTCCGCGGTAAAAAGTAGCCTACGTCACTCTCCACCCTCCTAACTATCCCCACACACATAAACCATACCATATAATAGCCATGTTGTGACGTGAAAGAGTCACAAACAAACAAACACACTTTCACATTTATAATATTAGTATGGAAGTATGGATTTCTTTAAATGTTCTCTAAGCGCAATCGAAAACTAAGTGATTGTAAAATTTGACTACCAAAAATTTCGAATACAGCAGTAGTTGCTTTCTGTGAAAGATGTATCAAATAAATTACACTAAACATTTTGTGCGATATTAGGTACGTATTCCCGTGCCATTTTAATACTTTCCCAAGAAGTATCTACTTTCCAATTTAGGTGAAGCCAAACATATGCTTTCTCGGAATACTTTGAAGTTCCTTTAAAGATATTTTAAAGTCCGACCTTCGAAATCCTATTATTTTAAGTCCCGCTCACAAGCGAAATACCCACGGAGTTAACGTCCAAATCTCTAAAGGTGATTCAATGAAGACCAATAACTCTGCATCGACTTTCACAAATAAATACATCGTTTAATCAAATTTTGTTCGAGAAATATAATGTATAATCCTATTTCGTCCGAGCTCTTTACCTTTTAAGCCGGGTATAATGCGACCCGTGTACAAAAGGGAACAGAATGGGTGTTCCGGGGACGATAAAGGGAATATTTTTTTTTCATTGCCTTTCAACTTTTGTGATAACAAATTTTCGTTTTTATTATCTCGTTGTAATTTCTCCGTTTGGTACAGCGTTGTATTTCAAGCGTGTTCCATCATTTTAATTAAAGTCCAAAAGTTGTATCACGGTAATAATGTACAAAAAAATACCTCAGCTACGTATAAATAGGACATCACGAATAAACACATACGCCCACGTCCTGAGGACTAACGTTTATCTACATATCATATAACTTTGCTAGTAATAGCCTTGTGGGTAAGAGTTCAATCTCCCATTCGTAGGGTGTAGGTTTGAATCCCAGAGCAAGGCGTGATTTCCCCTAGTTCCACTAAGTAGTACAACCATTGAACTATAGTTCGACTGCTTTTGGCAGAGCACTTCTAACTATTCGGAGTTATGTGCATTTCGAGCATTTAAATATCATTTGCAACAACAAAGGAAAACCAATCTGACCTGAACTCTGCTAACCCGCACTTGGCCAGCGTGGTGGACTGTAGTGATTTATTAGACAATTAAGAAATCAGAGGCCAAAAATGGTGGTTCGGCAGGACTTATACTACCACCTTTGATGATCTACTATCTAGATGGAACATCGAATCCGCGCAAACGTGTCGAAAAATTGTGGCTAACTGTTAGCCACAATTTTATATCATTGTATCATTGAGCACGCACACATAGACAATAGATGAACGTGTAAAACATCGCCTGTACGCACACATGCTTAATATTGTTGACTTGTTTTTTTTGTTTTCATTTTAGGGCGACGCTCAATTTAGACATTAGATCAGCAAAGACTACCACATATACTTAAAACATAAATGAAGATAAAACGATGACTTGAAACCGATCACCATTACCATTCATTAACGGCTCTCAATTATTTGATCTGATCTTAGACGTTAGATAGCCTTTAACCCTATCGTTTAACAAAACAATAGGGTATCTAAACTAATAGCTAATGCAGTCGATATTAAGATTTGATCTAGATTGTCAGTATACAATGTCATACATTAGGCAACATTCCTGAAACATCGCGGCATTGTGTACAGCCTACTCGGTCATTCGCCCGCATTCAGTCATATCAAGAACAAAGGGATTCCCTCTCAACTTAATCCCCAAGTGATAAACAACGAGATCTAAAGATACCGTAGATGTCTATGACATATGAGAGGCTTACCGCTCGGGATGAGCGTTATGAAATACTATAATACGGGGATTGGACGTTGTCCAATGTAAAATACAATATGATACAGTTATAAAATAAAATATAACTAACTTTTTACGAAAACATGAACGACTTTAAAGTCGAGATAACTCAAAAACCACTCGCCAGATGTTGCTAAAACTTATAAGGGACTACACGACAAGCACTTCCTTTCGAATAAAAAAGGAATCATTAAAATCTGAACACCTAGACAAAAGTTTTGAGGTAATTATGAGCATAAATTAAATTCACATTAGTGACATATCTCAAATATTTTCCGTCAGATGTCTCTCAAGCTTTTATGGGAACTGAGGGCAGTCATTACCTTTCGAATGGGGAAAAAATTATCGAAATGGTTCATAAGAAAAAATATAGACGAATTGAGAACCTCCGTCTTTGATGTCGGTCAATAGAGTAAAATAAAATATACGTTCTAATGCATATATTCCACAAAATATGTATAAAATATATCTATCCACGATGCAAGGAATCCTAATGCGGGAATATGTATGTGTGTGTAAGCATTTATTTATTTTATAGACGTCTTTAATCGTAGTCTATCTAAACCTACTACTTATCATTAAGTCGTCCCTTTGTTCATTCGCTGTATCGAACTTAAAAAAATAGCCGAATCTTGCCTCATGTGGAAAGGTGTATAAATTGATCAAATTCCTCATCTTTTTTCAACGACGCTCATATTTCATTGTCATCTTCGGAGACATTTTCGTATCCACATTATTTCCCACAAAAACCTTCGCTCAGCGTACGTGATACTCGGCACTGACTCACAGATTTCCGTTCTAACACAAATGATAATAGTAACAGGAAAATATTGCAAAAACTCTAAATATAACGATGAAAAAGTTACATTCGTTTTCGGAAGTAATGAGTCTTTTTATGAAAATTTGGCACAGAAAAAATATGAAATTTAGCACCTGATAATCATTAGCCAAAATGAAACGAGACTTAAATTCTGTACACAGACAAGACAAGTCTTACTGCCAGGGCCCTTTCTGCTAATTTATAAATGCTTCAATTACAGCTCGATTGAAGAGTTTGACACATTTTTGACACATACCTCATACAAAATATGTTATCCATTTATAAATTAGCAGATTATTCGAATTTAGCAGAGGTTAAAGAGGTGGATTTATATTTTTTTATTTTAAGGTAGCAAACAAGCATGTATCGCCATTCTTTTGTATAGGTATTGGCTCATTATTCAAATTATTTCATCGTATTATTTTTAGAGGTAAGATGATATTTTGTAGTATTTTAGTTTATTTTATAAAAAGACATTTTATTTGTTATCATTTATATGATTTTGTAATGTAATAACAAAATGCACGAAATCGAAAATTTTTAACACCTATACTGATTACTATACTTACAACATAAATGATTTGATTTGGAAAAAGCTATGCTCTAGGCCTCCTCAATAGTGAGGTGAGCAATGAGGGTCGCCGTTTTTGTGCTCACCAGTTGGCGCCACCGGCGAGTGACGTCCTACTGTCAAAGCCCGCCCACACATAAACAGTGACAAGTGACATTCAGACAAGTGAGAAGTGATAGTGCCACAAACTTATCTTACCTGATGGCCAAACTTGGAACTAATGCAAATGTTAAACTGTTGTCAGACAAAGACAAAGACAGTAGCGCCCTTCTTACTGGGTCAAATAAGTTTGTGGCACTGACAGACACACCTCACTCTATACTAACGCCTCTAGCGGTGAATTCACACGCTTTTACCCTCATTAATGGGGTGGGCAATTAATGGGTTTTAGCCAGATGTATGTAAATAGATAAAACCAAATCTTGTTTTATTTAAGTCAATAAGCATAAGTGGTTACTTTAACTAGATTTGATTTGTTACTAATAATTTAAAGATGTAAAGTAATTAACGCCAGATAACTGAGCAGCCTGTAACACAATATAACTTCCCTTTGAACATAAGTTCCACCAACGCGATTATATTCCCTAAATAATATGAGCCTTAAAAAAGAATTTAAAGCAAAAGCGAGTGCCGGTTAGCAGTTTTCATGTCTTTTATTAAATACTTGTTTAACAAATATTCTGTCATATTTCGGCCGCGATCCATCTTTTTAATTAAAGTCCGGAAGTTTTTCGTCAGGGAAATTGGAGCGAATCTCTGGGGCTGGCAAATACCGGCGGCCGTCGTAATGAGATGTAAGCCAAACCTTCGAATGGATACTTCAATCAAAATTGGCATACAACGCTCCGTGAATGTTTAGACACTAATACGAACGGTAATACATCAATATTACCTAAAAGGGGCTGTTCATAATTGTGAGGAATTGCTTTGTTTGATTTTGATGGGTATCGAGTAAACTGAGCATTATAATTATTATCCGTGATAAGGTAATTGATATTTTATTCGTTTATACGTTACTCTATATCTACTAATCACGACCACAATTTAGCAAAACCTTTTAACAATCCATACTATCCATACTTCCATACTAATATTATAAATGTGAAAGTGTGTTTGTTTGTTTGTTCCTCTTTCACGTCGCAACATGGCTATTATATGGTATGGTTTATGTGTGTGGGGATAGTTAGGAGGGTGGAGAGTGACGTAGGCTACTTTTTAACGCGGAAAAACATCTCATTCCCATGGGAAGATCGATGTTTTGTTACTTGCTAGATATTTAGTTCCGGATGTTGTTAATAGATGGCATTAGTAAAATTCATTTGCAAGTTCTTAATGACGCTATCAAATACTACATGTAATTTACTTATGTCATATCATAAATATCATATAATAAGCTACTGTTTAGCCGAGATTCCTACGGGAGCGGGATCTACGCGGCTGTTACCTACGGGTCCCGAAGCGAAGGGCGGGCGGTTCTCTAGTACCAAAATATGCTAAAAGCATAGATGCATATTCATTGACACTGATATCATACTCACAATCTATAAATATCCCACTGCTTAACTCGGGTCTCCTTCAACAGCGTAAGGGATACAAGCCATAGTCCACCACCTATGTCAAGAACGAATTGGCACATACTTTTGAAAACATTAAGAAGTACTCTTAGGTGTGCATGTTTAAGGTTAAAATGTTGCTTAAAAAACCTCAGACACATTTTGTCGCGTTAAGTAAGCACATTTTTTGTACGGGTAGACGCCAACTAAAGTTTTCGAGTCAATAATAGGTACAGCGTTCCTTTATGAACGCGGCTTTAGTTCCAGTATAGTATTGTAGAAATAGAGGCAAGTTAGCTGCGATAATTATTTCGTTTCATTACAATAAAGCGGTTGTAGAAATGTTGTGTGTATAAAGACCATTCATTTGTAGCGTGTATTATTTTCTGAGCTTACGGTTTACTGAATGTTAGTGGTGCAAGTGCGTGACTGTTGCATATTTATTTCAATACACAAACTTTATAAATCAGAGGGTGTACCTACTTGTTATTGTTTTATGCTTGAAGGACGCGAATTGTTTATTATGAACTAGCGACCCGCCCCGGCTTAGCACGGGTGCAATAACTATTTAATGGATGTTATTATACATATAAACCTTCCTCTTGAATCACTCTATCTATTAAAAAAAATTGGTTGCCTGTAAAGTCGGTATACGGGCGAAAGTTTTACGTGACAACGACTTTGAGTGGTAAAATAATTTTAATGTGAATATTCATTCGTATAGTAGGAAGAAGGATGAAATAATAGTAACAATTTAAAACATTTATTTATACAAAGAATTACATTTAAAACATTGTAACACCATCCGCCATCTAGCGCTGCTAACCGTTAGACCATTAACCATTAGTCACAACTAAGTGAGGTAACAAACGAGATTACTCTACTTCTCCAGAGATGGCGCTGTACCATTTTCTGAAACACGCCAACGTGTGTACGCCGTAGCTACCATAAGTAATGTTAAGGAGGAAGGGACGCGTGCCTTTCACTTTTTATGTCTGTCTCTCTCGCTCTTAGGCGGGCTAACCATGCCCGAGTGGAAGGGACGCGTGCCTCTCACTCGCTCTCATTGTAAGCGCATAACGTGAGCGGAGCTACTAACGCAGTTTCTTGAAGTGCCACCCGGCAAACCAATTTATAAGACGTTATCACGTCAAAAAACCGCATCAAAATCCGTTGCGTAGTTTTAAAGATTTAAGGACACAAAGGGACAGAGAAAGCGACTTTGTTTTATACTATGTAGTGATGATGAACGTAATAAATGTACAAAGTCTTTAATTAATGTTGTTTCTAAATACGTTTCAATGTCTCATAAAATACATATAGTAACTTTAATATAATAAAACAACAAATTTTTTTTGCTATCAATATACTAATTAAGACAAAATCATGATACGTATCTGAGTAAATTATCAATTGAAAATTTAATTAATAATTAATTTAATTATTAAATTAATTTAATTGACGATGTTGATTCTGTTTTAATATTGTTGATCATATTTTTATACATAGTTAATAAATAAATTGACGACCCGGATGGCGCAATGGTTAACACGCCGGATCGCTGTTCTGAGGGTCCTGGCTTCGATTCCCAGCGAGGCGGAAATTGGAGTGTTGAGTTTAAATTTCCGTTCTCGGTCTGGGTGTGTGTCCTTGTTTTGTGTGTTGTCCATTGCACCCACGATACAGGGAATCCTAGTGTGGGGGTATGAGTGTGTAGCGTTATTTATTTAAAGTGAAGATTGATATAATGCTTTAATTTTTATGCCTATGAAATGTTATTGTATTTTAGTTGATTTTAACCGCCGATGCAAAAGAGGGTTTATTATAAGTTAGACCTTTCTTCTGTGTATCTGTCTTATAGCATCCTAGCTCTCAAACGGATCACCGATTTCAGTGAGTTAGTTTTTTTTTTGAAAATGCATTATTTTTCCCATTTAATTGCATCAGTTTTATAACAATATCAGCTACTTTCCAAATTGATGTAAAGAATTAAACACTTCGAAAACTGTTTAACGTATAATTTCGGGGGGTAGATTATGGTTAGTAGACTTCCGCTAAGAAAAGATTTTGTCATATTTCACTTCTAATGGGATAAACGAAGGAATGAAAGTTTGTTTGAAAATCAGTCAAAAGTACTTCTACGCGGGCTGAGCCGCGGGCAATAGCAAGTTGGTAATGAATTACAAAATTTTAACTCCAGAATTTAAAATTTGTAATTCCAGACCACAGTGCAGAGAAATGAGTATTCGGAAATAATTTCGTAAATGGAATGAATCACGCTGAATTAATGATGATTTAAATTAATCTTCCTCAAATAAATTTAACACGGAATTTTTCAATCAGGATTCGAAATGTGAATTTGAATAGCACGCATGTCCCCAATTGATTGAAACAGGTAAATTAACTTCCGATTCATGAAAATCAACGTTTACTTGTCCATTAGCCGCCGCTCTTTACGGAAACTGATAATCAAATTTTTAAACTCGTTAAATCAATCTAAAGAAAAGATACTTGTATAACTAATGATTTTGAGATTTGGAAGTGTTATCTCAAACAAGATTTTCTAGATAGAGCTATAAATAAAATAAAATTTTCTATATTGATTTCTAATTTAATTAATTGTTCAATTAATTAATTATAATTGATATTTAATTTGATCTATTTAATAAAAATATGCGCCTATTTGTGGGAGGAATTTGGTATGTCGTGAGTATTATGTATTCGATATACCGCCTTACTGTAACCCATATTTCACATTGATTCTGATTCTGGCCCGTAAGGCATCATGGTTGCAGTCTGCATTTGAAGAGTCTTTGAATTCGATTCTCAACAAGGCAAAAATTTAAATGAGGACTTTTATTTTCTGTTGTTTGCGGAAGTACTGGCTGCGTGGGTTTGTAATAGGTATATTTATTATGTTTGCGTGCTATTTATGCTATAATGGCATCCTTGTAGTTTGGGGCTATGTGTGTAGCGTTATTTAATTTGGCACTGGAATACGTAGTTAGACAAGTTCTTACACTAGAAGGAGGGGTATGGCTTAATGGACTTCATCAAGTCATAGGTTATGCTGATGATCTAGCTTTACTAGGGGAAAGTGAGAAAGAGGTGGCAAACTCGGTATGCGTGCTGGAAAGCGAAGCAAAGAAAATTGGCCTTAAAATCAATCGCGAAAAGACAGAGTATCTGCACATGCGACGTTACAAGAACACTCGAAGACCAAGACAAAATTTAAAATCTGGTGACACAACCTACGAGGGGGTGGAAACATTTAAGTATTTGGGATGCATCATAACTGATACGAACAGAAGGGAAAACGAGATTGAAGTAAGGGTACAAAACACCCTCCGGTGTGCTGCATCGCTACACAAGGTGTTGGTGTCCAAATTTCTTAGTAGAGCGACTAAGTTCCGAATTTATAAAACGGTCATTCGGCCGGTACTAATGTATGGCTGCGAAACATGGACACTAACCCTTAAAGAAGAAAACAAGCTTCTTGTAACAGAGCGAAAAGTGTTACGAAAAATTTTGGGGCCAGTCAGAAAAGATGGTGGTGGCTGGAGAGCGCGTAAAAACGAAGAAGTAGAAAACCTCTATAACTCGCCCAATATCATAGGGGAGACCAAAGCGCAACGAATTCGCTGGCTCGGCCATATAGAGAGAATAGGGGAGGATCGGTCTATAAAGAGAGCGTACCTGGGGACGCCGAGTGGGCGAAGGCCAGTTGGGCGTCCGAAGTACCGCTGGAAGGATGAAGCTGCGAAGGATCTGCAGCGGCTAAACATCCAGGATTGGCGGGAACTCGCGCAGGACAGAATAAAATGGCGTCTTGTTGTGTCGGAGGCCAAGACACTTTTTGGGTCGCAGCGCCACGTTAGTTAGTTAGTTAGTGTAGCGTTACTTTTAGATATGTAAAGTAAGCATTTAACTCCCACTTCGAAAGTACTAATTTGAAAACAATCGCTGCTCATACAGTTGGGCCGAAAGCGATTTCTAAACAGCACTGAGAAATAATTTAGCAATCGGATACCCACCGAGCAACGTTTAACAACAGCATTAAACGCGGGACTGGACCACCAAAACCGAATTGGAAATAGGCCTTATCGATCGTAAACCATCCATCAAGCGGCCCATTAATTAACCGAGAGCCCCACTCGAATTTATACTGTAACACCAAGTCAGAGACCTTAAAATCCTTTGCCATATAAATGAGTTGCTAACCGTACAGCCGACAGCTCATAAATTGCCCTCCGGCTTTTTACAACCGAATAATTTTTGGTGATAAAATATACTTTAATATATTTGTGTTACGGAAGAGAATTGTTGTGCGTAAACTCATTTTTCGAGCATATTTTCAACTGAACATATCTACGTCTTTTTCATAGTCTGTTTGATTGTAAATCTAACTTCAATAATAATATGTGGATTGTAGGGGGCAGTCAGGATCGTTCTATTTTCTTTATCGATGGATATTTTGATCCATTCTGATCGAGCGCACCATGTCTTTTAACTAGGTTGAAACATCCGTATATAAAAAAATACCTAATGTTTAGTATGCACAATAATAAAAGTTTAAACTAGATAGGTATCTATATATATAAAACTCAAAGGTGACTGACTGACTGACTGACTGACTGACTGACTTATATAGTGATCTATCAACGCACAGCCCAAACCACTGAACGGATCGGGCTGAAATTTGGCATGCCGGTAGATATTATGACGTAGACAACCGCTAAGAAAGGATTTTGATCAATTCTACCCCCAAGGGGATAAAATAGGGGATGAAAGTTTATGATTTTCGACTGATTGAACTGAACGCACAGCCCAAACCACTGGATGGATCGGGCTGAAATTTAAAACCACCAAAACTTTGTAATGGTACGAGACTGCAAGTGAAAGCGTTACATAACAATATTGTGGAATCCACTATATTAACTGGGTGTGCGAAAGGGGAAACTGTATTTATACCACGAATCCCATTAATACATAACGATATGCCGTTCGAATTTAAACGATTACAGTTTCCCCTAAAAGTCTGCTTTGCCATGACAATTAACAAGTCTCAGGGGCAAACTCTCAAATTTGCGGGTATTGATTTGAGAAAACATTGCTTCTCTCATGGACAGTTTTATGTTGCTTGCTCAAGAGTAAGTTCACTCAACAGCTTGATAGTTTTAGCGCCTAATGACAGATTAGTTAAGAATATTGTGTACAAAAAAGTTTTGTAGGCCTAATTTATCACACACGCTAAACAAAAGATAAGCCGCAAAAACTATACCTAATGAATAATAATACTTCTTAACGCGAGCGAAGCCGCGGGCAAAAGCTAGTAGTTATATAATAGTTATAAAGCAAAACAATAAACAAAGTTTTGCTTTTCATCGTGTACGATATAACCGTTAAAACTTTTCGTTTCGTAACTTTTCGTTAACGAGTTATCTCTGCTAACTGTTGCGAATAGTAGCCACGCGTCACCATTGAGTTACCGCGTCACAAACTGGTGGGAGTCCAGCAACGTCACCAGTAAACGTGACGACACAGCATCGCCATCGTTGGCTCCTGTGGACATTGTAACTGCGGCTTCTGTGGACATAATGTTGAGTCATAGACGTAACAAAAAAAGATCTGGTTGCGTACAGATTATGCAACATGTTATATAACTTCTGTTTTATAACACGTCCACACTATCTAACATTGTTGTCTAACAATGAAACATGTTACAAGACCGTACACATTAAAACAACATTGTTGTATAACAATGTTATATAACAATTCAATGCGTGTCATTTCTTAAAATATAGCATATAACATTGTTGCAAAAACTAATAACATGTTGTATAAGTAACTTGTTTTTGTTAACACATAGCGTCCACATTGTAAAACATGTTATTTAACTATGTTTTATAACATGTTTTGCTACATAGTCTGTACGCACCATATGGACTATGTAGCATTAGACAGCAAGAGAAGCTACGATTGTTTGTGGCAACAACGAAAATAGTATCATTCACTTTGTCATTCACTTTGTCTTCATATCATTGACGTGTATTTGCGTTTATTCAAAAAGTTTTTATAAGTGCCCAGTTACATAATTATAAGCTATGTAGGTATACTGCTCAGGTTCACAGCGACTAATGAAATGGCTCAGATTATAGAACCAATGGTCGTTTTAAAAATACTAAGTATGTCGCTCTTCTAAGGAAATAATATAAAGTGAAAGTAAAATAATATACTTGGATCTTGGCCTGTTTTGGCAGGAAAAGCCAACTTTTTACAAATATCTGCTTCACTCATTTTACATAAAATAAATAAATTCTCGACACCATCATGTTGGACACACAACTTAGGTATAAAAACATAGGCACGCACTCTCATGACTCCATTTATAAAATTACCGTTACCGTTTCAACTCTGTGGCGTACCTACATCGCTAGCGATATTCTTTGAGTTAACAGGCTTGTATTGATAATTGAAATATATCTACTGCGTTGGTGTGCTGAAAGCCTCTAAGCAACTTATTCTAAAACCAAGTCGGTTCATATACCTATTTATATAATTAAAGAGGATGCAAATTAGACATAAAAAATTAAATTTGAATAATCCTTACTAATATTATAAATGTGAAAGTGTGTTTGTTTGTTTGTTTGTGACTCTTTCACGTCGCAACATGGCTATTATATGGTATGGTTTATGTGTATGGGGATAGTTAGGAGGGTGGAGAGTGCCGTAGGCTACTTTTTACCGCGGAAAAACATCTCATTCCCATGGGAAGATCGATGTTTCATTAGTTGCTATTTAGTTCCGGATATTGTTAATAGATGGCGTTAGTAAAATTATTTTGCAAGTTCTGAATCATGCTATCAAATGCTACATGTAATTTACTTAAGTCATAGGCAAATGTTATATCTGATGTTGATGTTCCAGTATATCATTTATTATAGGCTTGGGAAATGGGCAGGAAGATGATGATATTGGCCGAGATTCCTACTGGAACGGGACCTACGCGGCTGTTACCTACGGGTCCCGAAGCGAAGCGCGGGCGGTTCTCTAGTGTAAAATAAATTTAAAATATTTCCAAAGCACACGTTGTCTTCAAGATCCCGTCTGAAAGGTTATTTACAATTTCTTGAACATTATCAATATTGATACGGGAATATTCCCGTGGTACTAATACGTATTCCGAGCGGGATGCCTGCTTCTGAAGCACGTTTACCGACATTATTCGAATTACCCTACTAACGTTATTAGCATGTAATAGTGGATATATTGACACGGTCATAGCCTCGCTTGCGTGCCTTACCTGGCTTGCGTCAAGCCTAATTTCCGAGATACACGCTAGTTTTTCAAGCTTGGATATCAGTATGTGAGCTAGCAAACTAGCAACTCTGGCTTCTTGTATACAGAACTAGTTAGCTTCTTTTCTAGGGAGAAAGCGAGTATGCTAGCGTCTTAAGGCACGATTATTTTTGTTTTAGGTCTGGGCATGGGTCTGGGTGTGTGTTATTATGTGCGTTGTCCATGACATGACACCAGGAATTCCAGCGGCAAGCTATGAATTTGTAGCGTTATTTTTTATTCATTTATGTAAAATATACACCATTGCCTTAAATAGTTTAAAATATAGTGAAGTAGTGAAGAAGGAAAATATACTTTGTTTTATGGTAGGCGAATCATAAAAAACAATATCACACACTCATTTTACTCACGGGGTTTAAAGTTACCTCGTGTATATTTTATTACATTGTTTGTTTTTTAAATCAAACACGTATAAAGCATAAAAATGTTGTTCATTACGCACTTGTTAAAATCGGTTAGCGCGGGCGTCAATGAATTGGCGCTCAGCCGTGTAAGCGGTGGAACGACCCGGATGGCGCAATGGTTAACACGCCGATCGCTGTTCCGAGGGTCCTGGGTTCGATTCCCAGCGAGGCGGCAATTTGAATGATGAGTTTAAATTTCCGTTCTCGGTCTGGGTGTGTGTCCTTGTCTTGTGTCAAAGGTGTGTTGTCCAAGGTACCCACGACACAGGGAATCCTAGTGTGGGGCTTTGAGTGTGAAGCGTTATTATTAATTATACACACAAGTTATAATACTCATAACATTTTGTATTTCCCTTTTATTTAGTATTCCATTCACAAAAAATAATCTGACTGTAATAATGATGATGTAACACGGATGGTACCTTTGCCTGTATAGCAGGGGATAAGAGATATTTTTTTAAAGAGCCCATTGGCGTAGAGTCGTGAGAGAGTAGAGTCGCAGGTTCGTTTCCCAACTAGCCCAGTCATTCATAACGGATGGTAGTTGAATGTGTTTGTTCTCGGACTTGTTATTTGTATTATATTGAAAACCTAAGGCGGGGTATTTTGTTTTACCTATACTGAAAACTTAAGGCGATATATGAATATGTTAGTGCTTATTAATAAACTTTAACAGTTTACCTGTTCTGTGAGCTTTAATTATTATATTTAATTGATTTATATCAACGCGTAAGATATGTTTCATATTTCTATCACATTGTCTTTGGCCAAATCATCTCTTAACTTTACTGGGCGAGAAACCTATTAACAGCTAACTGTAATGTGTCAGATAAGTACAGATCCTAATATTAATAAAATTATGAAATTGTTTCTATATTAATTAACAATACTGCACACTGACTCATAGCACTATATGCCACACAAAAAGACACATGAAGAATATCTTTACACCAACCGACTACGATAAACGCTGCAAAATGCTAAAATTTTTAAATTCATTATGCCTTTGCCTATTCGGGTTCGGTACAAAAATATATTTCTTATAATTAACACCAAAATTTTTACATAAAACATCAATATTCCGTTTATAACCTAAACGTAACTAAAAGCTTTCAAGGAACGCGCTTAAAGCCGTCCGTTTCACTTTGTAAGATGGAAGAGCCTTGAAGATTACGCTCATTAATTCTATAAACCTGTTTCATCATCGCGCCTTACTTTACTGACGCAATAAGTCGGAGATGATGTCAAAGTTAAAAATTAAATACAATAAAGTAATTTTATTGATCACTAACTGTCTGCCCGCAGCTTCGCCCGCGTGAAAACCGTTTTCTTTTTCATTTAAAAAAAATAGGTAAGTAGTTTAGGTATATTTGACCTTGCGTCATCAACTGTTTTCCTGAGAGAATTTGCGAACTCATACCCTACTTTTGGGTCCTACACTTGTACACACACTTGCGTATCACGCACTTCTACACTTGCGTATTCGCGCAAATGTGAGTTACCGTCATACATAATTTGCGCAAACATACAAATGTTCGTGCACACGTCAGATACCGCGATAAAAAGCAATGACCATTTAAAATCACACTAGTTGTTCATAATTATTCTAAGATATTTATTTATCTAATTTATGCAAGAAATGCGATGTAAATCAAAGCGACACTCTCTAATCCAATTGCAAGCGCTGTCCGTCCGTTGCCTCCCTGAATTAAATTGGGTCTGATCTGTCCCGAGACATTATCAGTACAGATAAGAGCTTTCGTACCGTCGACAAAAACGGACAGGCGATGCGAATTACGATTTAATACCGTCAGCAATAATGTACAGTTTTTGTACTGTCGGATTTAATCCTATTGTGCTAGATAATAATGCCAGTGGTATAAATAAGAGACAGTATTGGCTACTATAACTTTTAACAAAATAGAACCGACTTTAACGCTGAAAAGTAAAAATCGGTTTAGTAAAGCGCGGTTAATATTCCAAAACCTTCTCCTAAGTCTGACAAACACTATGCTGAAAACCGCATCAAAATCGGTTCATCCAAACGCGAAATAATCGCGCACAAATATACATACATACATACAAGTCAAACTGAGAACCTCCTGTTTTGAAGTCGGTTAAAAATTTATTTAATACCACAGTTTAGCCTAAAAGGTTTCGCTTTCTTTCTTTACTGTCAATAAGTGGTTGTAACTATGTCTCCAAAACTAGAGACCCAGGTTCGATTCTTGGCGAGGGCAGAATTTATGTAACAGATAGACACTTGTTCTCGAGTCCTGAATATAATATCTAGTGATAGGTATGTTATTTGTTATGTAGATGCTTCTCGCGACACAGAGATTCAAAGTGCAAAGGAGTGTGTATGTTAACATTAATTTAGGTATATGTATATTTAATTAACTGAACGGAATAAACTGTTCAGCATAGGTAAAACAAAAAATAACTCTGTTCAGCGGTGGCCTCAACCTTTTTTTTTCGCCGTTTTTTTCTCCTCAAGCACTTTTCCAAAACGGTGGTAGAATCAAAAAATTGACGTTCATAAGTGAATTTGTAAATTCCTAGATGAAATAAACAGTTTGACTTTGACTTTGTAACTCGGTTGAATATCGGCGTTAATAACGTGGGTATATCGTCATAATAAAGTAAGCGCGACCTAAAATGAGTTATAATACTTACCCGTGTATGTAATTGTGTGATTTACGCAAAAACACGGGAAGAGAGAGAAGAAAGTTTTACTTAGAGGAGTTTCTCTTATCTTTCTATTCGCAATTTTTAAGAAGCATTTGCGAAACAGTGGTAGAATAAACAAAATAACGCGCATAAATATAGCAATGGTACCTACCTGTATTAATAAACTAGATTTGCTGCGGAAAAAATCCCTCAGTAGCCACAGTGGGCTTAATTGCGTAAACTGACATAACTTTCAATTTATCAAGCGATTGAAATAAAACATCTATCTAAGGTAAGGCTTACAATGTATAATTGAAAGCCACACCCAAATCGGTAAAGCCGTTTCTAAGATTAGCGCTAACAAAACCAAAGACCAGCAAAAAACTTTTTTTTTAATTATTGTGTTAGTCTTCAATCACATCATATTCAACCCCCTCTATCTTTCTTCCGTGTATAGACAGCGGTCATTCACAGACTTATAATAATGTATAGGTATGAATAATTTTGTGTTTGTATAGTTACTAAGCCGCATTCGTTTCTATCACAGTTAATATCATCAACCTTTGTTAAATCCCCGGATTTATCTGTTGTCGGACTCAAAGCACGTACGGAAGCTTTTCAAAGAGCTTTCCGTTTGAAATAGTGACAAGCAAAATACAATGAAACGGAACAATAGAATGCATTATGGCAGAAGGTACTTGCACGATCTATATTATTCGATACGGGATGAAACGGATTAAGTGCTTTATTATGGAATCAATTAAGAATTAAGTAGGACGTGATGATGTATGTGATGTGCAGTTCTTGGAAGAGGGAAAAAACTATTATATATCGCCGGAAATACGGAATTAACACTTCCTGCTAAAACAGATTTATAACCGGTGCGTACAGTTTAATTTGACTTGAAAGAAAAAAATATTTACGACATTTTAAGTTCTCGACGTCGAACTGCAATGTACCTTAATTACACGGGCGGAAAGCTGAAATTTGTATGGGATGCAATTGAAACGATTTCCGTTTCGACGGCGA
This sequence comes from Hesperia comma, assembly GCA_905404135.1. Lineage (NCBI taxonomy): Eukaryota > Metazoa > Arthropoda > Insecta > Lepidoptera > Hesperiidae > Hesperia > Hesperia comma. The sequence continues at coordinate 18,325,543 of FR990022.1, read as the reverse complement.
ACACAATGTGATACATACAGTGAATTATCAGCACTGCGCTCACGCGTGGATTTCGAGTATCTTTCTTTTTTCTCGTAGTCTGGAGGGCTGACGTAAGAGACCTGATGGTCACATCGTCGCCAATAATAACACCAAGGTAGACACCGACACGGTTCAATATACTTGGTCACCGGGTAGTCTAATGATACAATCCTTACCTACATTAGGAAGCTGTGGTTCATCCAAGACCGGTAGCGAGAGAATTACGAGTATTATTATAGTTTGCGAATCATGATGACTATGAAGCGTTGCCAGCCCCACAAAATTATGATTTTAGATAGAAACTAGCTGACGTTTTGATAAACACTATAGAACCCAACATAATTTCTTTGTTCGTTGTTCTACGGGATAGGCCAAGAGCCGGGCAGAAGTGAACATCAAACCGGAGGTCGAAGAATCTAATCGATCCGTCCCAACAATCCATTCCGTTTCGTTAAGTCACCGTGCTACTGAGTTACGTAACTCAATGATCTTCGGACTGAATTCTCTCTACCTATTAGACATCAGTGTTATTAATCATGGTTTTAACAAAATTAAATGTCTAAACTTGGTTATTCAGTTATAATTGGATATATTACGGTAATCTTTCCGGACTACCGACGCGGTAACACTTCATATAATTAGGATAGAACTTCACCTAAGTAAGTTTAATATTCAATTATTAAAATTGTGATCGATTTGTTACGTTCCATTTAAACTCACAGTCAGTGTGTTCTGGTAAAAAGCCGGTGGAAGTGTCATGGAACGGAACTCAACAGTCTATTGCGAGGGCAAAGAGCAGACGAACCAACATCTTACGAAGATACTGACACTTGGGGACGTTGCCTTGACGGCCAAGAAAAAAGAGATCATAAGAAAGTAAATACGTTTTTCAACCCACCTATTCGAAAAAGACGTCTTGGTTCGGTCTTAAGGGGATCCAAAGTTGGTGTTTTCTATTTAGCGGGCGGGAATGAATTTTCATATAACTTTTCCTGCCCGTTATTTAAATAATAGTCGGGTTAGTCGGGTTAGTCGAGTTAGTCGGGTTAGTCGGGTTAGTCGGGTTAGTCGGGTTAGTCGGGTTAGTCGGGTTAGTCGGGTTAGTCGGGTTAGTCGGGTTAGTCGGGTTAGTCGGGTTAGTCGGGTTAGTCGGGTTAGTCGGGTTAGTCGGGTTAGTCGGGTTAGTCGGGTTAGTCGGTTTAGTCGGTTTAGTCGGTTTAGTCGGTTTAGTCGGTTTAGTCGGTTTAGTCAGTTTAGTTAGTTTAGTGACTGTGACAGTATTATTCCTGAATTTGAGGCGCCTTTTATTTTCTCATAGGGGGGATGAAAAGTAGAGTGTATCACTCGGGAGCAAGTATATTTTTGGCTCGGGCGACGTACTTTGAATCCCTCGCTACGTTCGGGATTCTACTAAAGAATCCCTCGCTACGCTCGGGATTCTACTCTAGAATCCCTCACTTCGCTCTGGATTCAAAAAACGCCCTCGCCGAAAAAATATTACTTTGCACCCTTGTCATACAATCTACTATTGTAGTCCTTATTTCACAGTGCATGATGGAGGATTGAATTCGAGTATGAACAAAAACTCTTGTTGATAAAAGTTAAAAATAAAGTTTGCTGTATAACTGTATTCCGAAGGATATTTTAGTCCACTAAGTGTGTTCGAAACTCTTTCATATTATCATAAGGAGAAGGAGGAGGATTAATGTTATCCCAAAAGTAGGTATCTACGGTATTCACTTAGCAATTCTACTCGGCCGCTGCCTCCATATCAATAAAAAAGACACCGTTATATTCATGTTACATTGAAAACATTTTGCCAGCCATTCACCCGATAAATGTGCAATGAATGCTTCGCTACGCATTTTCAGTTATTGCCTTGCAATCGGTAAAAAGGTTTTTCATTTTATTACAAAAGTTGTAACGGATACGCTTCTGATGTTATATCATATATTTTTTATGCGAAATCGGCTGCTATCCAAATTTTTATTTTACAAGAACACTTGTATAAAATTACTTTGCCAATAAAATGTGAATATTCGCGTATTATGAAATATGTAAAATACACCACACTCTCGTTGCCTCATACCTACTACGATTCCCAGTCTCGCGGGTGCTATTGATAATACTCAAAAACAAGGAGGACACGGAGACAAAAAACAAAATAAATTTTAACTCGTGATTAAAATTTTCTCGTTGGGAATCAAACCCAGAATAGACCCAGACCTTGGAATATTGCGCCAACCATTGCGCCAAACAAGTTGTCTAAATATATTTTAAACTGACAGTACTTAAGTAAAAGTGAAGTGTTCAGAAAACCATATTTCCTATTTTTGGTTTCATGGAAATAAGTGAATTAGTTTACATTCATTCGCAAAATTTTAATATGTAGGTAATTGTGGAGCGTCAAACGAATTCATAAAACGTGGTAGCGCCTCCGAGTCCACGGCAAACGCCATCTTTATTACTAAGACCAGGTATTTAAATTGTGGAATGAGTTTCCTTGTGAGGTATTTCTGAAGCGCGTTGCAGTGTTGGTTTCGCTGCTGTTACTCATACTGTGAAGCGCTTATAGCCCGGCAGCTTGCGTCGATCCTAAGGCGCTTTGCCCACGGAGCAACTCACGTTGAGGCAACTATCAACTTTTTAAAAGTTTCCTGTAAAAAGTTCATAGTTGTTATAACGTTTACGGTTGCCGCAATTTTATAGCAATTTGTGAGCAACATTTATGCGAGTTGCTCTATCTACGCATTTCCGGGCACAGGCAGAGGGAGGGAGGGTGTGAAATCATCCGATGCGTTGCGATTGTCAGTTGCGGAACTCGAAACTCGAGTTGCTGTGTGTGCGCAGTCCAATTGAAATGTATGTAAATAGCTAGTTGCCAGTTAGTTGCCAGTTGCTGCAATAGTTGCTCCGTGGGCAAAGCGCCAAACTGTTCGACTTTAAGCAACTGCGGACGCGGTCGGTAATTCAATGGATAACGGCTAGTGATAAAATTTCTAGGAGTTGCCGTGCTTCAGATAGCACGTAATGCTATCGGTCCCGGCACGTAATGTTATCGATGGATAACAGTCGTTAAGCCATGTCGGAAGGCCTTAGGTCGGCTTGGAAACTTCCGATACTGGGTTGGCCACTAACATCTCTACCAATCCTCACTGAAGCAGCGTGGTGGAATATGCTCTAGGCCTCCTCAATAATGAGATGAGACCCTTGCTCAGTAGTGGGCCATTAATGGGTTGTAGCCACTCATATTGTCCATAGGCGGCGATTACCATCATCCAGTGGCTCATCTGATTTTCGTGAGCCCTTGAGACGATAAAAATGAAACGTAAGCCACTGTGAAAGTTCATTACGAATTTGGAGAAAATTTTGAATTTTCAGTCTAGTATTACCTAAGTATAGGTGTTCAAAAGAATTAAGTCAGGGACGTAATTTGATATGCGTAGGTAGTAGTTGAGCTCAAAGCGAGTGTTACGGACAGAGACACATTAATTATTTGGTAGCCGAAAAAAGGTTGGCTAACGCCATAAATCGTATCTACATGTGCAACAGTGCTACCGGAAACCTACACAGAATGGCATTTATTATTCGGTAGCAAAAAAGGTACTGCGTTATGAATAGCACTGCGTGTCGCATAGAATTACTAACAATCGCACCCACAAAAACCGCCGGCGCTTCTGGGAATCGGACGACGCTACGCCACGGAGCACCAGATGTCCTGCGCGCCAAGCGGACGCGTGCCTAGCAACGCCTACGATTGGTCGGCGACAGCGCGTCAACGACGCGCTGCCTTGCTATTGGCGGAACCTTTCCCGCGCGGTAGCCGCGCGCGCGTGCCCTTATGGCAATAGTATAAATAGGATAAGTTTATGGTTATTGGGGTTCATTCATCTCCGAACATCTGACCTCTCAGCTCTCACTATTGTCTTTCTTGTAAAGCTCATTGTTTTGTTAGTATCTTTGTTATTTGTAGTATCTTTAGTTGTAGCATTTATCGGTAGTTTCTTGTACAATAATAAAGTCTTACATAAGTTGTAATTACTCATTTTAATCCATTAATTTGGATAAGAGTATAGTCGCCCTCGGAAAATACCAACGGGGCGGCTACATTTGCTGGTCCTTCGAGCCGGATAGTAATCACGAAGATCAAGAATCAAACACGAAGGCTACATTCGCTGGTCCTGATTACAATCCACATCAATACGTTAAGAAGACTACATACATTTGCTGCATGAAGACGTCAAGAAAGAACTACTAAACAAAACAAGAGAACAAACTTCGAGACTTGAAGATGCCTACGACGACACGAAGTATGGCAAAAAACCACGACGAAGCACCTGTAGGAGCTAGAGCATCGGAATGGCCGCCTGCGTCTCCGCCTGCATCACTTTCAAATGCACGGCATGCTCGACGCTCACCCCACATGGAGGTAACTACAGAACGTCCTGGTTCTTCAGTATCCCACGCTGATCTACCTGTGCCACTACTGCCATCGCGCGCTCCGTCGGTACGTTCAGTAAAATCGACGGCCAGTATCACAGCAAAGATCAGGCAAGCTGAATACGAGGCAGAAAAAAGAATTGTTGCGCTTCAAAGAAAAAAGCGAGAAGCGGAGATGGAGGAATCACTGATTAGGCGAAAGTTGGCCGCAGATGTAGCCATGCTACAAAATGATGAAGAAATTGAGGAGACGGAACAGGAGAGCGATGACGCCACGACTGAAGGTAACATCCATCATTGGCTAAGGAAATGTGGTCCAGAGACAGTGAGGCCGCATCCGTCAACGACCCGTAATCCCCCTCACATGATACGGGGGGAGGAAATACCCGTACGCTGCGAGCGCCGGGGTACCGTGGACGAGCCCCAATGGACGGAAGACCATCAGAGCGTTGAAATCGAACGTCGCTTTAAATCGCCACAGCGATACCGACCGTCAACTCCGCCAAATGCTACTTCGCCAGTCAGAAACCGATCGCCCGATGCACGCCGACAACGCTCGCCCATACGTCAAGACAAAGCGTGGGAACGACTTGCGGACGCGTTGGAAATAATAGCGCGATCGAAAGTAGCACCACGGCAGACGCAAGAGTTGCCGCCATTCAGCGGGTCTGCCGTAGAGTGGCTACCATTCAAAGCCGCCATGCGAGACTCCACGAAAGTACATGGCTTCACACCGGTGGAAAACTCGGCTGCGTAGTTGTCTACGGGGGGAGGCAAGAGAGGCTGTTTCAGCGCTATTGTTTACGGCGACCGACCCTCAACAAATAATGAAGACACTAGAGCAGTGTTTCGGCCGACCCGAAGTAATCACCGACCGTGCGCTGAACGATATTCGTCACCTACCGCGAGTAGGTAACAGCGCCAGCGAAATGAACACGTTCGCGATTAAATTACAAAACATCGTCTGCGTGCTTCAAAATATCGACCAGAAAGGTTATCTACGGAACCCGATGTTGGTACGCGAAGTTATAGAGAAGCTCACCCCGCATCTACGATCGCGCTGGTGCGATTACGCAGAAAACGACGCTTACGATAACGAACCTGAAATCGTTAAGCTGTCGGCGTTTATGATGCGCGAGGCCGACCGTGCGCTACGTCACGCATACTCGGGCGCATCGGTTAAGGAGCAAACAGCGGCTAAGCAACACGGGGGTCCGAGGAACGCTGCACCCCGCCGCGAAAACAAAGGGACACGGGAAGTCGCCGTCTTCACCGCAAGTGGGCATAATACAATGAATACAATGAAACCATGTATATGCTGCGGCGACTTACACAAGACCGTGGAATGTAGCAAAGTCAAACAAATGGATGTCGACCAACGCTGGGAGTGGGTTAAAATGGAAAGAATTTGCTACCGTTGCCTAAATTCACGCCATCCCAGATACGTATGTAAAGCCAAGAGCTGCGGCATAGATGGATGCGTCGCTCGTCACAACCCATTGTTACACCGATACATGTTGAACAATGGCCAGCCGACGACACAGGAAGAGCGCAACGAAAACGAAGCCACGGTGTTATCAGCGTCGACGTCGAACGAAAACGAAGTCCTTTTAAAAGTGTGCCCAGTTACCGTATTTGGCCCAAAAGGTAGCGAGAAGACATATGCCTTGTTAGACGAAGGATCTACAATAAGTTTGATAGACGACGGGCTCGCACGACGTATAGGAGCGAACGGGATAGCGAAACAATTAACAATCAAGGGCGTGACAGCTAAACGAAGCGAACCGAACAGCCGATTAGTGAGCATTAGAATACGTGGCGAAGAAAATGTAATGGACTATCCGATGAACGTCCGCACCGTCAGTGACTTAAAGCTTTGCACTCAAACGGTGGCAAGTAAATGTTTAAGTTACGCACACCTGCGTGACTTACCAACTTACACCCTATTAGAAAAGGCGCAGCCACAAATTCTAATTGGAGCCGACTACTGGCATCTTATAGCGTCGAGAGAGTTACGTATCGGCCGCAAGAGGGAGCCAGTAGCATCGAAAACCCACTTAGGCTGGACTGTACAAGGCACCGTCCCACGCGTCGCATGTAATCAAACCGAGACGGTGTTACATCTATACAACCAGCGAGTGCACCATTCAAACAATGTAGTTGACGAAGCAACGAGAGTGAACTTCGGAACAAAGCAAGTGACTGATTCATCGTTTACTGAACCAAAGTTGCTGCACGCACCGGAAGACAGCTGTCCCAAAGAGCGGGCGACCGCGCCGGTAGAAGAGGAAACGGTTTTTTACGCAACTGTTAAAGAGATGCCCTACGCGTGCCTGCCCGACGTTAAACGATTTTCGTCGTTCGAGAAACTTATTAGTACTACGGCGCGCGTCCTCTTATTCGTAGATAAACTTAGAAAGCGTGCCTCCGAACTGGGATTGGAACACATGCTGGCCGCAGAGCGCCTTTGGATTAAATGTAGTCAAGATCAAGCATTCGGCGTCGACATATTGCGCTTACAACAAGGGAAAGCATTGCGTACGGATAGTAAGCTGAAGAAACTAGACCCGTTACGTGTAGAAGGCATGCTGCGCGCTAGAGGCCGAATTAACGCGGCGAACGTTCCTGAGAATGCAAAGCAACCAATTATTCTTGATGGACGACATCCATTCACTCGATTGCTCGTCGCACGCGCGCATAATGAAGCCCTCCACGCCAACAGGGAAACAGTCGTTAATAACTTAAGGCAAAAGTATTGGATAACACGACTGAGGCCAACAGTAAAGGCAATAGAAAAGGAATGCGCGCTATGTCGTATAAGAAAAGCGGCACCGCGGAAACCTGTACTAGGTGACTTACGTGGGTGGCCGCAAGCAATATACTCAGGCAACGCAACTAATTTTCGTGGTGCAGCGGTAGAGCTACACGCAGCAGCGAGCGCATGGGAATCCTCGCTAAGGGAACACTTGCCTACACTAGTACCAAGGGGTGAAACACGTGATCAAAATTCGTCTGGGGCAGTTAAACCCGGTTCATTCATAGTGGACGCGAACCTCCCGCGCAACGTGTGGCCACGGGGCGTCGTGACACGGACGTTTCCGGGTGCGGACGGAATAGTAAGAAATGCGGAAGTGCGGACACAAGGCGGGCTGCTACGACGACCTGTAAGGAAATTAGCTGTCCTCCCAATCCAGGAAGAAGGCTCAGAACTCGCCGGGGGGAGAATGTTACGGACAGAGACACATTAATTATTTGGTAGCCGAAAAAAGGTTGGCTAACGCCATAAATCGTATCTACATGTGCAACAGTGCTACCGGAAACCTACACAGAATGGCATTTATTATTCGGTAGCAAAAAAGGTACTGCGTTATGAATAGCACTGCGTGTCGCATAGAATTACTAACAATCGCACCCACAAAAACCGCCGGCGCTTCTGGGAATCGGACGACGCTACGCCACGGAGCACCAGATGTCCTGCGCGCCAAGCGGACGCGTGCCTAGCAACGCCTACGATTGGTCGGCGACAGCGCGCCAACGACGCGCTGCCTTGCTATTGGCGGAACCTTTCCCGCGCGGTAGCCGCGCGCGCGTGCCCTTATGGCAATAGTATAAATAGGATAAGTTTATGGTTATTGGGGTTCATTCATCTCCGAACATCTGACCTCTCAGCTCTCACTATTGTCTTTCTTGTAAAGCTCATTGTTTTGTTAGTATCTTTGTTATTTGTAGTATCTTTAGTTGTAGCATTTATCGGTAGTTTCTTGTACAATAATAAAGTCTTACATAAGTTGTAATTACTCATTTTAATCCATTAATTTGGATAAGAGTATAGTCGCCCTCGGAAAATACCAACGGGGCGGCTACAGCGAGTTAAGTCTCCCCTTACCAACGGTAGTTATACGATTAAGATTTAATATGTTAGATATATATTAGACTTTATCTTTTTATCTTCATTTGTTTAAAAACTATTTGCAAATAATTTTATTTAAATATTAACTAATCTTATTTTTGCGTACTTCACTGTAAATTGATAACAAGGCAAATCAAAACAATACTAGGTATTTAATTTTGAAACAACCTTTCCTGCAAATAGATATTGTAAAATGTAGTTTAATTTCGCAAGATGCTGAAAAATATATCGTAGCCTTGTTTTTAATTAATTCTACTGACTGCTTTGTTGTTTTAATTCTTTGTTTTTGAATTTCACGAAACGAAAAATGAGTATTCTGACCCACCGAAATAATTTGGGGACCGGAAAATTTTCTCCATCCTGCCCGAGCGCAAGAAAGCTTTCGGGTCTGTTTAACTTGAATATTTTGTAGCCTTGGATTCTCAAATAAGTAAGTATTTGTAGCCCAGTGAGCCGTTCGATTTGTTGGATCGTTACAGTGGTACAGGCCCTTCGAGTATGAAAAGGTAACGTGAGCCGACAGGAAAATGTATGAGAGGTTTCGGAGATGGATGGGCGTCCTGCACACATGCAGAGCGTTCATGTCAGCTGCGTGTGTTTGCGTTATTGTTATAATATATGCCCACAACATGTGCATATGCAGCACAAAAACAAAACTGTTATGGATCGATAGCTGTACATAGAAGGTATTTGAGAAAAAATATTTATTACTGAAGGTTATTTATAGACTAGTAAACCCGCCCTCGCTTCGCTTCGGGTAACCATAGATAAACAAATAAATAACCCATGGTGACCACTAACAACACACACCCAGACTAAAAACGAGAATATACATAAAGTCATCATTCAAATTTCCATCTCGCGCGGAATCTAACACAGGACCCTTTGAACGGCGATCCTGCATGGTACCTGGTTAAAAAACGGTTAAAAACATTTTTAGTAATTTTTCTGTTTAGCGATTTTCTTTTTAACGCTCATATTAAGCTCAAACCCGTCTCTCGCGTCGACGAATAAACTTAAATAATTTATTTCAAGTAGGAAGATATTTATTGAAATACGTAGGTATGAGCATTAAATATTATGTAATACGAAACGTAATACGATCGTAAAAATAACCTGAATGGCTCTTTCGACTGGAAAACGAACCCAATACTACTCGGTTTGCGGGCAGGGTCACAATCAACTAGATTACAGGGTTGTCAAAATGTATTGCAACCACGATTGCAACCAACGAAAATTCTAACCTAAAATCTAAAAGCACCGAACAAGTAATTAGCACCAATTCTTGTGCTCAACAAAGTTTACTTTTAGAACCAAATAAGGCGCGGGTACAAAAAGCACCGTGAAACCCCGATAGTCTTTTTATCCTCTATCTACATGATTAGATCCGTCAACAATATTATCCGCCGCAGTGATGGATGACGCTATGCACGCCGGCAAGAAATTGATGATTGATGCGATCCACGCTGGATGTAAACAGCCCTTTGTGCACTAGTTTTACGAGCTCCGCGTACACGTACACAGTTAACAAAAGATACTACAAAGAAAATGAATACTCGAACCCTTTGTTGAAAATCTACGACGGAGCTGACGATACTTTTTATAAGTACCTTGTAGAGTTGTTTACTTGTATAGGCTTCAGCCTTCAACCCACTAACGGCACTACTGAAAACGGGTCTTTTCTCATCTTTGAATCATCTTTTCTCATCTTTGCGGATTGGTAAATGGGTTATTGGTTAACCCAAGTATCGGGATTTTTTTATATTGTCCGATATTTTATTGTATTGTATTCAGCGTTTATCTGTTCATTAATGGCTGATAAAAGATAGCCGTAGGTATTCATATATAGTAATACTGCATCGATATCTCAAGTTTATCCGGAGACCTGATAGATAGCACATACCAGGCTACCAGGCTACCAGGCTACCAGGAACGAAATGGTTGATATGGTTCGTTGGATGAGCTTATTACAATTTTATGCGGAATACCTAACTACTTTATTACCTTTATTAATTTTAACAAAAGGCGTTATATTCCTACTCCCCGCTTTGAGAATTTCAATTAACATAAGATGAGAAGGCAACACATTAATTGAAAAAAATATCATCGCTAAGTTAAAACTTCGTTCTAATTTTCTTATGTTAATACTTACAATCTAATTATTAATGTAATATTATCTTGTTTCCAAGTGAAATATGACTTAATTATATCATCTTCTTGGTCCTATTATACCTTCCATTAGTAATGTTTACTAATAATTTCGCGGAAGTCTTATATTAAAAATATAATTTTACTACATAGATATATCTTTATGAATTATCTTATCTGCTACGAAAATGAAGATTGGGTTGGCATTCAATTTATTAAATTAATCTTAGATCAACGATCTCGTACTAATAAATAAATGTCTAGGCTTCCAACATCTCTTAAACAAATAGACGCTCTGGTGTTAGGTCGAAATTATTTAAAGGCTTCAATATAGACATATTGAACGTTACACACTCATAGCCTCACATAAGTTCTCTGTTGTAGATTGGCGGCGAGGATTTAAAATGCCTTAAGTAAATACTGCTTACAAGCTAAATGGAACTGTAAACATAGGCAATAAAATTTATTTTAGCTGGAACTTGCAATTCCATATTGTCGTCGACTCAAGTATAATAGCATATTAAAATAAAATGATTAGTTATTTAAAACTATAAACACCTTCATTAAATCCCCCTAAAACATCGCTCATAATGTGTGAATTTTTTTGCGAGCGTGTATTATGGCTAAAATTCACGTGCTCTCATTTTGCCGGTATTTTGGAGCTGAAAATTCGTGAAACTGAAAACTCTTGTTAAAATTTGATACTTCATGCTGCTCAGAACATGCGGGACGCGATTATAGCTCTTATTACTTTGTAGTATGTTTTTGTTTATTGAAGCGTATCTACCTTTATTTTTTGTGTTATTTTTATAACTCGCTTCGTTCGGGATACTTGTTCCTAGGTACATTATTTATGTAAGTACAGTCGTATTTTTAAGCTATTGTATAGCTTTTATCGCGGGCCTTGAGCGCGGGGACCGAATTCAAAAATTTCGTAACGAAAATTTATTACACCCTACACACAGACATAGTTACTATGTCTATGCACCCACACATCGATAAATACCAGAACTTTTAACTGAGTTAACTAACTTTTACTTTATAACGGCTAAACCGATTTGGCTAATTTTAGTCTTGAAATATTCGTGGAAGTTCAGGGAAGGTTGCAGCGATGAGAAAATATGAAAAATTGCGAGCAAAATACTAAAAATATAAATTTTAATTTCCCATACAAATCTTACCTGTCAAACATTTGATTTTCGCCCCGTCGGTTCGGTGTTTTAAGAATAATTACATGTAGATCTGGATTAAATAAGGCGTTGGAATCGACAACATGTATTCATAATAGTCGAATTATCGCGTATTTAGGTTTAAAACATACAAAATAATAACATGACATAAAATAATGACACTACTTGAGGGTGATAGAGACAGTGCCATACAGGCAAGGCAAACTGTAAGGCACTGTCTCTGTCACCCACACGTCATTCACGCGCCAAAAGATCGTTGTAGGACTTAAATGTCAAATGTCAATTTTCTTTTTAAAAAGAATTACTTTGTCAAATGAAATAGTTCTTATGCTTTTGTTCAGAATATTTAAATCTTCTTTGCACAAATTAATGCATTACTTATCCGTTTCTAATAAAGATTAAAATGTCTTGCACCTATAATGTGACGTTATGATGTACGTATTCTTAATAGCGGCTACAAACTCACGCCGAGAACCCCCGAGAACACCCGAGAAGCGTGAATGTGATCGGTTTCTCGCAGTCTCGTTCTCGGGCTCGCCTGTGCTCGGATCGGTGTCGGTATTTTGTTTTGTTAATTTATATATAATGATATGCAATAGCTTTACCGCGGCAGTCTCCGAGTGCCACACGTCTTTTTTTTTAATAGATTGAAATAAAATGAACTCTATAAGTAAAGCCATAAGACATTTCTGAAAACTCGACACGAATTAGTAACATTATTGTGTAACATTCTTTGTTACTAGTCTACTGTGTCAATGAAGTTCCTAAGTAATAAATCTTAATATGTATATCTTTAAAGTACACACGGAAATAGGTAAGTTACTCTTATAAGTATTTTAGGTATCTTCTCCCTTATTTCTCTCAAATTAGATAGGAACCATCTATTCTATTCAGGAGAATAAAAAGTCCACGTCTCAAGTACTTAACTGCAAAGGCTGAATTTGAAAGGCACTCCGGAAAAGTGTTCGCTGGATAGAGCCATCCACGGGCTTAATTCATTCGACTTTCTTTGACAACTTAAGTAGTTCTGCATCGCCCTGTAACTTCTTTTTGGAGTTCATTCGTTTAATTACAGGTTGTATATTGCTGTTTTTCGTCTAGAAATATTCATTTTAATTTTACGATTTTTTTTTAATTTTTTCGTCAGCCGAGGCACCTTTTTGTAAGTGTCACTATGTAGTAACCAGACATATTATGTAAGTAACGTTAATGGTAAACAAACAACAAAGAGAGATCACTGGTATTATATAAATAATCAATAAATAATCTATTATTTTACGTGAGTTATAAGTGATACTTTACGCGTTTAAACGCGAGCCAGGTTTGACGAACGTGGTAACAGCGCCCTCGAAGTTTTATAGAACTCTTGCTTATGTTCAAGTTCAGAACATGAGCAATCGAAGATCGATTTCAGTTTCACCGTTCACGTCAGAATACTGAGCAATCTGAGTATGTTTCTTCTTCATCAGAAAGACCAAAAGGGCATCCTTTGCAAATTATAAGTGACGAGACTAGGTATTTTACAAAACATTTCTACATTCAAACTCCTACCGCTCCCCGTTTAGTAACTTAGTTCCGATAACTACGCTATTTTCATTACTTTTACGTCGGGGCTGGAATTTATTTGATCGTCCTAGAACTTTCTTGTTCATGACGTGTTAATTGAGAATGCTTTACTAACCGCTAAACATAGAGTTCCAGTTTAGCACTGCGAGACCTGCGAGTAAGGAAAAGTTTGGACGTTTTGTTATGGCTGACGGCAAAACATTAATGGACCAATATAGGGTAAGGGTGTAATGACATCCGAGGATGTTTTAGCATGTTCTACCACAGTGTAGATTAGAAATAGATCTATGTCACTCAAAAGCTTCCAATAATTATGGTTTGAGTTATCTAATTATAATAATCTGAACAGACGGTTTTGAGTGCTTTTCGAAGCACGAAATCGATCAAGAAACTAACTTATTTCCGACGGTTCATTCGTTGAACAAGTGAGGTTTTCTTGTTCCCCTTTATACCTACATAAAATACAAACAGCGTTACTACAACTATCTCTGCCGATCAATGATCGACTCTATATTTGAGTCATCGAGCATAATATGGAATTTCTATTCTCCACCAAAACCAAAGTTATTACCCGTGCTTACAGTTCAATTTAGCTCGTCAGAAAAATTTACTAACAATATTTTTAGATAACGCCGTCAATCTTAAATCCTACTTCCTACTTCCTACTAATATTATAAATGCGAAAGTTTGTAAGGATGTATGTGTGTGTGTGTGTGTTTGTTGCTCTTTCACGCAAATACTACTGAACGGATTTTCATGAAACTTTGCAGTAATATAGCTTAGACATCGGAATAACATAATTTGTTAAAATTTATAGAGATTTATGAAGGGACTGGTTTCCCGAAGCGAAGCGAGGGCGGATTTACTAGTGTACCATAATCGCTTGGCCGAACGCTGGCCATGCAATTATAACGAATTCCAAACCAAATTCAAACGGAGTATAGCTAGGATATGAACACATTGCGTTTTTATAATGTCGATGTCAAACATTGGTGTTCATCAATTTATTTTGTTTCACAAAACCGCAATTGTTACTAATTCTCTCTATAACGTGTTTCCGCACGAATCAACTACGTATTCCAATAAAACCGAGCCGAAGTGTAGTGGTTAGATAACGAGCTCCAATTTATGGGAATAAACAAAATAATAATCCGCAATTAACGTTATTGCGATCGCATTTGTGGAAATGCAAACCAAATAATAATTCGTGCGCTCATAGCTGTACGGCTTGCGTGGTTCCTCGGTAAGCAACCGAGTTAAGTATTGGCCGCAGTTTAACATATTATACCTAAATATTTTATCAATCATCATCATCACCATCATCTCAACCCATCACGGCCATAAGGCCATAGTCCACCACGCTGGCCAAGTGCGGATTGGCGGACTTCACACTCTAAGAGTTTTGCGAACTCTCCGGCATGCAGGTTTCCTCACGATGTTTTCCTTCACCGTTTGTAGCAAGTGCCATTTAAATGCTTAAAACGCACATAACTCCGAAAAGTCAGAGGTGCGTGCCCTGGGATTCGAACCCGGAACCTCCGAATAGGAGACAAATCCTTAACCACTAGGCTCACCGCTGCCAATAATTTATTTGAAAGTCATTTCGGGAAGTCTATGAAGCTGGATATTTACGCTTCATAACTATTAATTGTAACACGGTAGTTAAATGTACTTATATTTTAATGCGGTACTGCTGACCGCTCACTAACGTGTGTTTTACAATAATATTTGAAATCATTTTCATAATATTCGAAGACTTGCCTTACAGTTTGGCCATGAAATATATGTAAATACTATAACACATGAGTTTTAATCGTCACGGAAACTACACGGTTTGTTATCATAGATACGGCTACTCACGATACATAACCAGTTGTATGGATGGTGATCACGGCTGTTGAGCCATCGGGGATCTAAATATCGGCGTACAACGTAAATATAATAAAATGAACTCTCATATAATAAAATGAATGCATAATAAATAAAAGTTTTAAACCTTAAATATAGCAAGTAATCCACTCACATCACATTCTCCTAAACATTTCCATTGTAAGTATAGACACAAACCTCTAACGGCTTTTTTTGCGTAGACAATGCACTTCTGCTAGGTCACACTCATATATGAGGTTCACAACAATGTGAGAAGCTCACATTCTTATATTAAATCTACTCTGGCCGCCGAGAATAATGATTTGCGCACTATTGTAGGATTTAAAAGAGTTAATTTAAACTGTTACTTATTAAAACTCTGATAGGCGAGGTCGTTTAGAGAATGTACAGTAATTCTCACTAGGTCGCAGTTTCTCGGCAGTTTTATTACAATGTCGAAGGCTCGTTGGGATGACCTTCTACTGAGAGTAACGATGCTTCGCTGACTCGTAGGCAAGAGTTTAAGTTTCAATTCCACCTGCTTAAAACTACTTCATAGTAGAATGCTCTGGATTTACGTCAGGGGATGTTTTATTAACTTAGCATGTTTAACTTAGCATATTTTTTACTCGCTTTTAACACCCCTGTATATTGTGTCTATATATGCATTTGTATATGCAATGGAATTTCATATTTTTTAATGTAAAACAAAACTATCGGATTCCTGACGAGACGTGTAACTCTCTTCCGACTCTTATAACTCTCCGACTCTCTAATTCATCAAGGCGACTACTCTATCTTCATAGGTATTACATATTATTTCTCGCACTGCGATGAGCTCGTAGGTATAACTATGTACACTAAGTACTACTGATTGTATGTGCCTAGTTCATTTCAGAAAAAATAAAGTTTTGAATGTTAAAACTTTAATAGTAATATGTGAGTGAAAGTGATAGTTTAGAATATTTAAATGCAGAGAAATTATTAACACTATGACAAACAGTCAAAATAATTATTTCGAGATTCACGTTTTTCATTACACGCTATGATTTATTGTAAACAAGAACATATTACGTTTTTTTCATAAATATACTCTTTAGAGATTAAAATTACGAAGGTTTAATCGTGCAGCCATTATACAGTAATTAAGTAATTAAGTTTTGTTGAATATCGTAGAATAAAGTAGTTTAATTTATATTATTACATCGTTCATTGATAATGGAATCATCTGAGTTTAATTCTAAGAATAACTTTACGTAGGATAAGACACCTAAATCTTTTTTTATTTTATTATTAGCCTTTATATTATTTCTTTGCAACAAATTTTCACACCTCCTAGCTTAAAATATGATAATATATTATGATGAAATATCACATTTTTTGCTGACGACTTCTACTATAAATACACAATCGTCCAAAACTATAAATAGTTTTCGAGATTTCGTGATTAAAAGTAAACTTTTTTCTATCAAGGTGTTATTTTAAGTTTCTTTATCTAGGAACCCCAGCAGTGTATTAATATACGTAATATTAATAAAAATCTGGAGCAAGTCGATAATTCTCTAGGTCACTTACTCATCAGATCCGTTACAAAGTCGAGGACTTATTTAAGCGACCTTTCTTCGTAGAGACTAATGATGCTCGGCCATCGCTAGTAACAGGTCAATTTGCATTTTACACAGTTTCTAAAATTGCTTCACACTTCTAAAATTAAAGTGATAGAAATTCACTCTAGCGAACGAAATTATCTAACTTCGTACTTCGAACTTTAAAACAAATAAACAGCACGAGTTTAAAATTTTTGTGACTGCTTTTACGGTGGAATTTAAATTAAGTTTGTGTTTTAGTAGTTTTAAACTACGATGTTCTAAGTTTAAAAAACGTTGAAGCGTTGAGACTGGGTTACTACCTGGCACATAAAACATTTTCATTAGGAACATTAAAAAGAACTAAAACATAATACTTCGTACACATAGTATATCGACTATCCTAGAGGGTAATCTAATGAATCACATGGAATAATCCTTCTAAATAGATTAGATTAGGGCTCGCAGATGGGGCGACGGGATTACCCAACCAAACCCATAGAGGTTTCTTTGCAATCTTTAAATTATTGCCACAGCCCAGGGCCTTCTAATTGTATTGAGATTAATGGGTCTGATAACCTTAGCGTCATTTACGAATCCCTTTTGAAGAACTAAAGGAATACTGAAAGGAATGCCGTTTCAAAAGAGTTAGTTTCAATAGATTTTCAATTTGAAAATGTCTCCGGTTTTGTCTCAGTAGTATTTTTATTTCACAATAAATAATTGAGCTTTCATAGCTTCAGGAATTTGACTAAGTAAGTATGTATGAAATTTAAACCGATGGATGAATTTAGTTACCCAAAGCGTAGTAAAATAAATTATAGAAATATCATTGAAATTGCTACAGAGATTAAAAGAATAACGTTCAGATCACTCGCCTACAAGAAACGATAAGCATAATTAAGACCTTGAAAAGGACATAATAATAGTTTTTGTTTAGGAAATGCTTTTATTTTCGGTAGTTTTACTAGTATTTTTAACCAACTTCAGTGCGACCGTATAATATATGCTTTCTTATAATTTTTTCGTCGCTTATAAACCGATTTTGATTACTTTTGTTAGAAAGTATTTATCTAAATAGGTATGGTCGCACGATAACGCACGCAGACTTCAGGGTCTGATGATGTCATCTCAAAGAAATCTAGGGAAATTTTCGAAAATTGTAGGGGCGACTAGTATATTTGTTAATGTTTTCAATAGGTGTATGAAAGTACTACATTTTAATGAAGGTCTGGAGTCGTTCTGATAAAGCCGAAAGACAGTCGAGGGACCTCCTCAACGATTTACAACAGTTACCTTATATTGTAAAGTATTCATTAAATTGTTTTAAATGTATTAATTCGTATAAATTAAGTCATGAGAACTTAACACCTTGATGGGTTGAATTAAGCGCCATCTGGCAGGTAGTTTTGGAGTTATCTGCTTGTCGATGTCAAAGTCGGTTATGTTTTTTTTGTAAAAAGTATTTATGTCATTTAAAAACTATAACGCAAGCGAACTGAAAAAACAAGTTCCTTTAGTACATAGTATCTCAATGGTTCCTTTAAATTATTTGCTTTTCCAACTGTTAAAACTGTTGGAGGACTAAACACGCTGGTACCTACTATATTGAAAACGTAGTAACCTCTGTCACGACTGTTAAGTTTCCCAATCAAGATAATTCGAGAACAGTAATTATCCCCAAGGGCGGAACCATTAAGGGCTGTAGTTGCTATCGTGGGAGTATCTCCAAGGGCTAGTACTAAATTTACGACTGAAAGTTTTGCTACAATTTGATTACTTAAGTGGCAATGTGTGTCGCGATCTAAGTGGTTTCGAATGGGTAAAATAGGAGCAGACAATAAGTTTAAAATTCTATGATTTTAAGTCAAAAGTTTTTCCACACCAGGCGAACAACATGCAGTTAATTTTTATTTTCACAAAGAATAATATTAAAAATAAAATGATTTATTGGCTCTCACAAAAGGTCTTAAGTACATAACATATAGTTAATTGATTCAGGCGTTACTTTGCGGAACTCCATTATTACAGATTAGATGTTAATCTACTTTGCAACAATCCGCGAGCAAACTCGTATATATGATGGTGTATACTTTCATGCAAGTAGCACCTCCCTCCCTCCCACATAGGAACATGCAACGAACAAAGAATGTATACACCAACATATACAACACCACCAACACGTGTTTCGCCCCAAAACAGGGCATCATCAGGGTAAGTAGACTCTACGACGGTCGGTCACAAAGTGAGGCTCTGGCCCGAGCGGTCGTCTTTTATACCCTTCCAACCCGCCCCTATCTGTCGTATGACCTAATTAAGTTGACCAAAAGTGACGTAATCCTACCTGGCTGCTAATTAATGATCACAAACACTGCGACAGACAGGTAATTAAATCTGATCACGCGTTGGAAAAATACGTAATAAGGGCGAGTTGGAAACGTCAATCTGTTCATTCAGCAGTGTAACATTACTAAGATTATCATGCCTAATAATTTCTAACTGTTCAAGTACGCTAAGTTTTAATCCCTTATCCGCTGTATACAGCCAGGTAGGATTACGTCACTTTTGGTCAACTTAATTAGGTCATACGACAGATAGGGGCGGGTTGGAAGGGTATAAAAGACGACCGCTCGGGCCAGAGCCTCACTTTGTGACCGACCGTCGTAGAGTCTACTTACCCTGATGATGCCCTGTTTTGGGGCGAAACACGTGTTGGTGGTGTTGTGTATGTTGGTGTATACATTCTTTGTTCGTTGCATGTTCCTATGTGGGAGGGAGGGAGGTGCTACTTGCATGAAAGTATACACCATCATATATACGAGTTTGCTCGCGGATTGTTGCAAAGTAGATTAACATCTAATCTGTACATAACATATTTACGCAGATTATTACACACAAAGTTTAATAACATTACCAAGAGTAGCTAATAACATCTAAAATTAGAAAATTAGTCGTTCGCTGCAGTAATTACTCCCCGGGGTGTGGTCATTAAGTTTATATCGCATCCGCTGTAGCTTGCGAAATTTACGATTTTAAGTTTGCCAACGGCATCGGCTTAAATCAAATTCAGTATCGGTTTAAGTTTCCTCATGAAGATGTCGGAAGCGTTGATAAATTTACTGTAACTTTATGTTTGAAGTTCAAACAAATCGGTTTTAGTACACCGGTGAGATGTATGTTCTTTATTTCGGATAAAAAATTTGTTTTCAACAAGTTACATTTTAGATCGGAGTTTGTACTTTAATTTGCTTCTATTTATAAAGAACTGGAATAACTTGTCCACTTCGCTGTACCCGCCTTCAAGAAGCAAGTGAATCGTCTTTAACTAAGTTAGTGCGCTCAGTATCAAGGATTTCATCGCCACTTACTTTCAGGTGGAATTGTTGTCAAGTAAAGCACTCGTAGAACGCTCGCTTGGAACGAAGTTGCTTGTTGCATGCAAGTTCAAGTATCAGAATTTTAATTTCTGGCATCTGACAAAAATCTTCTGGCCATTTTTTGACGACCCGAATAGCGCAATGGATAACATACCGGATCGCTGTTCCGAGGGTCCTGGGTTCGATTTCCAGCGAGGCGGCAATTTGAATGATGAATTCAAATTTCCGTTCTCGGTCTGGGTAGTGTGTAGCGTTATAAAAAAATCCAGCTTCCATCCGTACTGTGCGTTAAGGAACTTTTCTCCAAAAATCTGGAGTTTTTGAATCCTTCATCTCCCGTTAATTATAAGCTTTATATAGCCACGGTATTTAAATGTTATAAACAAGTAAACACTCTAGCACATACACAAACGTTGATAAAAAACAATAGTTACGAGTACCATCATAAATTCTACGACTAAGAAATGATCCAATAACTCAGCTCGCTTGATACTCTAATAAATCTAAATTAAACCCACATCAACAATACTTAAGCCAACGCAATTTTAAGTTTTCTAAAACACATCAATATTAAAAAACATCGAGAATGTATATTGATAAATCCGCTGCCGAAATTGGGGGATTACGATGAATCCGCGCGCGAATCCGCCATTAATCACAATAAGACGAACGCAAACAACGGGTGCTATCTGGAATATTCCAGAAAGATCTCCGGAGAAACTTTGTCGAAACTTAGCAGGTGAAACGGTTTAAATGAATCTCTTTTTGAATGGCAAGAGATTACAAAGAGCTTTTGTTAATACTTCCAACATTGTGTTATAAACTTGACTGTAACTCTAACTTTACTAGAAAGTCATTATAGTTAAATTAAACACTTCTAGGATAAGCCTTAAAATTTAGTTTAAATGAAAGCCAAATACAGGATATAAATTTGTTTTTAAGGTTTTTAACTTGTCACAGCCGTCTTGACGTAGCTAAAACCAAGAAGTTAACGACAGACGCTTTACTCGGCAAGGAAATTTCTATATTGCAGGGAAATCTATACTATAATAAAACTGTAGGAGCACGTGTTCTGTACATTGAATATTTTTTTGAAATTTCGACTAAGGGGCACTTACATATCGAGATAGAACTCAAAATTATATTTTTTTTATTTATTGTCTGTCTGTCTGTCTGTCTGTCTGACCGATCATCACGCTTAAACCACTGGATGGATTTCATTGAAACTTGGTAAAGTTATTACCTATATACTGGTGTCTATTATAGGCTACTTTTTTTTTCGAATAATATTTAGGTTCCCTAGGGATAGGTGACTAAAGTTTGTATGGAATTTTTTTATAACGTCGTCCGATTTACTTCAAATTTGCAACAAAGGGTTATCACTTAAATTAATAGAATACGTGTTTCTCAGTTTTTAGATATTTTGTAAGGAAAAGAAAAAAAACGCAAAAGAATGCGGGAATTTGTAAATTTTTAAGGTAACTTTCTGACTAAACTGAAAATGATTTTAACCCCATGTTTAAAAATTATTACAGTGAAATAAGTAATTTTCAATGTAAAATCAGTATTTAAAAAATAGCCAGCAAAGGATGCAAAAATGGGGATAAAGTTGGTACAATTAGAGGTGCAGTGTTTATTCGAGTTGACTTAAGTTTTGTCATTTTTGTTGCGGGCTTAGATTTTTGTGAGACTTTCACTGAGAGATAGAGAAGGTTCTGGAGCAAAACACAGGCCACTTATTATCCTGGAATTCCAGCGGAATCAGGATTCACGCTGGAAAAACTACTATGCGCGAAGGTGCGAGTTTCATTTTTATAGGACTTTCACTGGGAGATAGAGGCAGTTTTGGAGCAATATACAAGATAATTTTATCCCGGAATTCCGTGGAATCCTTATTCACGCGGGAAAAACTCATATTCGGGAAATAGGTCGCGGGTTCAGATATTTATGGGACTTTCAGAGGAAGGTAGAGGAGGTTATGGAGCAGTATATAGGCTACTTTTTGTTCCGGACTTCCCGCGAGATCGAGATTTACACGGGAAAAACTCCCTCCACTCAACTGCTCTGTAGAAGTTGTGAAAAAATTCATTAAACATTTTCGCGCGCCAAAAATACTCGCACAATGCGAATTCTGTGGCATCCTACTAATATTATAAATGTGAAGATTTGTATGTTTGGTCCTCAATCACGAAAAAACGGATGAATGGCTTTGGATGAAATTTGGTACACGGATAGTTTATAACCCAGAATAACACAGGACACTTTTTATCCCGGAAATCCCGCGGGATCCGATTTTACGCGGGAAAAACTTCGACGAGTATGGGTATAGCTTCATAACAAACATATTAATATAAAAGTAACAAGGCTGTCTTTCCGAAAATCCCGCGGGATCGGGAGCTTATCCCGAAATTCCTACGGGAGCGAGACCTACGCGGCTGATACTTACGGGTCCCGAAGCGAAGCGAGGGCGGTTCGCTAGTGATTTAATAAAATTTGAGTGAGAACGGCAGCTTAATAATTTTATGTCGCTGTAGATTTTCATCGGTCATTCTAAATGAAAAATAATAAGAGAAACGAGAAGACGATAAGCAAAATAATACATCCCTATACAAAAAAATAATTTGTAATTAATATTTAGTACCAAGCCTCACTGCCCGCAAGATTCGAGGCAGAGGCCTAATACCTACTCGCAAGACTAACCCAATAATGCAACACCTTGATTTACTGCAAACTGTTTTTACTATTGAGTTACGTTTGGGTTTAATAAATAATTTATATCCTTTAGTATAATCTGAAAATGCCAAACCTACTAACGATCTTAAACGAAGTTTCAGTATCACAAATTTAAAGTTAATGTAGGTACTTTGCAACTATCCGCGAGCAAACTATGTACTATGATGGTGTATGATTGCATGCAAGTCCCTGCAAGTCCATTATGCATAAAGAAAATATCAGCTTTGGGGTGACCAATACATTTTTCGTCTAAAATGGACACCCTCAAGGCAAATAAACACAAAATTAAATGGTGATAAGTCGCAAACGTTAAAATTAGTTTTCCCACGTCAACGTACCTATCAGCAGTATTTATTTATCTGAATAAATTCAGTGAATTAAGTTTGAAAAGCAAACAATCAGGTACCTAGACAGACAGACAGAGTTACTTTCGCATTTATAATTAGTGTGTGTTAAGTGACTTCTATATTTTAATACCGTTTTAACCAAGAAAATAATTTTAAATATTTTGCGTGATTTATGTTAGGCATCTAACATAATAGCAACTTTGTTGGTGCTAATCCTTTCAATTTGGTACGAGTTTTAGATGGCTTAGTTGTAATCTTATTTAATGCTTCGTGTTTAATTAAACTTAAATCCATTAATGACCCACACGTCTCACACAAGTCTCCAACACGCTACTCGAATGTGAATTGGTAAAGAGTTAAGAGTAATGAGTTAGCAGGCAACACAAGTACCTAGTAGATTTTACGACACCCAAAGGCTTAACAAACGTAGCTTTATATGCCTTCAAGTCATGGAGATGCTTAAGAGGATTTTGCCGCTAGTTTCCAAGCACAGAATCACATTCTTTTAACTCGTCAAGCACATTTTGTATCGAGCCTGTCGACCCAAATTTCAGTCTCAGAAGGACTATTACGTTGTACGAAAATATCACGAATTGAAGAAATTGACGAAATGTAACTCTATCAGAATTAGTAATTTTCATAGTGGATTTTGATTATTTAAATGGGAATTTCGAGCGAAATTGAATTTATTGTAACAATTGTCAATGCATCTACTAAAAATACGTCGAAAAACTAAATGTCAAAACTATTATGTTGTCGGTGTTTGTTGCAATTCAAAAACAAAGTTCTTGTTGAAAGACCCTATATTACTTATAACAGTTTATAAAAAAAATTTAATACTTTTATACATTGACATTGCTTTCCAAATGTCAATGTATGAAATCTCACTTAGTAGATAGTTGATAATACGAGTAACAATTCTGTTTTATACCTGTAATCGACCGCTTGATGTATGCAGCAGATGCAATTTCAAATTTGACGTAGTTGCAAGCTTCAGATATGACTACAAATTAGTTTGGAGGTAACTCCAAGTTGGAATTAACCGTTTTAAATGTAAGCAGCACACGCGAGAAAACTTTAAGTTAAGTTTCGTCTAGACTCAGTAGAAACTCATTTACTTGCAAACTGGATTTGTCGTGTGACGACAGGTAAGTTGGTGTGACTTGATTCGTGTATGCAAGATTCATCAGCTTCTGCAAAACGAGTGCACTCTTGGAACTTGGAATTTGTGGTAATCGGGATTCGACTAAAATGATATTCGAATAAAATACTACCGGCCATGTCAATTTACTACTATTTTAATAAAGAGATATCACACCAGGGCGTATGATCATACTAAGAAATGGCTAAATAGAAGTATTAAATTATCAAATTAATAGTTTGAAAGACTGAAATCACCCTTGTATAAAGCTAAGTGAAGTGTTAATTCAAAGCAATAAATGTACACCATGCGATTACCGTGCTTAGTTTCCTTGTGTGGAAGCAATCGTCCCCGGTCCACGAGCAACGCTCGCACCGTTCAAGGATACGAAATACGGAACCACTATGAATCGTTGAACAACGTCAGTCTGTCAATTCGTGTCCCTGGACGGAGTCTACGTGTGCGTTGCCTGAGCGCGCAATAAGGGTCGCCGTTTTTGTACTCACCATTTGGCGTCACCGGCGAGTGAGGTCCTGCTGTCAAAGCCCGCCCATACATAAATAGTGACAAGTGATATTCAGACAAGTGAGAAGCGACAGTGCCACAAACTTATCTGACCCAAAATTGGAACTAATGCAAATGTTATACTGTTGTCAGACCAAGACAAAGACAGTAGCGCCCTTCTTACCGGGTCAGATAAGTTTGTGGCACTGACAGCCAGACCTCACTCTACACTAGCGCCTATAGCGGTGAATTCACACGCCTTTACCCTCATTATGTATGTATTGATAGTGAGTTAGTTTTTTATATGCCTTCCCTACTTGTATGTCCGTTCGACATTCTCTTCAAAGAAAATAGATTCCCGAAAATTACATGTTACTGAAATAATATAACAATTAGAACCTAAAGTAATATGAGTAACCTTAAACTTCAGGAGTTTTCTACGGTCTAGTTTGTTATTGACCAAATAATAAGAAATTATATACCTACGATACGGAATCCATGTGGTAACCGACTCACATTTCACCAATTTTAAAATGTAAACATGTAAATAAGAGTGATTACTGAACCAGGCAACGTGTTAGAATTGTAATAACTGTTTAAAATGTAAGCGGCGCAGGCCCAAAGTTGTGGTACTGTCTGTATCTCATTTAGCACCAAACGGAAACACAAAATCCCCGTATAAACTTGGATTTGCGGAACGTTTGAACAAACTTACATTGATGAATATATTCTGAATACGTATAGCTGAATAGAAATTAAAATACAAGCAAGTGTTACAGATATGAATGAGGCAACTCTTAATGCATACGGGTACTCACGATTTATAATTGCTTCCCTTCGTCCCAGTTGCATGGATGCATGTAACTCGGTCATAATATCCGTAAGATAATTAAAAATCGAGAGTACCCATATGCATTTAAAATCTTTAGGGTCCGCGATGATAAAAGTTTAAAAACTTAAGAGAAGTTATATAAGAAGTCCAGTGGGAATTCGAAAAATAATAAAAACTTATGTGAATTCCTGTTCAGTGCAAAAAGTACTATTTTTATTCCTTATACCAGAGGTGAGTAATAAAATCTTCCCTCAGTGGGTGCCGACATCACAAAAGGGACTTATTGTATAATTTTATGTGTCTTTATGTGGCTTTTAATAGTTTAGGCTCAACGATGAGGAATAGGCCACTAAATAACTCAGTTTAGACAATAATTTTACTTTTATAACTAAAGAGTGCCCCCATCTTCGCACGGACATAATGTTGGTATGTAATAAACTAAAGGGTTGTTATAAGTTTTTTTTTAATCGGTCCAGCAGTTTTTGAATTAGGTAATTAATTGTTACAAAAATCCAGAGATTCAAATATTTCGTCTTTATAATATTTATACCTACTACAGATAATAAAGCTACATTTGTATAGTCACTGTGTACGTATGGATACTATGATTCCCTATGGTTTTTTTTTACCAACTGTCCTTGTCCTCACACATAATCTTCACTACTAATATTCCACCACTAATATTCTAACACCGCCTGTTAACCCGACTGACCTCCTAGTAGTCCCTAAATTGAGTCTTGTTCTAGATCAGTCACAGTGGTCATGGGCGGTAGCGGAAGGGTGGTGCATGCTATTTGCTCTCTTAATTCCATAAAAAAACTTAGTAGGAATATACAATGTAATAAACGAATGTACATTAAGACAGGTGTACGCACCTCTGTGTGTCATTTTATGTGTAAATTTTTATTGGGATCTTTGGATAACCAAACACAGGCTTGCAAAATGTGAAATATAAACATGATGTTACGATAATCACTTTACATTCGAAATAACATTACAGTAATGAAGAACCGAGAGACCATAAAAGATTTATTAGCATGTAGGCCATCAAATTATTGCTCGCTTGCAAATATTTCGGGGAATAAACATACCTAATATCATTTTGTTGGGAGCATTGCTAATTCCACACGCTCGTGGTTTTAGAACCATCTGACCATAAAGCGGTGCGCCATAAATGGTTTTAGCTTTTTGCGATATTTTATATGTTCGGGTGATATGTTTTACATTGGCGGATCTCTAATATAAATGGTAATTTTAGGTTCTATTTCATCGCTAAATACGAATTAATCATATTCAAATTGGTCAATTCTGGCGTATTTTGAAGAGAAGAATTGAATTTTCACAAAATTTCAATGCAGATAACGGATAAAATATGATAGGCAATGCATGTAGGTAAAACACAAATAGAAATGCCTCAATTTAACCATTTTAGGTATAATTATTTTGGTGGTTTGAGATCCTCAATGATCGACCTAATTTGGCAACAACGGGCGCGGTCGATTGGTGAAATGACCACTTGTGGCACAAAAATCTTAGCGTATCGGTGTTCTTAAGGAGAAGTAAAGCAGTCCCAATTGTTATCGTTAAATAATATCCTTAAGCCATATCGGAGGCCTTCTGGCGGCATATAAACTTTCGATACTCATGTTGGCCACTAACCCCTCCAATCTGCAATGAAACAGCGTGGTGGAGTGTCTCAATACTCAGGCATACGAAGAGACCAGTGCTTATTAGTGTGCCATTAATGGCCATTCATGTTATTGATTTTTATCAAATTTTATATTATACCTACTGTGGAAGCTTTTAAGACGTATTCACGTCAAATTCATTTCGGCTCGAGAAGAAATGTAAGGTACAGTCGCGCAACATATTGCCTGATGCCAACTAGGCTGACACGATACAATGGTTCCACCGTCTGGCAATCTTCCATGCATAAAAAGTTTTTCTTACTAAATTTTCATATCAAAGACGTTTCAGTTTCTCCGCAATATGATTTCTATAGAATATTTATTTTCCATTGCGAGGACTAACAAAAAGAAATATACCTAAGCGTTCAAAAAGCGTAACATTTTCGCAGAAAGGTAATAATAAATGGTAAGAACCTTTACTTTAGGAATTATCAAAGAAATCCCTGACCAAATTAGAAGAATGTTTTGTTAATCAAGGTAGAATTAATCTTACTTCGCTATAATAGAATAATACTTCACTGTGAGGGAATTGAGATTTTCGTTAGACCCTTTACTAATAGCTTTTTGAATGTAGGTACTTTGTTCGCTTGAAATAAATAATGATAATACTGTTCATTATTAAATTATAATCATACCTACTTGAAAACACTTTCATTTAACGAGAGAGGACAGCGTGGGACGCGCTAAATAAGAAATTTATTGGAAATATGGCGCAAGATAATTAAACTGATAACTAAATATTGATCTGAATCACGCTTTTAACACTTTTTCAAGATTCAGTTATTTCACGACCCCATGGTGCACGTCTTACCATACCGGACTGCCGTTCAAAAGTCCTCCAATTTTTTAAGTACCCTGAATAAGTGCTCATCAAACACAATATTTTTGCTATGGTGACATTTTGATCGTTTCTGAAGGGTCCGTTCACACAGACCGGCAAAGGAAAACGCAAAAAGGAAAAGGCAAAGGAAAGCAGATTTTATCACGATGGAAACAGAGTTTTGAGTAATGTTTATTTTTGTGTATGCGCTTCTTTTGTCATTACGAATGCTTGAACGCGTTTCGTGTGAAATAATAAGAGGAGTCGACCGGCTCTGTTTGCGTGCTCTTTTTCGCTGTGGCTTCTCGCTGGCCTGTGTGAAATAGTTGGCGGCTCCGATCTGGCCAATTCCTCTGTATGAAAAGAAAACATGCGAGCCGATGCTCTCCGAGCCGGTCTATGTGAACGGACCCTAAATGTTCTTGGACGTAACCCTTGTAGGTACAAATAACACCACAAAAAAGAAATTAAGTGCCGCCCCATGGAATTAGCATTACATTACGTACACTTAAACGATTTATTTTTATTCATACCTATAGATAAAGGAGGTAATCTTTTGATTGAGGCCAGTTCAGTTTCAGGAGTTATGATTGATTTCCTACACAACCATGTTACATAATCGTTTGTCAGTTCGGATTTCCTCACGCAAATACCAGGGACACATAAACTGTGGCGATAACCACGCACGACGATAATTAGATCAATTTGGCCGAAGATTATCGGAGTCGACCCGCCATCGTTGATCGCCCGCAGGCCGTCTTGATACGATTAGACCTGAATTGATTACACCGTTACAGGTGGTTACCTCATAATTTATTGATGTGAGAACAGGAAAACTTAGGGAAAAATAAAAGGACTCTAATGTTTCTGAACAAAGTGAGTCTGTATAGATGATAATATTAAGCTTAAATGCGGGTTTTATTGCGTTTATAAAGACTCCTGTAATCGTTTTTGTCATACGTCATCAATAAACAGAAATCTACCAGTTACCTACAGATTTATTAAATACTGCATCATGTAATCTTATGTTTATTTCCAACCGAGTGACATTCCAACTGAATTATGGAGATTATTATTGTAATAGTCATTCGACAATTCGACAAGTTTAATCCAAACAGCAATAAAATCAACTCCGATAATACCACCATTTTGTGTAAAATTTGTATGCAGAATTTGGAAACAATACGTTGTTAGTGAAATATTACGGTGCACTCCATTGAATGAGGACAGTTCGGCGTATTGCGTGACCCAGAATTTAATTATGTGTGTCACAATTTATGGTACCCAACCACGTGTCACGTGACAGGAACTAGAAGTATACTTGATAGTTTCATCTATTGCCAGGTTCTGAAAATAGTCAGTAGTCATTTCTCAGCAGACGTTGTCCTGCGACTGCGACATATTCGTGATGCTCAGACAAGCATACAACTACCAAACAACCAGTTATTTATTCCTTCTTTCTTGGCCGGCAACCCATCGGTGATACCTTTGATATACCTAATTCATATCTGCTCATGCTATAAACACAAAAAGCGCTATGAACACTTGTCTGTATTCGTAACCTTATTATAGTTTGGAAATCTAAAAAAAGTCACTTATCCCATAAATCATTTCTTAATTTAATCTTTCTTCGATTTCTACTCGATCGAAGCTGTGATCAAAAACTAATAAAGAATAAACCAGTTCAAAGAATCCCGTCTAATAAACTAAAACTTCTCTAACGCGAAACAAGAGTACAAGTTATTAATAAAATCGTCTAGCGAGTGAAGACGTTCTCAGAGTACCAATAGAACATTTATTCAACTAAAGTAAGTAAGTTAGAACGGCTCGAACTCGCTGGAATATAAAACGCTGCTAATCTATTTCTTCGAGCGGCGCGCAAGAAAACTTGCAAGATTAAACCTTCAAGTATCAGGAATTTCTCCAAGTTTGATTCTGATCACGCGCGCAAACTTCCTCGCACCGGCACGATAAGGCAGAAGCTGTGAAATAACAGTTTCATATCAGAGTTATTTTTCTACTAACTCACTCCACTTCGAGGTTATCTAAACCTTTGAGGTATAATGTCTTAATATTCCGTACTGCTATGGTGCTTTGGCGCCGCGCAAATGTGACTCTTATCATTTACCTACCTCTCTTGAACATTACCCCTTTTTGTTTTACTATTTATGATATAAGTAAAATGTACGATACTATTAAGGAAGATTTCTTATTTTATTCGAGTTACAGAGGTGATTGACTGTCAGATACAGTCACAAATTAATTGTCAAAAATTTGTCCAATATCTAAATAAATTGACAATTAAGTATTAGCAGTTTGGGCATTTCTCGTGGTCCATAATACATACATGATACTTGACGTATTTTACGTTTAACACCGATTCTAACTGCAAAATCATAATTTAATCATAATGTATAAACGAGTACTTCCTTTATTGGTCTAAAGAGGTGTCGGCCACTCACTAATAGACGGATAGAGATACCTATACATGCGAATTGTTTTGAGCCCTGCATACATTGCTTATGCCTTCCTACTAAAGAGTAAATGTAGTTCATTGTCGAAGCTTATTACTAAACAATTAATATGTGTATTGTGTGCTTATTTATCGGCAATTTACTTATAAAGACGTACGAATAAGGCACAAGAATTTCAGGATTTCATTCATTTTTATAAAGAGCAGTCGAAGAAAACTTGATAAGTAGTCAACGTTGTCGATATTATCAGTAAAACTAAAGGCATCAACGATGCGTTACCGACCTAGAAACAAGAAGAAAGAAAAATATATCCAGAACTCTCATAATCATCCCACTTCTCCACACATTAAGCACTTCATCCTGTCTTGTTTAAATACCAGTATCTGGGGGAGTTTTACGAGCGACACACTCTACCTGTTCGTTAAGTGTCAACTCAAAGTGTTATTCTTCATGCCCGACCGACATACAGCCGTAAACACATTGTTTGAGGGTAACGACAGCTTCCCTTCCATTTTAACAATGCTTAACAGCTTAATGCCCTCGTTTCGGAATATGGTTATTACTAACTACTGTACATACCGTGTGTGGAGTACCAGGGACATGTTCCATAATATTACGTGCGGTGTTTTATTTTAATATTGCGTGGCTGTTTAAATTTTCTGATATAGTAGCTGTTGCCCGCCGATTAGCTCGCGGCCAAGTAGGTACCTGTGACTTATTTTCAAGCAAACTGTTATGCCTAATTTATCCACTCATTGGTAAGATAAGAAATCCGTTCTAAACGGACATCTAAGGGAATTAGTTTCCATCCATGTTTCCATCCATTAATAAGTGGAAAGAATGACCTCACTAACTGGACAATTAATAACAACGACAATTAACGCTCTATATTCTATATTCTACGAGTATAAAGGACTCAGTCATTACACGTATTTACAAATTAAACAAATGGTTTAATGGCTTGCTTCTCCGAAGCAAGTGATAGTAAATTACAATACACATTTTTTTTTTACTTAAATTTAAACCACTCAGCCGGCTGCTCCAGAACGGATGTACTATTTTCGTCCCGTCCGAAGGTCACCTACATGGTTAGCGACTTATATCCATCGATAACAACCGGAACCGAAAGCTTGACGTACCCTCCAGAGTATGGAAACATTGAAACTTTTGCCACTAACAGTGATGCATCCATTGACAATTACTTAGATCGGCATAAGCCGCCGAGCTATGAACCTTTCGTAATTACCGTTATTATTATTGTCAAATTCGCACAGGTACTAAAGGTGCTGATTACCGGATGATAGGTGTCCCAGATGTTAGTAATATGTCTCAATCTATAACCGATTGGCTCATGTAATTGATTCGAATGCTAATAACGGCTACATGACACGCTGTAATTATTGATGTCCACGCCAAACAGATTGAACCACTTAATTAGCGTGATAATTAACACCGACTAACAATTGCTGGACGAAAGAACACCTCTTTGAACTTGACGTCCACTGATCTTGGTTTTGAACTATCGTTAGGTTCGATTCTCATGAAATTTTAATGGTTAGTTTAAATCTGTTTTATTATTAATCACCCACGACTAAACCTAAGCGCGCTCTTTTGACGAACGTCTGAAAAAGGTCTGTTATCGTTGTTCAAATTTCAGATCAAATAAACACTGCATTCACAAAGCCCATAATACATATGTAGATACAAAAAGTCCCAAATGTATCACAAATTTTCCAAATAATATTCTATACAATTTTAACGGATATAACATTGAGAGCGAGGCAGAGCTAGCAACAAATAAGAAATAAGCAAACCAAGGACCCTTGGGCGGAACTAATAAATAATGTACCAGTATCAGAACACCAGACACCTTACTCTGTTTTATTGATGGTCAGTTGCGAACGGACAGCTTTGCGAAACCTTTTACTGTAATTATGTACTATATTACTACATTCTAGATCAATCGAATCGG
Organism: Hesperia comma; assembly: GCA_905404135.1. Lineage (NCBI taxonomy): Eukaryota > Metazoa > Arthropoda > Insecta > Lepidoptera > Hesperiidae > Hesperia > Hesperia comma. The sequence goes on along the minus strand of FR990022.1, from coordinate 18,292,925 downwards.
CCAACAAAGTTTTAATGTATTGTAATACGTCCTAAAATAAATGTATAGAAAGAAACTCGACTATCCTGAGTAGTATTCATAAGGTACCTAGATACTTATGAGCAAGAAAACAAGGGCTTGAATACAAACGAAGTGCTCCACAATTGTCCAGTTCATATTATAATCGTATTACATTCGAATAACAATATCGGATTTAACAGGATTTGGCCGGGATTATCACAGATTGTATCGATACACGATGTTCCACTCCAACGCTTAAGAAGCATTCATAACCTTATGATGGTTCGTCTCCCTCGACAAAAATACAGCTTCATATTTTCTGTGATAACTCTTTTGTGCTTGTGCTATTGTCTCATTTAAATTTTAAATATATGTGAGTCAAGATGAATTTAAATATACCTAGGTAAGTATAACTTTCAAAAGCCGTGAAACTCGTTCGGTAGTAGGATGAAGCCTAGCTAGTAGCAATCCTCTTACTTGAGTTAGCTGCTAAAGCTTATTGTGTTCGGGCTGGAGACTTATGAAGTAGTTTTTGTTACTTTCCATTTCATTTCTGCTGAGTCGAGAACATTTATTTTTGATCACTTACTATCAGGTGGATCTGTTAATAAATATTAATTAAGTATGTGAACAGAAGTGCTTATCTGAAAAATATATAGGTCATCTATGAAATTATCAACTTAACCAAAACTGCAGAACAACTTTCCCACGCTAATTAGTTGTAGCCATGTGTTGAAAAATCTGAAACTTAAAACGTCACACGAACCGACGTGATGAGAACAAGAGAATATTAAAACGAACTAACACCCTCGTCACTGTCTACTGAGTAATTTAGGAAATGTTCGCTGTTGGTACTTTGCAAATATTTATACAGGAAGCAATCAAATTTAAATTTAAAACGTGTGAAACACCATTTAAATACCAAAGTTCTCTTATTAAACCCATGCTTTATTTTGTGGGGCTATTATATTCCAGAATAAACGGAGCAAAGCCTGTTGTAGACTAAGCTAAGTAAAGAACTAATAAGTTAATTAAAAACACCTTAATTGATCTATTCATAAATAATCGAAACCTCGGTAACATCAAGTTGTCATACATAAACACCATGCTTTACATACTTACTTATTTCAGTTAGCATACAGCTTCTTGTACACAGTAAGCGATCAGCACAAAAGCATGAAAAACTACCTTGACTATACGAAATAAACTACTACTAGTAGTTGAACTTAGCATAATTAAGTAACGTATTAGCTCAACTCCAAGAGTTTGCCCAGCAACTAACTTAAGGTCCACTGTATTGTGAAAACCCAATTTACAAATTAAATACTCATCTACAAACATTAACGATAAAACCATTAAAAGAGTTGACACTGTACTGGCTCAAGATATAAATATATCTTCGCATTACAATATTAGACAAATGTCCGTACAGTAAAGCAAAGTCAGAATTGCTTGGAGAATTTTCAAATATGTGAGGACTTAGGTCGACCGCAGACAGTCAATGTGGACATTGCGTTTAAGACTTCACAATTCCATACGGACAATATTACGAGTATTAACAATATAAAAATAGACTCTCATATCCCCAAGTTTCAATAGCTATGTTTACTGTTTCAATAAGATTATAATAAAAAGCCATCACTAACATCCATTTGCTCGGATAAGACACGCTTCATAAGCATTATAATAACAATTGCACTGCGTTCACGTTCTGAACGATATTTAATTCGTTTTAATTGCAGCCCATACAAATGTCAGCTTTCTGCCCCTATGGTTAAGATACATTGCAGATCTACAGCGAGAATTTATAATGCCCTAAGTAAATCTTGCTTACAAGCTAAACTGAACTGTGAGCTGAGGTAATAAATTAGTTTATTGTAGAGAGTGGCAATTTCACAGTCTGAACGACTTAGTTCAAGCACGCATAAAACTTTATTAAGATTTACACAGGTTTCGAAGCTGATTAGCCTACAAAATTTGGAACACAGGAGTCACGGCTAGAATCGTAAACTTATTAAACCGTAGTGTAATTTAATTTAGGTCACAAACGTTAAATATTATTACAGCCGTATAGTATATTGCGCATAACCTATTTTCTGGCGTGATTAAAATTTCCATATCGCAAATGTGATGCATACCGGCTTTGATACTGGGTTGAATGAATTCCGACGTCTGAATTCCTTATTTTGTTATTAAGTAATAAAATTACACTGTTACTTAGTTTTGATTAAAATTGTTACATGTATGTTTTGTCAGCACCTAGTGGATTAATGGAATGAAGGTGATACATTCCCGCGCATTTATTCTCTTTCCTTTTCTCTTCTATTTCTATTGTTTTTTGACGTTTGTGTATTCCACCCAAATTTTGATATCGTGTATATTATATTATTTATGTAGCAATTATATTATTATCACTTGATATTTCTAAGATTCGTATTTGTACTCCTCAATTGTACTGAGTTTTTCCTCTTTTGATCTAAACACCAATTTTGGTGCATTTTTGCTTTTCCACTTCTTACATGTGGTGCGACTCTGTACCTCGAATGAAAGTATTTTCTTTCGTTCTAAATACATTTGAACAAAAATATGGGTAACGAAATAAACATTTCAGGACTGCTGCGAATACGTATAATGGTTCTTTTCTACTGAAGTAATATGTTCATTCTATCGGAGCAATCTTTGAAACGATTACCGTCGCTCAATTTACCTACATACACTCGAGTATAAACTGAAACGAACGTTCACTGTAGCATACTGCCTTAACAGGCTCTGAACAAGTCATAATTCAATTTCAGCTTATTGATTCGCAAGAGTAAAAGGGACTCGCAAAAAATATTGTGCATGAAACCAACCGTATTTCAATTCCTTTTCTTTTGTTTCAGATAATGCTTGCCGTCTCCGCTGATACGCGAATGCCTTAAGGCAATGATGAGAGTCAAGAGGAATTTAGACGTGAGGCTCATTGCCTTATGTACTACCTGCATCCTCCTCCCGGCTATCGCCTGCCCCTCCCAATGTATATGTAAATGGAAGAACGGGAAACGACACGTGGAATGTACTGACAAAGACCTCAAAGCAATTCCAAACTCGCTGGACTCCGAAACACAAGTTTTGGATTTTGCCGGCAATGACATGCAAGTTCTACAAAAGGAAACATTTCACAAACTTGGACTGTTAGACCTGCAAAAAATCTACCTTCAGAGATGCCGGCTCCAAAAAATCGATAACTATGCCTTCAAGGGTCTCGCCAATCTAGTCGAATTGGATCTATCCAATAATTACATTACAGTCATTCCATCGAGCAATTTCGTCTTCTTTCCATCCTTGATGAGGCTTTCCTTAAGCAACAATCCCATAACAAGTATCAAAACTCACTGTTTTCAACATTTATCGTATCTAAATACTTTAGAATTGAGCGAATGCAAAATAGAAACCATTGAAACGGAAGCTTTTGCAGGATTAAAGCACCTAGAATGGTTGAGATTGAACGACAATCGACTGTCAAATATTCAAGGCGATAATTTGTTTCCCGATACATTACGAGGGATCGATCTCCAAAACAATAATTGGAATTGTGACTGTCATTTGAGAGACTTACATAGCTGGCTTTTGAATTTCAATATGCCCCACGCGGTTGAACCCGTTTGCTCACAACCTCAACGTATGAAAAAAAGGACGATTGTCAGTATAAGCGAAATAGATCTGGCTTGTATTCCGAAAATCACCCCTACGTCAGTATACTTAGAGACCAATACGGGAAACAACGTGACGCTTGAATGTATTGTAAAGGCCATACCAGAAGCAAAAGTAAAATGGCTTTTCCAGGGGCAAATAATTCGCAATTATTCGACATCGTCCTTGGAGCCTCATCATGTGTTTTTCGTCGAAAATGGTGCTATCGACAAAAAAAGTGAATTGTTCATTTTTAATATTGGAAACGACGATAACGGTTCCTACTCTTGTATCGCAGAAAATTCAGCTGGAAAAGCGCGAGCCAATTACACTATTAAAATATTAATAAAAGAGGAACCAGTAGTGATTGTGGTCACTTTTCCTCATCGACATTTAGTTGTGATAATTACCGTAGTTTTTGTAATATTCATCCTTTTGATAGCTATCATAGCTGTAGTATTATTGAAATTCAAAACTGATACCCGAAGTCGGAAGAAAAAGGAAAGCGGGAAAGACGTAGCCCTTTGTAATCAAATTTTGCCAAACAGTAGAAGTAACGGCTCTTTACCAAAGAATAATGGAAGTGTTATTGTGAATGCTCATTCACACCATGCTTTACATTATACTGTGCAAACTAACCGAGATTATGAGTCGAGCGACGCATACCAAAGCAATAACATGAAAGGCTTTGTAGACAGAAATCCTGACCTAATTAGTGATGCTGAAACCGTCGCGAACAACACTCAAAATGAGAACACGGTGCTATCTGTATACAAAGCGCAGGCTGCAAACGATGGGTTCGAGGAAGAAACCGCATTCACCGCGCCGAGCGTGCCGCGACAGGTCACGTGGCAAGATCAACAAAATTTAACGAGTATGAGTATACCGCCGAATACTATGTACCAACATTCCGCAGACGTGCATTTGAATCCAGGTTGCTTTTTAGACAGCGAAGGTTATCCTTATGACTACGGACTTCCAAAACATCCATGTCGGCCACCAATAATGTCTAACTATTCCGTAGTAGGTCCTTTCTATCAGACTTTGCCTCATAATAGGCCAAAAGGACAAAAACTAGTATGCAAATTCGCAAAGGACACAGAATTCAATACGACTCCACCGGCGTGTCCCAATTTTGAGGTATTCAACGCTACAAATGTAAGGCGCACTTTAGAAGGTTACCCCGTGCCGCGCAATAGGCAAATAGCGTTCGTAGGGAACGGCACTGTGTATTATAATGAAGAATTCGTTCCTTCGCCACCTGAAGGATATAAGACGGAGCCAGTGCAATGTTGTGCGCCTCCTGAAGGTTGTTCCTCGTGGGTGAATCCTAAGGGTACGTGTGCTGTTATGGTGCCGATGGGTATAACTGACGCAGGAAGGTGTTATCAAGTTGAAACGCGGTGTGTCGATACACAGACTACTGATGCTAGGATGCCTGGTGAAGGGACGGAGAATGTGTTGAAACCACTGCCCCAAGTGTCGAATGCTAAGTGTGCTTCGGATATTTGTTCGGAAAGCCCCGATGAGGGATACGTGGGGGACGCTAACGATATCTGACGACGACGTCAACCTGATGACTCATAAAGAGCGCAATTTAGACGCTAATACAGTGATAAAGCGACTGAGTATAAAAATAGTATTGTATATAGACTTATCGGGGTCGACTGGCCCGGTGTACAGTGCACAATGTTAAGGTTTAGAGTAAGTTTTGATAAGTAGTTTCGTAATCATCACCATCACTATTTTGTAATGCATAGTTATTTTGATACTGTCTTAATATTATTGATTAGCTGTTAGTTTAGTACTGTAATGATGTTAGTTTCAATGTGCTCAATTACGTTCATATTGTGTAATTGAATTGAACCATGTATAGATTTTAATTCAAATTTGAATGTTACATTTTGTTTTTAGTTGTGTTAGTTCAGTATTCTAGTCAAAATATTGTTCTAGTCAAATTGAGCTATATTTGTATTACGTTATGTTACATTGTAAGTACGAGTATAACAGATTATTTTTATTTATTATCGAAATAATATAATTTATGAATCAATTGAATTGAACATCATGTCTCAATAGATGTTACGAGTATGGAACGAGCTTAGCTCAGTGATGGATGCAACGTAGACAAGAGTAGCATAATATAGAAAATACTCTGAAACAGGAACAAGTGCCACGAAATGCAAAGATCTATGCGAATTTACTTTGACCTGCAACCGTCGAATGTTTAAAACGTAATGCATGTGTTTGACATAATACAGCCATGAAATTACGCTGCATATTGTAGGAATATTGGTTGAATTTGTATTCAATTCCTATTGACGTTAATATGACGCTTGTAGCCGTAATAAGCTACAAGTAGTATACTGTGGCCAATCTTTTATGACTTTCAATATATTTTTTTGGCAATTTTTCTGTATTTGTAAAACCAAATCCACGTTTTCATAAAAAATATGAATAAAACTACTATATGTAACGTGGGCTATAACTATGTTTCTTTGTGATATATTCACGAGAATATTTGTGAAATCAAGCTTTATAATTTGAATAAAATAAGTTATAATTAAAGCCCAAATGGTATTCGTAATTAGCTAATGACGCTCAAATTAGCTCAGTTCCTCTCACCAATAATTATTGCTCATTTCGTGGTATTTAATTGGCACTCATTACAATAATTATATCGGTTATAGTTCATATTTTATTATTATAATGACATGTTGAAATGTGATACTGGCATACGTAAATGAAATGTAAACATTTATTCACGATCTCGCTCGTTTCGCAGCTGGGATCGCAAACCATTATGAACTGAGTTTAATATATTTTATTCAAATAATTAAGTTAATATGTTATACTTCATCTGATGGGTTTTACTACGGGTTTGTAATACGAACAAAACTTGCCTCTAAATTGTTTTAAAAATCAAAACCTGGGACATAAAGTATTCAGTAATAAACACCAGGTAAAATAAAAATTCCACGGTATCCTCCTAAATGTATAGCAAAAATCCATTGAATGAAATTAAACGGATTTTCTTTAATTTCTGTACAAATTAAAGAAAATCTGACTAATGACGGAATCTTTATTTAAAAAAGATCGTGTTCGCGCGAGGCCGCACCACGGTTTTTTCCCGCGGCGGTAACCGCGTAACCGCGCAATTCGCATACATTATCAGAAACCGCAAGTGCGGCCGCTTGTATTGCTTTCCTTGAGTTACAAAATTTACGCCGTAAGAAACCGCGGCGGTTCAGCCGTAGTGCGGCCTCGACCTTCAGAAGAAATAAACAACCTCATCGTAATCGTACCTCCGTTCAGTCAAAATCGCAAAAGACAACTGCTGAGTTCCTTGGCAGATTTTATTAATTTGATTATAAATATTCCTCATAATAAAGTTCTTGCACTAACGCCAGTAACCCTTTTTACGCTGTCTAGACGTATGTTGTAGGTGAAAATTCAATTTAAATGTAAACCGCATAATAAATGAGTTGAAGAACTGTCATTTCTTTGTGGGTTTAAGAGCATCGAATGTTATCAATGGATTATGGCGATTCCCCTGTACGATTACTTGTTTGCCAGTTATTAAAAAAACTATACTCATCATTTCCGGAATCTTCGACGGATCTTTCCTCAGTTTTTAAGCCTGCGTATCCCATTTGAATTGAATATTATGATACTAAATACTTTTATACCGCCTCATACTTATTCTCGTGTTGTTCTCACGTGTTGTTCTCATATAACACAAGTCTTTTTTAGAATTATCAAAACCTTTTTGTTCTTATTATTGGCGCATTGCCAAACTGAACATCTAAAATAACCAAAACGATTCATTAATTTTACCTTACGTACGTCTAATTCTAATTAATGAAAAAAATCTTGTCTACAAGAAGGTTATAATTAAATTTCAGTTTAAACATAATAAATTGTATTCAGAACACGATTTTTTTTCTTTCATGACGACGTCTGGACACTTCTGAAGTTAAGGTTCTTTGACGACTCGTTTCTATGCCTTAGATGATACAAAACAATATGAAACCGCTGTTTCTTTTACAAATTTATGTAAGGCTGTAACTTTTTTAATTTGTTGCAAAGAAATCTTTAATCTAAAAGCTGAAAATTTTAAGCGTTGACAACCGTAAGACTGACAAAAATAAATGAACGCAATCTGTAACGTAGGCGTTATATTTTAATCACTCTCAATTGTTTGTATTTTGTAGCAGTATACGAGTATTGGATGGAGCTCCAAAAAGAACTTTTGTTCTAGGGCCAATAAATCAATCCTTTGCTTGACAGAATAAACCTTGCCTTCTCCAAGTGAATGCTTATTGTTAGAAAAATTATTTTATAAAACCTAATTCTTGTTCGGTTTTCAAGCTTCACTTCACGAATAGAATTTTGGCTGTTTAACTTGGGATCATGGTCGCGGTTCTCTCATAAACGGTTCAACCGATTTGAGTGCGGTTTTCAATGTTCTTAAATAAAGAAGTTTTTTCAGTTTAAATACCTCACGCCTAACAATTCCCGACTGTGGCTTCTAAAGGATTGGTGACCTCAAGTGAAACGAGCGTGGGTTTACTAGTGCGAAATAAAATGCGGAATTAAATCAGTTCGTAACTATTGTTCTAGTTTTTGTTAAACTTTTATAATCTAGGTTTTGTTAAAATTTGAAAACAGATATATTGACGTGATAACGTCTTATAAATTGGATTACCGGGTGGCACTTCAAGAAACTGTGTCACGGTCACGCTCTGCTGCTCACGTTATGCGCTTACAATGAGAGCGAGAGGCACGCGTCCCTTCCACTCGGGCATGGTTAGCCCGCCTAAGAGCGAGAGAGACAGACATCCTTAACATTACTTATGGTAGCTACGGCGTACACACGTTGGCGTGTTTCAGAAAATGGTACAGCGCCATCTCTGAAGAAGTAGAGTAAGTAATCTCGTTTGTTACCTCACTTAGTTGTGACTAATGGTTAATGGTTAGCAGCGCTAGATGGCGGATGGTGTTACAATGTTTTATTGATACAGACATAATATGCGTTTTCAATGAAGTATATTTTTAAATAAAATAAAATAATATAGGTCAGGATATCACACGACGGTTGGTCCTAAGAAATATTCCTCTCACGACCAATTTTCCCGAAAATGTATAAAATATTCATACTTAAAAGTTGGCAACATCGCTCGTATTGTATTTGGCTTCAATGTAGCCTCTTGGCAAAACCGAGATAAAGTCTTTGTAGTCGGAATAATGATTCTTTTGGAAATAATGTCGTGCCGACTATTTTTATTTATATGGCAATAGAATCGGTTAAGCTGTTTTACAGAGATACTGAAAAAAGTATCTCTGTAAGTTTTAGACAATTTATAATTATACTTATGGTGAAGTTTTGATTCAATAAAATGTTTAGAAATAATGAAATGAATTAAAGTCTATGTATAGTTGTAGGTACTTGCTCCCAGAATTTGACACAGGATAATGATTCAGTATAAAATAACTAACTTTTAATAAAAAATAAACAACTCCAATGTCGATATATATCAAAAACCCCTCGTCAGCAGTCGCTCAAATTTTTAAGTGATCACACAACGATCAAAGAACTCAAAAACCTCTCGTCAGCAGTCGCTCAAATTTTTAAGTGATCACACAACGATCAAAGAACTCAAAAACTGACCGTCAGACGTCGCTCAAATATTTACGAAAGCAGATGGTAGTCATTAGCTTTGGAATGTTGAAAGAATTATGGAAATCGGTTCATTCGGTACGAAGTTTTGAAGTAACACAAGAAAAAAAGAAACATACGAATTGAGAACCTCCTCCTTTTTTTGAAGTCAGTTAAAAATACTTATTTATTTATTATAAAATTTATGTACACGAAAAAAGAGATATTAACAGGCAAAAGAAGTAATGTTGTACAAAGGTACTGCTTATTTCTAAAAGAAATCTCTTCCAGCAGACATAGGAAGGACCTACTTTAAATTTTCAACCTCTATATTTGCACCCTTTATGTGTGGAATATCATAAAATTCTTTCACAGCTGGCGTTTCTTCCACATAAACTATTTTACTGCTAAAATGTCAAACAGGTTTCGTGTTTAATCTGTGACTGAGAATCCTTTCGCCTTTTAATAAAATAGATTTATCTGCGTAATATTTATGTATGCCAGTAATTATATTTTAAGAAGAAGTCAAGGTAGGACTGTAATTATTAACCCAAAAGTATTATTATGCTCAAACAGTGAAAACCTGACAATTAGTATTGGGAACGTGCACGACGGTGCATACGTAGCATTATATATTACAAAAGAAAGCAATAAATTGAAGAATTTAAACTTTTTGAAGTAATTTTAATATTAAATATTATTTAATCGATGTAACATCCGCAATTTACTATATTATGTATCTAATTTTTATCCTAAGTTAGTCCCCTTTAATTATTTTTTTATTTAGCTTGCCTTTTATTAAGGGGACGGTCTACTATGTTCTAAACTGTATCGTTAAAATATTTTTTATAAATAAAATTTTGAAATTATTCGAAAAATTTTATACAATTCTTTATATTTATTGTACCCGCTCTTGATTGTAGATACTGCAATTTATTTTTATTCCATTATTACATTCTTTTGTACGCTGTTATTTAGAATTGGCTTGATAAAAAAATGTATTTTTTGTAACGAGCAAAATAAATTAATATTATTTTATGCCAAGGCTCTGAACAATAACTCAGGCTCTTCAATTATGATTATGAATGAATTTATGTAATAAAACTTGTTTTTATATGGCAATATTTTTGTATGATCCTACTTGTGTTGTTTTGCTGTTGATCTTAGTATAATTTTTAATCCCTTAATTAAATTAATAACAAAAATAACCGATGTTTAGTGATACTACTAAGCAAGAATGACTGCAAAAATTACGTCCTCTTCAATGAAATTGTCCCTATAAATGAATTATGTATATAACTATTTATAACTGATTTAAGTTTCCGTAATTAACTAAAATTAAATTTTCATTTTTTATTGGAACGAGGTTTCTTAGCGTACGGTACGGCTGGAGCCTTGGAGGCTAGAACAAAAAATGTAAAAGTTTTTACCGTCACACGTTTGCGCAGTTGTCTGGTTAGGAAGATCGGCTATTAGATGAAGTATCTCAGATAATACCCATCCACACCTAACGCATTGTAATAATGACATAGAAAACGATAAGAATGATCCCAGGCTAAGTAACTTCGTTCCAATCAAGTATTCCACAACAATCGCGTATTTTTGAATAATTACAAAAATTTGTATTACAAAACTTTTTTTACTTTTAACAACAATTATTAGACGATCTAATTTAATATATTTTGTATTCGATCTGCTAACTGGTTTGCATTAATAATGAATAATGATTCCTTTTTAACAATTTTAAGTTACCCCTTAAGATTTAGCCATGTTCGATCAATGTTCAAAAACTTAAGTAACACCGTTGCCTAAATATTTGGGAGTGGCGCTGGCTGCGACGGTTACAGGGGTTTGATTCCCGGCTGGGTCTTATATTAATGTGAAGGATTAAGAACTACGCGCATTATAACAACCCGGCAACGGAGTAGCTTAAATGAAAACATTCAATTATGATCTTTATGTCTTGGTTATTACGGTTAAATTTCGATTATATGCTTGGTGTCGGGAGTTGGTCCTGACCAAGTGGTGGCGAGTAGTAAGTATTTCAATTATACAGCCGTTATAACCAAGGCATGAAGATCATAACTAAATGTTTTAGTTTTAGTTGGTCCGTTGCCGCGTCCTTGTAATGTGCGCAGTGCTTTAATGTTTGTTCCCGGATCGTGGGTGTTAATGTTATTCGTGGTGTCCATGACAACCGCAACACAGGGAATCGTAGTGCGAGGGTATGAGTGTCTTTGCTTTTGTATATATAATTGTTTCTACATTTTCACTCAATTTCTAAACTTAAATGTATCTTTATCATATGGACCCTTATTCATACGAGTAGCATTATGTAAATGTAAATAAAATGTACATACTAGTTCTATGGTTTCCGAACAGAACAGAGTGAAGTAATTTAATCGATATCAGGGTACTTCCCTAAGGCATCATCGCATTAGACTTTATCGATAAAACACTTTAGTAAATTGTCTTTGAAACGTGTGTACGATGTTTAACAAATGTGGTACGTGTAATGGTGCGTACAGACTATGTAACGAAACATGTTATAAAACATAGTTAAATAACATGTTTTACAAATGTGGACGCTATGTGTTACAAAAACAAGTTATACAACATGTTATTAGTTTTTGCAACAATGTTATATGCTATATTTTAAGAAATGACACGCATTGAATTGTTATAAAACATTGTTATACAACAATGTTGTTTTAATGTGTACGGTCTTGTAACATGTTTCATTGTTAGACAACAATGTTAGATAGTGTGGACGTGTTATAAAACAGAAGTTGTATAGCATGTTGCATAATCTGTACGCACCATAAGCGACTTTAAGCGGCTTCATGTAAGTCGCAGCCTAAACTTAATGAAATAAATGATAAGGAAAAGAAAATGTTTGTTTTAAATAAGTTACTTCATTGTAAGCTAAAGGTACTTAAAAATATATCTTTAAAAAGTCTACGATGTAACTTGTAACTAATAGCTAGAAACAGTACATATTTTTTTCTACTAACTCTTTTTTTTCTACTCCTGGCGCCCGCTACTTTGGAAAACTACTAACTAAAACTTTTCCTCCATTTTTATTTTATTATTCAGCTATAAAATACTTCCAGAATATCGCAAGAAAATTACTTTTTTATGTCCACACAAACTTTTATCCTTTTTTGCACTTATAGTATCTCATTAGTTCATTGCAGTTCAGTGCATCATTCGGCACACCGGCAAATTCCACGTCTGTTTTTACTTTATCAAATGTTGTGCCAGATTTTGATATTGTCAAAGCAGTGGGCAAAGGATAGAAAAAGAATTAGGTCGATTTCTCTTGACGGTGTTCCATTCACACACAGGGTAACTCTCGGAACACTGTTACAGCTCAATGTGACTCTCTTGCGACTTCTTCTTTCTTCTTCGCTTTCCCTCCTTCCAGATTTTCTTTTGAAACTGAACTGCCGGTACTGTCTTTGTGATCGCCTTTTAAGCTCCTTGCAAAGGTTCCATTGCAAACACTAACATTCCATATTTAAACATTTTTTCAAATGTCTCCCCTCTCATAAAGATCAGTGTAGAACTTCTACTTTTAAATTTCTTCTCTCCTGCTCGTGCATTTTCTTTGCCATATTTTCTTTTCTAGTTTGTCGACAACTTTCTAGAACTTCGAACTTTAAATTTCGTCTATCCTGTTCCATTCATTCTATTCCGTATTTTCTTTTTTATTTACTTCAGAAATATCTAGAAGTTTCATTCAAATATTTAACAAAACATAGAGAGAGAGAGAACCATGTACCTACGGTTCTATGAGACGACACTTTCACATAGTGTTACGCCAGTTCTGACATATGTATCGAAATTAAATACATGAGTCTTATAAATGCTTATAAATTATGCTTAATTCAATTTTCTTCGACACTATGAAATAATATTGGAATAATCTTTAATTAAAATAACCCTTCACCTAACAGCCGGTTTCTACTAGATATCCGTGGCCACCAATAAGGGATAATATTACAAAAGATCTTATATCGGAAACCATAAAACTGATCTATACCTATTCCGAGTTATATAATTTATCAAAGTTAAGGAAGAAACCGGCCGTAAATCTAATAAGATATCATGCAATGGTGCCGATAAGAATAAGTCAGAGACAGTTTCAGGCATTTAGACAGACGGGCGCCCATTCGACTACGTCGGATAATATACCGCTCCAGAATTCTTCGCTATGTTGACGTTACGGCATTTTATCACATTTTAATCACACATGTCACAGTGATACGACAAAATGTCACATCGACACTGGCAGGTGCTCCAAGGGCAGGTGCAAAGGATCTTTCTTTCGTCTTCCATCTTTCTTGGCCGATACCTTTGGTGTCATCCATCATCGACGGTGACTACTTACCTACTTGTGTGTCGTTAGCTTGTTTGTGAGCTATTAAAACAACAATTCAATGTATTGTGCTAACTCCAATGTTAGTGGTGTTTCTTGCTAAAGGATTATATTTTTCTTTACCTAAAATACCAAAGTACAATTATATGTATGTCACGGCTGCATCGTCACACCTGATACCTATTGAATCAATATTAACAGTTTCAACTAAAATACATTCTAATATAAGACCGGTTAACTCAGACATAATATTTTGATAAAGCTAATGCGGTGTGCTTATAAAGATAGTTGAGGTCGTTTTAACATTTTTAGTGCTTATAAAGTAGTTTTTAAATAAAATAAAAATTTACCCTTTTTATTGGTTATTTAATGTTTACACAAGAATATAGTTTGGGATTCAAACCCGGCTTAAACATAATTTCAAAATAACCCTTTTACGTTGTTCTTAATGAATAGAATCCAGAATGCGGAAAACAGAATAGGTACCTGAACCGATATTTGCTTTTTATTAGTCAATACTCCAATACCAGATATTTTACATAACACATTGAAAGGCAGAGGAAAAGGGAAACAAATTTTTGGAAACTGATGAACTCCACAAATTGTATATTGGTGGGCAATTGGATAATGAATTTCACTCGCCTGCACGTGAAAGCCGGAATGAGTATTGAGTATCTATTTAATAATCTCCTAATGAAAATGAACCTTACGGCACGTGAGATATGGACGAAAAATAAATTGAATGTTTCGATGAAAAATAAAAATTGATTATCTGAAACGCTTTGGCAGCATCAGTTAAAATTTTAATCTAAGGTCCATGTCCTATGTAAATTCAACGCCGTATCGGAGGTGACACTGATCGCGCCGAGGTCTATGAATATTTTTCATAAAACTCTGTACATTCTCTTGTAATGAAACTTTTATACTTTGGTACGCACGCCCATGTTTTAATAAAACCAAAAAAGGTTCTATTTCTCAGTCCTTTTTATGTTCTTAAAGAATATAAAAAACTTAATACTGGTAATGATTTGATTGCAAACAAAATGTTGAAACGACTGTATAGGGAAAATATTGTAAATGTTTTGTAAGAAAAGCAGTTCTAATTGTAATTGCCATCTTCTTTTGTATTTGTAAATTTACAATAACTCTAAAAATGTGTCAACAATTATATATTATGGTTCTGAAGGGAATAGTTTGTTGTGTACAGAACCACTGTCATGGTTTACCATCACTCTACTTGTAAGTTTGAAATACGGAAAACAAAATTTGTAAGTATATGAAATTGAAAAATGTATATCTACCTTAAAATATATTTATCTACAAGTAATTCATAACATTCATACAGAGAAACAGGGTTAATAAAAATGTGAAAGGTTTTATTTTAAGTAGCATAATATGTTAGATAAATAAATAAAAATTTTGGTCCTTTAAAAAGTCGGCTCGAAGGACCAAAATATTATTGGCGTAATGAATTTCTAGGACTTAAACGATTTCGTGCGTTGTATGTATAATCGACACCCTATTTCCAATCTCGGTATCTTTATTATAAAATAATATATAAAAAAAACTTTAAAATAGTACCATGAAAGTATGAATGACGTCATGTTCTAGAAACTTCAAGTGGGTTCTCTATACAACAAATATTGGTGTGATATAACGAGCGAATACTTTGTCATCGGACTGGTTTGATTCTCTCAACTTAGCACAATGATATCACAGTGTTACTCTTAGCGGAAACAAATTGTAGTTGTGCATGACTTTGAATAAAAAGTGTATTTTTAATTCTGACTTTCCTTTCAATCCCATAGTTTTAAGATTACATTTTCCTGAGTTATTGGGCTTAATTTCGTTGTGATTTTAAACTTTAACTTTTAACTTTTTAAATTTTTTTTTTTTATTTTGTTGCAAACACTTCAATTAAGACATTTTGATCATCACTCAGGATTACACAGAGAATGCTGGGTAAGTATTAGGTCCGCTCTTGTGAAAGTTACATAAAGATTGATAAATATATAATGTAAAATATGAGTTATAGTGAGATATATATATAGTACAAGTACATTAAATCAGTGATAGCTGATTAGTTCAAACGTGGCCTCCCGAACAGGATTACTTAGCTTCTAATCCAGGCCGCAAGACATGTATGTGTGTTACCTCATAAATTTGTACTGGGCTAACCGTTTTTGATAATTCATTTTTTATCCAAAAGCTGGTAAATACATTTGAGCAACATCTAACGGGTAGTTTTTGATTTATTTCATCATAAACTAATTCCAAAGAGGGAATAAAATGAGCATAAATAAACCTTACAATAATTTTATTTAAATATCGCTCTGAAAAATTTTCTCCTTTGTATTTGAAAAAGTACTGCTTTAATTATATTGAAATCGTTTAAATATAATTAATTAAAATCTTTATTTGATTTATATACCTAGTAAAATTAGATAGAAAAATATTTTTAATTGGGCTGACCTTTAATTATCTTGTTCGGAAAATGAGTTTATTAATCACCTGATGGAAAATGTTCACCACCGTGTAGAGACATCAATAACACCAAACGTTTTACACTTTTTAGACGCGACTATCTCAGTCCTCAGGGGTAGCAATACTCATCTGTGACTGAATTAGAACGAGACTCATACTAACAATAACAATAACATCCGCTAACAGGACTAACTATCACTAACAAATAAATAAATAAACGCTAACACACTCATACCCCCGCAGTAGGTTACTTACTAGGTACCTGTGTCGCGGGTGGCATGGACTACACATATAACACATTACAATTACACCCATGACCCGAGTACAAATATTTATCTGCCACATGAATATCTGCCCCGGCCGGGAATCGAACCCGGGACCCCTCGCGTCGCAGGCAGGGTCGCTACCAACTTGGCTACAGGGTCGTCAACTAACAGTTCCTATCCTCACACTTAATAATATTCTAACATCACCTTTTAACTGGACTAACCATCCTAGTAATCCTACTCCTTAAAAAATTGCATAACTAGCTACAAGAGGCGCACTATTAAGGTCTATTACAATTGGCATCAATATAAACATTACAGAGACTACTCCAATATGCAGGATTCCTCAAAACATTTACCTTTGATAAACTGTTCCATTAGAGCGAGAGTCACGCGCTACGTTCAAACCAGATAGCCCATTAATTATGCACAATCAACGAAGATAACTATGCGCGTACTTTATTCATAGTCAGCAAAGTAACCGCTGTAATGAAAATATCACAGAAACATAGAGTGCTTAGCGACAAAACTTTTATCTCCAGGAAAAAGTTTGTGACAAATTAAGAAAGAAGTATCGAGGGTGCGCTGAGGTAATGGAAATTTAAGATAAAAACAGGTCGAGAGAACATACGGTCGGGTTTCGCGGCATGAAACTTTATTAAGGAAGTTTCCCTGTAAATTTTATCAGTGTTTATGAAAATGATTTCGTTGTCTTAAATAACAATGCGGGGAATTATTTTAAAGCTGCCTCCTACTAAATTTAGGAATAACAGCTAGGATCAACAGGGGTAATTTATGAGGATAGAAGGCGCTCAGAGGCCAAGGTTAGTCTTCACCACCATTATGATAATCAGCACATTAATATTCAGCATTGCAAGTCCCAGTCGACCTTCAGCGGCGAAGAAACTTAACGATTTAGGATAAACATGTCGCCGCATGACAGATTCTAAGTATACTTCGCAACATAATCAATCTGATTTCCATTCACAAATTTATTGATTGACAAAGATAAAAACTGTTTATAAGGTTGGAAAACTTAATATAAAAATATCGCTTAAAGTGTTATGAAGCAGACTCTAAGAATACTTCACAACATAATCAATCTGATTTTCATCCAGAAATTGGTTGATAAAAACTGGTTGTCTGTAAAGTCGGTTTACTGACGATAGTTGAACGTGACAACGTCTTAAGAAAATACTGATGGAATGATTGACAAATAATATCATCAAAGTAAACAAACGTCATGAAATCGTATTTAAAGTTACAGAAATTTATCAATAAAAATAAAGAAGGAATACAGGAAACATTTATAAAAAGGTAACATTTAAAATTTATAAATAGTCCCAGAAGTCAATAACAAAGTAATAATTGGATACATTACCAAAATATCTACCTCCAAAGTAATCAAGCTGCCGAACGCAAAGGCCGATTGTGCTTTTTATGTCTGTCTCTCTCGCTCTTAGGCGGGCTAACCATGCACGCGTGCCTCTCACTCGCTCTCATTGTGAGCGCATAACGTGAGCGGAGCGTAACGCAGTTTCTTGAAGTGTCACCCGGCAAACCAATTTATAAGACGTTGTCACGTCAAAAATAAACACTATTTATAAGTTTGGAAAACGTTATCAATGGAAAGCAATTTTAATAACTGTGCTATTAACTCGTCAAGTTCTATGGTATGAAGCCAATCCTGAGCGTAGAATGTGGACATGTTTATTATAAAATTGCGTTGTCATCGGACTGAAAGCAATATGCAAAATTATAAATGCAAATATGAACAGGATGTAGTTCTTATTCGGCTTACATATTTTGACTAGAATACGGATATTGAAAGGAAAATAAAAGATAAGAAAAAGTGGCATATATATGCTTACCTAACACATCGACCATCATTAAATACGACCATTAGCTATTTTCTCACACCGCTTGTTCCATCCAGCGATGTTTTCTGCAGCTCGGTACAAGTTTTATAATAAAGCACCGAAGATAATCCTTGAATAACTCATAGGAATACTTTAAGATACCCGTGAAGTATAGAAGCATTCTGAAATAACCCTTTAACCTTTGAATTACGGTCTATTTCGGATCGCAGAGCGGGAACCTAGTGTCAGATAAATATTTCATAATTCCCGACTTGGTATCCGCGGTAATCGTAGCTTGACCTGACTTCATACGGGAGCATGTTGTGTGAGACAGTAGCACTGGCACGTGAGTAATGGTGAGAGCGAAAAGACCGCTGTCCAACTGAATGACGAAAATTAATGGTCTCCGAACTCTTATTACTAATGGGAAGTATTTATAACAGATATTCTTTTAAACCATTCGGCAGTTTATTGCTCGGAGTGAGCCACATTCGCAATTCTTACCATGCCTAAGTAGCCATTGTTGAGACATGTCAGTGGCCAACATGTGGCAAAAAAAAATTGTCACGTGGAATTGTCAAACATCCTTTTACTAGTAGTAATTTTGAAGTAGTAGTAAGTAGTCAGATCTAATGAAATTTACTACTTAGAAGAAAATAATTACGCAGTTTTTTAGGTAGATAGGAAGGTGTGGAGCCGGTTTCACTTTTTTAGAGGCGACCACCTCAGACCTCAGGGGTAGCAACGCATCTGTGTCCGAATTGGAACAAGACTCATACTAACAATAACTAACTGGACTATTACTAACATTAACTAACAGGACTAATTATCACTAACATACCCTGTCCTCGCACTTATTAACAAACTAACCAACTAATATTCTAACACCATCTACTAACTGGACTAACCATCCTAGTCCCTTTGAGTCTAGTTCTAGGTCGGTCACAGTTGTTATGGGCGGTAGGGGAAGGGTGGTACTGCATGCTCGTTTGCTATCTTAATTCCATTAAAAAAAAAAAAAAGGCGGCTTCTGTCGTCTCTTAAGATATTATGGTATAATATTAATAGATTTTAGATAAGTATTTCTGGTCACTTACAACTTTTACGGGTCAGGCATTGTTAAAATCAGTAAACTGCATTTCTGCCGGTGTTGAGAGTGAAATAATAATTCAACTTGGAGATATTAATAAAATTATAAGTTTATTCGCACATTTCTTACATTGTACATTGATATTATTTAAGTGACAATCATGTCATTATTTATTATAAAAACATATTATTGTTGGTTGCCAACATGTTGCGGGCGACAAAAAGAAAAAATTATTATGTATTGACATTAACAAGTTACAAAATAATACAGGGCATAATGGTTAAATAACAGCTAGCGCCATCTAGCATCAAATGGTAACAAAATATTACGGTAAAACTTTTATGTAACTATTAAAACTTAACGTCATACTTCTTTGAAACATAATATTATCCTATATAAAATGTAAATATAAATACATAAATGCAACTGGCTTACACTTAAAACTTTCACATAAACCTTAAAAATACAATACAAATGACAATTGACAACATAATATTAACCTCCATCATCAACGTGAGGAAATTCATCTCCATATCGTTCAGCTAACTCTGTCAAACAACGAGTAGCGAAATATGAAGAACTTTTAAGCTCATCTATGCATTCAGTATTTTTATCTGAAGAGCCTCCCCATATCTCATTAACAAATTGAAATTCAAATTGCTTATTGTTGAACTCTACAGTTTCACAATACATTTGTTGAGAAGTATCAACCTCTGTGTTTTCCTCAGTCAATGTTTCATAAACACTTTCAGTCCTCCAAAACTTTGTAATAGAATCATTAGGTTGCAAATCGCAATTAGTACAGAATAAAGACATAACCTGATCTGAAACGCAACTTGGAAAGTTACCTGCAATAACATAGCCAAACCGAGTATTTAGAAGTATTGGAGTTGGCACACATTGACTGACCTTACTCAATGCCGCTGATACATTGAGAACCATATCAGAATCATATGGCAGCAGCACCTGAGAAAATATTTCTACTCCTAATAAAATGTGTACATTACTCGGAGTAAAGAATTCTGCATCAGCCAGACTGATATTGGGAGGTAATGAAAAATTTGACAGGTCCACTTCATTTTGTGGCAACTTAGGAGAAATCTTATCTATAATAAAGCAAGATGCGTCTAATGAGAAATCATTATTGATTGAATAGATTTTCAATGACACAAATTCACTTAATTTGTTTATGGAGTTTCCAATACCTACTATATTAGACGATATTGTTTTCGATGGAATGTTCAATAACTCTGCAAGCTCTGCACTTATAAAAGATACTTGTGATCCACTGTCTAGTAAAGCTTTAACGTGCACTTCAGTACCGTTTTGAGTTATTAACTTTACCTTTACAGTAGGTAGAAGTACCTGCATACTCGATGTGCTGGAGAATAATGTTACAGGGGTAACTGCATTGTCATCGTGTAGTAAAGTATTATGCTTTGCTTTACAAGTATTACATTTGAAATAAAATCGACAAGGTTTGGAGTGCTTGTTTAAACATATCTTGCATAATTTATGTGTCTCCACAAATGCCAATCTAGCAGCAGGAGACATTAATTTAAATTGTGAACATAAAAAGAGTTTATGCGGCAACTTACATAAAAGACATGCTGGTGTAATGTTAGCTTCCAAGCCTGTAGCTGGAGGCATTTCCTCCACAACTGACTTGCAGACGACGCTTGGCGATTTATCCTGATATGGATGCTCTAAATTTTCCATTGCTAAAGCACGGGTTTCTAGAAAGTCAATAAGACTTTGTACAGAGTGTTCCTTATCGGATGCAATTTGGAAATCTTTATTACAAACGAAGTCTAACTTTCGTAACAGCACACACAACAAAATAGGATCCCATTGGGATACATTGTATTTCAAATTACGTAATGCGGCAAGTTGTTGTTTAACACGTTCGCTGCGTCTTCATTTTCAAAGAACTTTCCGCTAGTAGCTTTGGAGACCTAAAAGATCTCCTAACTAACCTGGCCTGTGGTGCGTTAGAGACCTAATCAGTCTCCTAAAAATACAGTTTTGAAAATAATTTATATCTTCCAAAAAACCAATGATATATTTTTGAAATTTTTATGGGTCAAAAATAACCTATTGCTGTATATTTTGCTAGCTGCGGACGCAGTTATGACATACGAATAAACTACAAATAATAAAATAAAATTAGGTATCGATTGTATCTCGTACCGCAACCGAAGATAGTTCAATATGTGTAGTAAATAGTGATGGGAATAAAATAATATCTCAGTTGTCGATTGAAAAAGTTTTATTAAAGTTTATTTATAAACTATGGTCGCAAACAAAAAGCATTTAATTAAATGTAGGCCTATAACAAAACATAAATTGTCAATTTTTAAAGATAACATTTACTCTAAAATGACTAAACCGGCTACTATTGAACATAATGATCCTATTAATCTTTATAATAAATTACATAAAAATATCAACGACGAATTTAATCGAATATTTAAGTGTAGGTACATAAATAAAAACAAGAATTGTAAATTCAGTGATTGGGCTACTGTAGGTATTTTCTATGGCGAAAGACAATATAATTTTTCTCTATCTCTCTCTATGCTCACATCGATACTAGGACAACACTAAATCGAGTTACGCAGCGCCCGCGCCGCCCACCTTCCCTCTCTTGCGTCTACGAGGCTTACGATTTTACGAGTATCAACATGCCTCGTAACGCAAGGAATTAAAATAATTATAATACTGTGCGTTAGGGACCTAAACCATCTCTTATTCTTTTTTTTATGTCCTGGAATTCACCATTAAGTAGGAAGCAAATATGTATATTTGTCTTTCTCATACTTAAAGAACTTTACAAGTTAGAGCCACCCGCACGGAGTGAAAGAACACGATTTTAGTCGACGCACAGTTCCGAAAACCTGTAAGAGATCTGATAGATCTCGTAACGCAGCGAATGTGTTAATAATAGAAACAAACTTTCTTGTATTATATGAATTAGGTTTAACTATTGGCTGTAAATCTAATAATATGCCTATATGCTCATTACGGATCTTAAACTCATTATCGTACCTGTCCTTTAAAATTTGTAGAGCTTCATGAAAACTTTTGTCAACAATTGGCAAACTACTTATCAATTTAAGTGGCTCACCCCTCAAGTAGCTTTTTAAATAATAAAATTTTTCAATATTTTGTAAATTTTCATTATTTATAATTACAACCTCAAAGAGCGCAAGAAATGATTTATAATCTGAATATTTGCCGCTAAAGGGGGGAATCACTATTTCTGGCAATTTCGTATGTAAGCGTTTGCTTGCCTTGCATGCTGTTGATTCCAAGGAATTAACAAATTGTTTAATTTTTGAAAGTGTAACCAAATATTTTTCCTCAACGTCAGCATCGTCCTTGTCCGAGGTGCCTAATTCAAATAATTTAAAATTAAGATCCTCGTATCTCTCAAACAAGTTACGAAGCCTCTCTTCTTTAACTTGCAACAATTCAATGGACAAAGGCGATGCCGAGTCTTCATGGAAGACATTATACATTTTTACTATCGACGCTTTCGTGTGAGCAATTTGCTTACTAACTGTAACGATAGTCTTACCGGAACCTTCCGCCTCGGCCCACAATTCGGACTCCGAGTCCTTTGAATACGCCATCATAAACTTGAAGTAATATAATTTACAAAATTAAAATATATGCAAGCAATATTAAAAGTAAATATCAAATAATAAATTCAAAATACTGTTATAAACTTCAGAAATTTTCAATTCGCTTCTTTCATCTTGAAAAGTCATAGAATGATTCAAAATTTGAAATGACGTCTGATGAACAGAAATGAAAAATTTTCTTCTCTTCTTGATAATATTACATTCTGTTGTTATTACTTTCTTTTCCCTTGTAGTCTCCTTAATATTGGTGGCTCGCTAGGTATCCTTGGCGTTCACACTGCACATCACCACAGAGATACTGCACAAAGATATTGGAAATCGTCCTCGCGCGCACACGTTGAATTATGATCGTATTTCACCCTGGCTTTTCTCTCGAAGGACCATGTTAAAATCAGTAAACTGCATTTCTGCCGGTGTTGAGAGTGAAATAATAATTCAACTTGGAGATATTAATAAAATTATAAGTTTATTCGCACATTTCTTACATTGTACATTGATATTATTTAAGTGACAATCATGTCATTATTTATTATAAAAACATATTATTGTTGGTTGCCAACAGGCATGTACACTAACAAGACGAAAGACTTAATAATATGAACATTCAAAAGAGATATGTATATTTTAGAGGCTCGAGAGAAATGATCGCATTAATATTCTATCAAATTCCAATTTACAAGCCGGTACCAGAAAAAAAAATCAAATGGCATATAAAAATGTTGCATCCAATAAAAACTTTGGAACAATTTAAACAGCCAACGGTAATGGAATTTTCCCGTGGGAAGGTACCCAGAATAAAACTCTATTCGATCCGGAGCAAATCTAACAACTCCCCAACGGATTATGCGACTAGTTATCTAGAGATACTGAGCTTTAAATTTAAATTTTTAACTCTATTTATGCGTTCTTTTACTTTATAACTAGGTATCGATTATATGACAGCAATGAATTTATCTACATATGTCTTCAGAAAGGTATTTTAAATTGACTAACCTTTATAAAATATTATAGGACTTCAATATCGCCAAATACAGATAACTCTAAAACTACTCGCTAGATGTCACTGTTAATGATAGGTATAATTCTCTTTTTATTCGGAAGCTGTTTCTTGTCGTCCGAACTCACTCATATAATATAAAAATTTGACACTCATAAATTACCTGTCAGATGTTGTTCAAAATTATACGGGACCAGACGTGAAGCCTTGAAAACTTGAACCTGTACCTTCCGAAGTTTTCGAATACAATATCAAAATTGGTTCACCTAGTGCAAAGTTATAAGGTAAAAGCTACAACTCATGAATGGCCCGCTACAGAGCACTGGTCTCTCCGCATTATTGAGGAGGCCTAGAGCATACTCCACTACGCTGCTCCAGTGCGGATTGGTGGAGGGGTTAGTGGCCGACCCAGTAGCGGAAGTTTTCAAGCCGCTCGAAAGCCACCGACATGACTTAACGACTGTTATCTATCCATAACAAGCGGGACCGACGGCTTTACGTGCCCTCCAAAGCACTGGATAACTCAAGAAATTGTGTCACTAACGGTCACCAATCCAACTACCGACCGCACCCGCAGTTACTTTGTCGCAGGGCTTTGCCGCCGAGCTATGAGCGCATGAAATAAAACTCATCTATACTAATATTATAAAGCTGAAGAGTTTGTTTGTTTGTTTGTTTGTTTGTTTGTTTGTTTGTTTGTTTGTTTGTTTGTTTGTTTGTTTGTTTGTTTGGTTGGTTGAACGCGCTAATCTCAGGAACTACTGGTTCGAATTGAAAATTTTTTTTTGTGTTGAATAGACCTTTTATCGAGGAAGGCTATACTTAGGCTATATAACATCATGCTGCAACAATTAGGAGCGAAGAAATAATGGAAAATGTGGAAAAAACGGGGAAAATTATTCATTCTAGAGGGCTTTCGTTGCATGCGTTGCGAAAACGATTCAAGATACCAAAAATATATGTATGAAAGAATTATTCCTCTTGAAATGATCTAAAAAAATGTCCACGACAGTATATGTCTATCTTTTAAGATTAACACACTAGAACCGTTTTTATGGTAATCAAATTTGCCGCGTTTCCAAGTTTAATCTGAATTAATCTTGCTGTGATCCTTTGCTATTATTTTGTCATAAGCATTATTTCTAAGTTTAATTTAATTTAACCTCAATTAATTTTGGTGATAGTTTATTATCTTCCCGAAATTCCTACGGGAGCGGGACCTACGCGGTTGATACTTACGGGTCCCGAAGCGAAGCGAGGGCGGTTCGCTAGTAATAAATAAAAACATACAGAGGAAGTGAAAACCTCCTCCTTTTTTGAAGTCGGTTAATGAAGGGAAGCAATTGTCAATTTTGGGCATGGAACCTTAAAAATAAAAGGATGTTCCGTTTCAAAAATATGTGTATTTCGGCACTGCTTAACGCGCACAATTTAACACTGTTCATAATAATAGCCAAGAAGGAAAATGCTTCGAAACAACATTAATGAAACCCATGAATTATCCTGTAAACAGCACTTTTAATTTGTAAGTAAGTATTAAACAGCTCTTTCATTTAAAAATCATTACTCGGAAAGTCCGGGAGCAACCAATTAGGTCCCAAGGGAGTCTAGAAAAAAATTCTATCCGGCCTTACAATTAACAGACAATCCCTTGGCAAATCAAGTTATACATGAAAGCTTTGAATTAATCTGTAACAATAAAGAGAATATTGATTGCAAGGTCTACATACTGTATAATTATTTTTTCTTTTTAAAATCTTTAATTTTACATGTAGACAAAATACTTACAGTACCCGGCAAGAAATACTGCACATCGATATTCAAAAAGAGATAATCGGTTAGTTACGGCTTTGTAGAGCGTTCGTTGTCTCTCTCGCACATCGCACTAATAGTACAATATCTATTATATAATAGCTCATAAACCACGCTTTATGTACTTATAATAATGTAGTATCGCGTATTTGAAACGTACTACGGTAGACATAAGATGTTAGTAATATCTAAATGAAATCACAGATCAAGTAACTTTACAAGTATAGGTTTATTTAAAAAGAACTGTCTACAATGAAGTGAACTTCAGGACTCACGTCCTAGTCCGTTTCTTATAATTACAATACGTCGTTGGGTTTCTCACCCCACTCGGTCATATTGTCTACATAACGGACTGCACAAAAACAACCACTCAATAATCCCACGCATTGATGATGCATGCACCATCAACCACGCACACATGATTACCTACCAGTAAAACATTTGCACACAGCCTGCTTAAACAATATTTACTCCAATCTCCAATTTTACGGCTTTTACGGCCCCTAAAACCATTACCGTCATAAAGATACAAAACTGCATTCAAATACTAACAATACAACCCATTTAGACTAAAACATCATAAAAGTAAAGAAATGCATTCTAATACTGAAGTAACTAATTTAGACGATAGCTTATTTTACAATCCTACAATAATAATAATATTGATGTTCCGTTGGAGGTTTCAACAACTCTTTATATTTATTTCTGAGTGAAAGCGACTGTCTTCTACCGAATTCAAAAGAAAAGTGACAAGTCAGTGAAGTCAGCGGTAATGACTGTGTAGTAGGGACAACGCTCTACAAAGCCGAAACTAACCGATTATCTCTTTCTGAATACCGATACCGATGTGCATTATTTCTTGCCGGGTACTGTAAATATTTTATTTGAACTTATGACAGCAAACGATCATGTAGCACCCCGATGCCGTCCATGACGACTGTGACCGACAAGACACAAATTATACTCCATTCGCGTTCGATCTGGAATTAGTTATATACAAAAAAGTGTAAAAGTAATTACTTAAACTTGTATCTAAGTTGATACGTTGCATGCGATCACAGCGAGCTCCAAAATCCGAAATCAGCTGAAGGATCAAGTTATATTGCAATAGTTACCATGCAGAACTACAAAAGGTTCTAAGTTAGCGAGATCTAGTTAATGAATTTAAACTGGTAAGGTACAAAAACAAATTAAATGTATGAAACCCATGTATTTACCCAATGGAATGTTTAAGCGACGCCGACGTGTAAAATCACTACTTGTTAGTAAAGGATATTATGGTATAGATGAATATGTTAATGATAAGGGTGCCTGGTAGTGATAATGCCGCGACCAGTTCCGCTTAGACTAGAATTAGTTTTTTTTTTTAAGTTTAGCCGTAATTAGTAGTAAGTGCAACCTGTACTGTGAGTGGAGAAAGAGAAAAAAAAGACTCCTTGGGAATTTCTTGCGGCTTCTTCTTCCAAGACCACTCACCGTAGGGATTTGTTGAAGCGATGGCGTAAAGTGACTTTCGAAATGCGTTTGTAAAAACCTACTTCGAAGAAATAAATATTTGAATTTGAATTTGAAATGAAGTATATTTATTCAATGTTGGTATTCAATAATTCTATTAACGTAAAAATCTTTAAAGCTTCATCTCTGCTTTAATATTTAATATCCGCACACAAAGAAAGAAATAATTATATTTGTTTCTCGTTCTTAAATAATACGCAATCACATTGTGCAACGCCACGTAAAATGTTGGTTTCAGAACAGAACAATCGCTCGTGTAATTGCAGTATCTGGCGCGGCGGCGTGAGATTCCCTTCATTTTATGCAGAAAATGCGGGATTTATTACCGAAGCTGCTTCATAAAATGTTACTCTGAATAAAATCATATTTCTAGCGCTTAGAATCGTGCGCTTTAAAGTGTTAAATGTCTTTTAAATTACACGCATTGGTTTCGACATCCAATAAAAATGACAATATTATGGTAGCAACACAACTCTATTTATATAATACGCTAACCTTTCTTATATATCTTTTATTTATAATATACACACTTTGACATGAATTTTAAACATATTTCTATGTTCATACCAACATTCGATACAATTTCCACTCCTCCGTTCCTTCATCAAACAACTCGACGTACGGCGAGCATCCACCCATGTAACATCGTGCGCACTGCGAAGGACTGAAATAGCGTCGGTGTTTCCGCCTGTGTATAATATGGAAGACTTTAAAAAGAGAGTGAATAAGCTTTTATAAGTTAATCCGTTTGTAATCTTGGTTTGGATCGCTACTTTCCATCATGTGGGATCGTTGTCAAGCATTCACTTATTATAAGTAAAAAACGATTTTGTATAGGTAGGTATTATCCTAATAATATTGGGTACATTTGCTTTAATGGCTTGCGGGGAAGTAATCGCTGTGTAGCGATAAGGCTTCCTGTTGTTTTATACTTCTTGTTTGTTTATACGTGCTTTTTTGGTGCCTACAATAAAACTAGAATTGACATTAAAATTGCGATGGACTGTTATTATACAATGGTGGTAATGATAAAACTAAATACCACTAATTCCACACTTTAAATACAACTAAAACTATACCTACGCTGGATAAAATATGCGTAAGCACCGTACCTACTCATTGTCATATACTTAAGCGTAATAGGTACAAAAAGAAAGCCCCAAAAAACATTCTCACCGATACTTTACGATCCTAACACAAAGCATGGCTCTATTCCACGCAAAAGCACATTACCCCAGTTACTGTTCGCTTCAAACAATTGTTTTTCTCTATCGTACAAGATAATCTTTGGCAGTCGGGGAAAATAGGCGAGGAAAATATGGAGGCGGAATGCGCCCGGCACTGCATATAAATGCGCAATTGCTCAGTGAGGAATTGTTATTTCCTTAAAATATGTGTTACAATTCAATTTTGCTTACTCGGCCGAGTCAGCGCTACGGCGGATTTAGATGGCAACTAACTTCTCGTAATATTATTTTTAAGTTCGTGAAGTGGCTTAGCATTGTTGAATTTTCACTTACGAATGACAATAGCATAATTGTTAATAAAGCAAATACAAAAAATAAATAGGATTTGGTCATATTTTATAATACCTACGACTGAAAAGTATCGAACGTACTTCGAATTTTAGAAGAATAATTTTTCAGCCTGAATAAAGCGCGCCTATAAAAGAGAGATTTTCTTGATGTCCCTAGAATTTCATCATCAGATCCTAACTTAGCAATGAGACAAGCCCAGAGGTACACTCCTTAATGCGGCCAATAAGCACGCATCTATTACAGGGCGCAGGCAATTGCATACATTCCTATGGTCTTATCGCAATATGTAATCATAAACTTTTCATTTTTATCTTCCATCCATCTGTACTGAGCAATCAAGAAATTTGTTACAAAAAACATAGGCATCGAACATAGAATCTAATTCACTACATAAGTCTTATTTGTATACTTAGGCTTTATAAAGACGGCACAGTTATTGATAGTTGTATTCAACCCACTTTTTCTTCGTCTTTAGAAAACTGTAAATTATAATCTTTGAATAAGGTCTAAATTGATAATCACACAAAACGAACAAATTTAATTTGTAAGTAATCATCGTTACCTTGCTTTTTACTTTGTTTTATGTTTCAACTCAATAAAATAACTAATAAAATACCCTATTTTCATTAAAAGTTCACTCAGAGCAGTGTTGAAAAACCGTAAAGTTTTATATTATTAAACCCAAAATCCAAAATCACTCTTTCCATTTAAAACACAGTATCATTAATAAACTTATCACGTATTCATAAATGTAATCAATAGGGTGTCGATATCATTTAGCAAAATAAATTACCGATTCGATGTAAAACTGGAAATGTGTTATTAAAGGGCAGTTTTCTATGAAATAAAATACTTTCAGCGATGTTATTGAATCGTATCAAAAATTTATAAATGTAAAAGCTATAAATATAAAGCATAAATTATAAAACCGTCAGCACACGTGCCTTGCTCGTTTTTTATTGCATGAAATTTTAATAGTTTGCGTAGTAACGGTGACAGCGTGGGACGGTGTAACAGGATAAATTGAATTAATCTTGTAAAACTTGCTTAAACTAAATTAAAAACTTTAAGTTTTTAAAATTTAAGTGTCAGCGTTTTTTAACCAACTTTAAATCGGCGAATACAGACTATTATTCCCCATAGCCTAGGCCAGGCGAGGCCTAGAGCATACTCCATTCTCCACCACGCTGCTCCAGTGCGGATCGCTGGGGATAGGGGTTAAGAGCTAACGGGGCCAAAGCTGGAAAGGATCCTAAATGGTCAAGCAAATCAAAAAATGGTCAGAGAAACTGAAACACAATTTTCATATACCTATACATTGACTCTACTTACCAAGTCTACGACCTCTATGCTAGTGGTATTCATCATTTTGAAGCGGCTTAGAATACTGACCCCAGTCTCTTGCCGTCAAACCAGGGTATATCATAAGACACATAGTGCTTACTTGGTGGTAGGGCTGAAGTCTGGCAGCATATATACAATACCACCTGCTCACTTGAGACAGCCGATAAACTTGAGTCCTGGCTGGAAGCTTGAGAA
The DNA here is from genome assembly GCA_905404135.1 of Hesperia comma. Taxonomy (NCBI): domain Eukaryota; kingdom Metazoa; phylum Arthropoda; class Insecta; order Lepidoptera; family Hesperiidae; genus Hesperia; species Hesperia comma. The sequence goes on along the minus strand of FR990022.1, from coordinate 18,262,466 downwards.
CCAGTTATTTCCTCCTTGTCAGTTTAATGAATAGCTAACATCTGAATGCGGCTACTAAAGTAGGTACTAGTTTCCAGATACGAAGCAAGGGACGGATGTCACCAGTTTAAAATGAGAATAATTATGATTATTATGCAATTTAGGCATGAGAAAAAATTGATAATTCCAAGTAGGTATGAAAATTTTACTTTTGATAACCGTCATGCCTTTAATGATATTCTATTAGCTATACCTACTTACTATTTAATACATGAAAGGTACTTGTTTGCGTCACGGAGTAAGTAACTGGAACAAAAAAACAACCAAATTAATAGAACCTGTCGTAAGAAATAATTATATATTTCGATAATAACAATGAAATGGCAACAATATAGCAAAGGAGACGTCTTTTTCAATCAAATCATCTCGGATACAAGGATAATAAGGTTCTTAAGAAACGGAATATTTCATCCATTTTTGTGTTATTAATAAAGAAATAAATTTAATGCTGTTTGAGACTCCTTAGCGGAAATGTTTTCCTTCAATATTATATGGTATCAAGTTAGCTAGACGGTTGGACGTGTTAAATAAAATTGTTTCGTAAAAATTACACCATTACATTGCTTCATTGCGACGTGAAAGACAAACAAACAAGCAAACGAACACACTTTTGCATTTAGCTTCTAATCACGAAAAGCTCCTCATCATCAGCAAGGTCCAGGGGACGAGACCGCAAGGACGTGTCCAATGCACTGGTTGAATCAAATCCGCACCACTCTCAACAGTAAGATGCACGAAGCTATCCACAATGCGGAGAACCGGCACCGTTGGCGCAACATAGTCCGGGATAAAGTGATCCGTGGAGGGGTCACGATCCTTAGCATTGAGGACATTGAAGCAAAAAGGATTGCTCTAGGGAGAGCTAGTGGGGCAACAACCGACAAACATGACAGCTAAGACTTCAACGCAATGGTCCATTGCGAGGCACGGGTTTCTGAGCACAAAAGAGGCTAATGGCATAGTCCACCACGTTGTACCAGTGGACAGCTAGTTATGCACTGATTTATAATCATCACGCAAAAATTAAATTCAATCTATACGTTTGAGTAAGTTCAATTTACTAACGCAACAAAAACGGATCACATGAAAATGATTTTTGAGATGAGAGTGTTTGTTAGTTTGTCCGTGTGGTTGTCCTGCTAAGTACAGAAAAGGCTTAACCGATTTGAATGCGCTAGCGAACAATATCAGAATATCACAGGTAAACAGACGAAAATTCAAAAATATTCCTTCTGTAATAATTGTTAACATAATAATTATACATAATTATTATTGTCTTTCACACATATACAGAAAGCGACCAGTTACATATTTATTACATGTATACATTTTGAAACATTACTATTGCCGGCAATTTATTGCAAAGCCCACTTAATTTTATAGAAACGTCTACGAGTCACACAATTCCCCGCGCAATATCTCAACGAGGCTAAAGCTAAACACAGTTCCATCTAGAAAATGGAAGAAAGGTTGGTCCATTTCTCACTTTTTCGCATGTATGCACCCACGTTGAGAAGAGTATAATTTATCTCCAGATAGCCGCGTCTGGTCCTATAAATCACGCCGCGTTTTTCACGCGGCCTGCTTCGTAGGGCTACGAGGTATGCGATCGTTTACCGATCTAACTTTTTGCTGAGCTGAGCGGCCACTGACCGAATCGGCTTTTAAATGGAATATGGATTGGGTACGATAGGCTCTGAAATTTTGCCAGCAATTGTATGGTTTGAGAGCAAGGTATAGGTGTGTACCTACCGATTTATAATTGTATTGGTACAGAAATATATGACGGGAAAACTATTTTACTAGAAAGTTTATGGAAAGAAAATCCATGCGTTAACCTTAAAGTTATGCTAAATTAATGTGGCAACTAACCCCGTCAACTATAATTATTTGTGGTGTATTATACGATAAACGTGAACGAGATAAAAAATGTACCTCGTTATATCGGTAAAACGTTTCACTAACGCTTTCCAAATCCACGCTTTACGGACACAAATTAACCATTATTCTTTCTCCGCCTCGTTTACGACATACAAAATATATAACCTTTTTGATACAGAAATACTTTCTCGCTTCCAACCCTGGTGGCCGAAACCTCTCAGCGGCTGACACTCAAATCTATAAGACCGGCAAGCGGCACGGGTTTATAACGATTTGCAGGGTCGCACTCACACACTTACACGATATTAGATCGTATAAAACATAGACCATGTACGTACAGAAGTGCAAGGAAGTGATAAATTAATCGATTGCTCGCTTATTTTTTTTTACTTAAAAATATGATGTAACTGATCGCTGTTTGTGTACGGTTATCTCAGAAACGGCTGAACGGATTTTTATGGGCCTTTCAAGGGGAGATAGAGAAGGCTATATAGCAATATATAGGCTACTTTTTATTCGGGATTCACGCGGGAAAACTCCTAAGTACGAACAAAGTCGCGGGCAAAAGCTAGTTATACTTAAATCTCCTTTTGGCTTTCGTGTTAAGTGTGCTACTATTATATGTCAATAATTATGTCAATAATTATGTCTAATGCGGTTTAACAAATTTTATTCGTAAGTAGACCTTGTTATGTATTAAATGAAAGGGCGCACGCAATAAGGACAATGCAAATAAATTTCAGAACGCGAAGACGGGTTTAATTTTAATTTATTTTACGACACGATTATACCATAATTTAATTTAGTCTAGTATCAAACACAATAAATTAGTTTATTTTAAAATTCAATGTAACTTTGCTTGCACAGAGATTGAAACATTGTGCAAATACAAGAAAAATCACTATGGAAGTTTAAATTTTGTCGTCACATGAATATCAAAATATCTCATTGCCTGAAATCAAAGATGTTCGAGACATGGTGCTTCACGATTCGCCTGATGCATAAGCTTAAAGTCACTCAGGTATGCTCAATATTTCTCTACGTCAGCACGGGTCCCCCCAGATAATCAAGGAGGCCTATAGCTTAATCGACCACGCTGCTCCATTGCGGGTTTGTATCATGTATTTGAAGTTTTTGTGGCGCTAAAATGCCTCTAACGAATGTCATCTATCGATAACTTCCGGAAACGACAGCTTTACTTTTCCATCAAAAAACGGAAGCACTCAAGAAATTTTCTCCACTTGTGGTCAACCATCCAACTTCTGATCGCGCCCGCAGTGCCTTAACTATATCCATCACTGTAGATCGTAGCAAGCTGCAGGGTATTAGGTATAATAATAATAATAATAATAATAATAAAATCTTTATTTGTGAACATAGGTAAAAACAGGTCTTAAATGTAATTATTATGTACTCTATGTCGACCCTTTCGGGCATACAAATATTACTCAGTTAAAATACAATTACAGATTAATTAAATTAAATTACATTAAGTTAAATTAAATTAAAAGTCTAATAAACATAACTATTCTAAATTATATAAAATTATCAGATAAAAATTCATGAACTGAATAATAACATTTTTCAATTAAAAACTTTTTTAATTCTATTTTAAATTTGTCGTTGTTGTTAATCATTTGAAGTGACACGGGGACTTTATTATAAATTTTTGGTGCCATACAAAATATACTTTTACTAAGTAGAGCGGTCTTTGATGGGACTGCTACAAGCTTCATTTTATGTCGTTTACTCGATAAATATTTGTTAAAAATGTCAGGGTTGGCTTTAATAAATAAAATTATTTCGTAGATATACAAGCAGGGTAATGTCAATAGTTTTAATGTTTTAAAGTGTGGTTTACAAGAGTCAAAACTCAGTGTTTTAGTCATAGCGCGGACACATTTCTTTTGAGCTTTGAATATGTCTTCCCGATTAGTTCCGTTGCCCCAAAATATAATCCCGTATCGTAGTGTAGAGGACACAAAGCCGTGATATGCAGTAAGTACAGCTTTTTGATTTACCACTTTAGACAACATATATAGAGCATAGCAAAATTTATTTATCTTTTTACAGATATATTCAGAGTGTGACCTCCATCTTAGATCATTATCTATATGTAGACCTAAAAATTTTATAGAGCTTGTTTCTTGTACTTTCTCCCCATTATAATTAATATTTACTGGCTGAAGTAAACATTTGCGTTGACTGAAAGACATTATTGTGGTCTTTTTAAGATTGATTAATAAATTATTAGATTTTAACCATGCTATAATAGTATTTAAATTGTCATTGATTTCGATTTCATAATTGTTAATGTCATTACAAGGGAACACTACGGAACTGTCGTCAGCGAATAGGGTCATAGGAAATTTTATGCACTTAGGCAAGTCATTAATATAAATTAAAAATAATAGTGGACCTAAAACACTACCTTGGGGAACACCGAAGTTTGATGTACGAGGACAAGATAAGTGTGTACATTCATTTTTGGTTATAGGACATATGCGTTCAATTTGTGTAATTTGAGTCCTATTGGATAAAAATGACTTTATCAAATCCAATGTCTTACCTCTTATGCCATATGTATATAATTTTGTTAATAATAAATCATGTCTAACAAAGTCAAAAGCCTTAGAAATGTCCATAAATAAGGCTGTAACGGGAACTTTCTTGTCAACACTTGTATACACTTTGCACAAGAATTCATAAATTGCTAAATTTATGGATTTATTTTTCCGGAAGCCTTTTTGTTCTGTCGTAAAAATCTTGAATTTTTCAAAGTATTTATAGAGATTGTCATAAATAACTTTCTCTATGACTTTAGAGAAAACCGAGATTAATGCAATCGGACGATAGCAACTTAAATTCTCTCTATCATCTTTTTTAAATAGGGGCTTAATAATTGACGTTTTTAAACTATCAGGAAATATACCCTCTTCCACACAAGCATTAATTATGTGGCTCAGTATAGGTGCTATTACTTCAGCTACATACTTCAGAACTTTAATAGATATATCATCATAACCGGTACTATTTGTATTTTTTAAGGAATTTATAACAGATAGGACGTCTTTTTGGGTTACAAAGTTAAAGAAATATGAATTATAATTATTATATGTCAAGGTATTAAAAAATGTCGTGTTATTTTTGTCATTCAAAAGATAAACTTGGTCAATAAAATGGTCATTGAATGCCTGCGCAATGTCATTAGGATTAGTAATACATTTAGAGTCCTTCCTAATTTGTTTTATATATTGTTTCGGCGTAATACACCTGTAATTATTAACAATTCTCCAAGTTGCTTTCGATTTGTTGTATGAAGATTTTATGTAATGATCATTACGAGCCATTTGTGTTAATTTAATAATCTTTTTTAATCTTTTTGAATAGCTATTGAGCATGTTTTTATTACTTTGTGTGGGATTTAATCTATATTTCCACAAAATATTTCTTTTGCGTTTGGAGCAAAGTCTTATCCCCTTTGTTATCCAATTTTGCTTCATGTTTACATTGATTCTTTTTCTAATAATGGGAAAGCACAAGTTATAAAATAATTTAAAATCACTATAAAAGTTATTAAATGCATCGTTAGCTGTGTTACTTGTATATACGTCATTGAAATTTAATTTTCCTATATAGTATTTAAATTTTTTCAGGTTTTCTAATGAATAATCACGGCGTTTAATATACCAATAATTATGTATACAAGTTGAAGTTGAAGTTGGAAATGAAAATAGTTGAGCAGTATGATCAGAGAGACCTAGATCCAGAATTTCACTTTTCCCTTTTTTAATATTATGGATGATATTATCTATGCATGTGGCACTGCAAATTCTTGTTGGATTGTTTATTTCAAATTTTAAATCAAAACTCTGTATTATATGCAAAAATTGTGATGAATACTTATTTCTTTTGATAAGGTCTATGTTGAAGTCACCGCAGATTATTACCTTTTTTTTTGCTTTATAACATATTTGACTCAATAATATATCTAGCTTATTAAAAAAGAGCTCATAAATATATCTACTGCTAAATATATGTATCTACTGCTAAACCCTAAATCCTATCCACCAGGCAGCGGACTGTGCATCAGGTGATGTTGGAAATAAAATTTCATTCAAAACATGTCGCGTGTCGCTTCCTCCACATCCTTATTCTATGGAACAAAGCGTTTTTGCCGCGAGTCTCGCTCGTATTTTTGTGGAGATAAAGGAAAAACTTGGAGACGTGGGAACAGAAAATATTTGGGGATTACTCGGCGGCAATAGAGTTGTCCTTTTAAAGGATCGAGGCTAATGGCAATTAAGGGCTTAATGACGGCTCTATTTATAATCTCGCTTGAGAGGCGCCTCTCCGGACTGAAGCCACTGAAGGTCACGATTGTGTGAAAATAAACACCCCTTTGTTGCTCTTGTTTTCAGATTTATGTCGGTTTTATTTTTCATTCTAATGAGGATTTTTACAGCAATGGCCATTAATTAAAGCCATTCATGCAGAAGAGATTACGCTTTGTCTAAACTTAATTAATTTTTCGTAATTGAAATTAAGCGGTACGTTGAAACAAAGGTGTATTGGAAAATATTGTTTTATTGGATATTGCTGTCATTTAAGAGATGAAGAAATATATATTTTTAAATAAAATTTAATAAATTACAGAGTTTTTGTGCATAATGACCACATCGCCCAGTCAACAGTGACCATGTCTGAGGAACAAAGGGAACGTGGTCCCGGGTTCGATCAGACGGTTATGAGGAATATAAAGGTATTTCCTCAGGCCGTGAGTGTCTTGGACAACAGCCTTATATTTCTTCACCTTTTTTCCTAGCCAACAATGCATTGATGATGACTAGGATATAAGTTGCGTGGATGACGACAACCAACGACCATCAGATTTCTCGTCTGCTCATTCAAAACACAAAAGAACCATCGAAGCAACAAACAACATTTAAACAAGAATAACGAATCTGCCTGTTCATCTTAATGTTTAATGTTATACCTTCCCCAATACGACACAACGAATAAAATGTCGTAACTGCACTGTCCTGACACGTTCAGCTTAATAGCATTCCGAACACATTATTACCGAGTGTCTGCGCGCGAGCTGTCACGTACCCGGCTTAATGAAGATCAACCATTGCCGAGTTTTGCGTACACTTCATAATTTTATGCGTTCCTAGTAACTACGTCGTATCAGAAAACTTAAGACTCAAAAAATGTTAAGTTAAAAAAACTTAGGCAATATTACTTAATTGATATTTTGGTATTTGTGAACGTATTAATAAATGCCTACTTAGCGTTATGCAAAGTTCACTATCTATCAGTAGAAACCGCATCTTGATCGGTTCAGTCCTTTCTGTGATGAGCGAAAATGAAGACAACAGGTTCAAAAATAGTAAAATTGTTTAGAGATCTCTCTTGCGTTTTTAATAGTTTTACTTAAATACTCTCCTGTGTGTGTATGAGTTGCGTTAATTTAGGAAAGATAAATCGTAAAGATGATTTTGAACAATTCATCCTAAAGCGCAAACCCATAGTCGTAGTTTAGTGTCCGCGGTTTTGTATGTAAAATGTTCTCACTCAGTACTGGGACAAACTCTGCGTCACCCATATATTTAACTAGAGAGGTCGTCTATCTACATCCTCGTCTAACATACGACTGACGATATACAACCATTAAGACAATAATCTATTTTTCACATCTATCAATTACTTTATTTCATTAGTCAAACCTCCTGGGCTTTGGATATACCATGTTCTACATAGTTGATTCAAACGATATAACTGCATTGCAGTTCTAATGCACAGCATCAATATTACAACGAGTAATTCGAAAACATTAATTTTTATTATCCATTACGTAACGACTATTAAAAGTTCTAAATAGTCGATGTCAGGCAACCTTTTATTCAAGAAATATGACGAAAATACAAATGGACTTCAAATGGTGGGCATAAATGTAATGATTTTTTTAATAATAACTGTATTTATTTTTTGTGTTACCTCGTAACTCTGTTCAGGGTGAACTAGTTTTGACATTTTTTTTATTCGGTTAACGGTAATGTTTGTCATCTGGTCCAATTTAAAATTGAGGTAGGTACCTAAACTTATCGAAGTTGAAGTCGGTTTTTTTCTTAAATTATGTAAGTACTTCCTTAATCTGCCTTTTAAAAGACTAACTACGTGGAGTAAGGCACTTCTCACATTACGCTATTCATTAGCTACGCGACTGCGACGCAATCCCAAAATTCTATGTATCTGACACTTTTGACTGACAGGAGTCGCGTATGCCTGTCAGTACATAGTGTCAAATACATACAAATTTTGGGTTGCGTTGCAGTCGCGTAGCACATGAATAGCGTTTCAAAATTTAACAATTGAAAATTTGTATGTATCTGACACTTTTCACTGACAGGAGACGCGTCTACGATGCGACTCCTGTCAGTCAAAAGTGTCAGATACATAGAATTTTGGGATTGCGTTGCAGTCGCGTAGCTCATAAATAGCGTTGTGTGAGAAGTGCCTAAGTCGTAAGGATGACGTCATGAAACTTGAATCACACTATCCAAGAATTCTATGCCGCTCGCATGCATGTACCTAGTTTCGACCGCGAGTCAAACCAAGCTCAACCGTTCTCCAGGTATGTCTCATCACCTAGCAGGAGATCTCTCTTTGTAAAATTGTGTAAGTATGTAAATTTGAATTCCACATTAGTATATAGGTAGGAATACATAGTTAGTGAGCTATTTCGCCCGAAGCAAAAGCGGTCACTGGTTGTTAGTTAATTTGTTGCCAATTACGTTGTTTAAGTATTCAACTCTTCAACAATTTATATTAAACGTATATAAACCGAAACTTTAACGGAATATGGGTTGGACTGAATAATTTAATGGTAAACAATGTAGAAAGCTAATAATGTTTAGGTAGGTACCTTTTAATTAATTATTTTATTGCTATTAAGGGGTATTCATTTTTCACTTCCTTCATAATACCTACTGTATTCAATACATGAAATGATAACAAATGATAACAAACACAATATCTAATCTTATCTTATATTTCTAGCAATTCTAGCAATTTATCTCAGGCAAGCTTAATTAATAGATGTATGTATGTGTCAATAAGTTCATCATCATCATCTCAACCCATCAGGCATCATCACCGGCCGAATTCTTAACCACTAGATAATCACAGCTACGTTAATAAGTTGGACGTAAAGAATTAAGAGTAAGACGAGGTGTATGATTGCAAAGTGCCAACTCAAGCGGTAGTAGCTATACTCCATTTGCGTTCGATGTGGAATTCGTACTTACTAGATGGCATTCCACATAAGTAATACCAGCTTTCCGCACCTCTGATTATTTGTGGTTCATTGTAGCTTGAAGATTAGAATTTAAAATGCCTTAAGTCGTTTTGAGCGGGGAGTGGTAATAAACTCGAGGGCTTAAGTATATCTAACTAAAAACTTTACAACATTACATCTTAATATTTTACGATATTTGCAATACAACAATTCAGTTCATATGCTTAAAACTACAGATAAATTATTCATAATACGTTTTGGTCGGCAACTTGCGAACATCATAAATACATTGCAGACGCACAAAAAAACCCATATAAAATTCCTTGCTCAACGAATCGTTCATAAGAAGATAATAATAGCGTCTCTAAATAAAAACATAATACCATTCTCGGTTAATAAAGCCTCATAAATCTTTGGAACGTATTGTTATTACGATGTAAAACTTCGCGGGAGCACTTCGGCTATAATTTAAATTTATTATCATTGTACCTACTCTATAATTTGCACTTAATTACTAGGGCCTGAGAACTTTACTATTGCAAAGTCTCACAGTTGTCTATTAAGGGCACGTTACGGGGTGTGGTACAATGTGTCATGATATTAGTTTATCGATAATTCGTTTCACAAGTATTAAGTCGGGCGGAAATTCACGGGGCACTATTACAACTATTACTCCCGTGGTCGGTGTTATTTATACCTACCCAACCCCACTAACGACATAATAGGAAGTCGGTTAATACTGAAATACCCTAAATACACTAACTTATTGATATTATTTGTAAATTTATATCTATTTGTCAATACATATGTATTTAAAAAAACCCCGACGAGAAAAATTATATACTTATTGAGCTGATTGATGACTTAAAAAGTTAATACCTAATTAAATTTTACTCAAATAAATCTATTTTATACCAAAAATGCCTAAAATCATTTTGGAAAAGAACTAATACTTTTCAAACTGCTGGACCGATTTCTACCAAACATTGCTAAAAACCACCACAATTTACCTAGATTTTGACTAAAAACCGCACTCGGATCGGTTCATTCATTCAGGGTCCACGGTGCCATAGACAGACCGGCCAAACTTATAACTCCCCTATTTAGGTTGAGGGTTGAAAATAAAATTATTTATTTTTTCACATTTACAATTAATTGTAAATGTGAACTTCAAACTTCAATAAGTTAATTAAAAGACATTTTGTAGAACTTGTAGACCATTTTGCCGAAGAGAAGCTAATTAGTAAGTAATTTTATTTATAAAACAAATTCTTTCGCAAATATCAATAATTTAGGAGAAGCGGATAAATAAATACAGGGAAGTTTATCAGGTGATTTAAGATCGAGCAGATTGTATAACTAAATATATGAAAAGAAAATGTTAGGAATGTAAACCTTATAAAGAGACATCAAAGCCCATGATATTATATCACTACATATTATAAAAAGAAGTCCTGTTTTCTGTCCGTCTGTCTGGACGGATAAACTCGAAAACTACGAAACAGATTTTTATACGGTTTTCAACAATAGAAAGAGTGATTCTTTTTTATATATTTTTAACAAAACATTCTCAGGCTCCCTCTTTTTATTGCCTTACAGCGCCATCTATTATTACAATGGTTCATTTATCGATGCAAGAAAGCTAGCTGTCATTTGTAAAGTAACAGTTCACTCACAATACGCTAGATGGCACTAAAGTAAGGCCATTTTAATAGGCCACATTTGACAACTGTTTGTCTTTGCTTTATAGTGAGAGTAACCTGCTGAAAAACATCGATTAATTTAATTAATCGATGAGGACTTCAAACATCTGTAAATTTAATGTGATTGTTATAAAAAAACTATTTTAATGACTGCACAGTTCAAACAATGACTAAAAAAACGATAAAAATAATGCGTCTAATAATGGCGCGAAATGAAATCATGAGTTTTTTGTAACATTTCACGTTTCTGGATACTGGCTTTTGAGCCAGACGTTATATATTTAAATGAATGATTACATATTTTTTGGCCTAAAATGTAAGAAAATTAATTCTGTTCCCATTAAAATATATTTTATTTTGTAATCGTGAAATACTTTTTGACGATTAGTTCGACTTCTCGAATTCAACTTATCTACTGATCTGTTTCTTTTGGTACCATCCCTCGTGTTTAAAAAGAAAAAGAGTTCACTGACGTAACTTTGTAACGACGTCTGTTCTTTACTTAAAAGTGTAAAAATTTTAACAATATCTAATAGGGAATATTAAATAATATGGAGTGCCTCCCTTGCAAGGTTATCTACTTCGTAAAATTTTGACGAACTGTCACATGTGGCCTATTAAAATGGCACTACTATACAAGGAGATTCTGAAATAATTTTATCGACAAACTTCATAGGTGGTGTTTACTGCAGTGTGTGTATCAAACACCACCTATGAAAATATGTCAGGTGTATGGTGTTGTCCTACTCCTTGATATCAACAGACATAACTAACTTTTCCAAAAAATAAACAACTTTAAAATAGAAAAATACGGATAACTCAAAAACTACTCACCTGATGTATTTTAAATTTTTGAGATAAATAAAACACAAAAAAATGGAGTCGAATTGAGACTTCCTTATTGAAAGCTGTTTTTGTCTTTGAAATCTGTTAAAAAGAAAAATTTACTATCAGGTGGCGCTCCGTCATTATGTTTTCTATATAAAAATGTATATTTAGTTTAAGTTTACAAAAAACCGTCCAAATGTTCGTGTAATCGTAACAAACAGACCAGTTTATTTTCAATTTAACGTCGTAAGATCCACGCAACACAATCCTTGCAAAGTTACCGTACACGTACCGGTTACTGAAAACACAAGAACATCATAAATGTAATCTCGTCTGTGTGTATTCTGCTGAACGAAGTTTAGACAGCCTTCCCAGTACGGACGGAACGACGATCAACTATCCTACTTCCTACTAATATCCTACTAATATTAGGTATAAATGCGAAAGTTTGTAAGGATTTCTGTGTGTGTCTGTGTGTGTATTTGTTACTCTTTCACGCAAAAAGTACAGAATGGATTTACATGAAACTTTGCAGTAATATACTTAACTTTGATATCGGAATAACAGATAAGTTAAAAAATAATAGAGATATTCTTATAATTTGGTCATAATACCTACAACGATAAATGTCCAGTAAGTCGGAAAAATCAGCGTTCTGAGAGCTATCTTCTACTAAGGGGCTGGTTCTTCGAAGCAAAGCGAGAGCAGGTTTACTAGTTATTTATAATGCAATATTACGAAGTTAGGAAGAGAATTCGTTTAACTACATAATCACTATATAGGTGACCTTTTTTAACAACAGGTACATTTTATTATAATTTTCTACGTAGTTAAATTGTTTTTTTTATTATTTTAGAAATATGACCGATAGATGTCTTTGCTTATTTTCTTAAAACTTGATTTTTTCCCGGTTTACAACTTCTTATATCTCGGGATAAAATTTTAAGTTATTTAAATGATGTTTAAATTGAAACTAGTTATTTAACAAATTGCAAAAAGTCAGTCGTCGTTTCATTCTTCGATACCTTCGGTACTACAGAAGTGATACATGTAATTCCAGAAGTGTAATAAACCTGATAACTGATTAATGTCCATACATGGATAAGATAAACTATTATTTTGGGAATATATTGGGAACTTGGTGAAGTAAATTGATTGTATCGGCGTTACGTTGCGGAACTCCATTATAATACGGATTAAAGATTAAACTACTTTGCGACAATCCGCGAGCAATTTTGTATGTATGTGTATATTTTTAACACTTGACCCAAAAAAGTGGTGTTATAAATTTAATACCGTAGATTCTGAATAAGTGAACCGATTTCAGTGCGTTTTTTTTATCGAAAGGATTGTTCATCGCGGTGGCTTTAAGCTATGTTTGGTAGTAATCTATCCAGCAGTTTAAAGAGTATCTCTGTGAGGGCTCTTCCAAATTTATGCAGAACATTTTTTAATTTTTTTTTTAACTAATTGCCTCCCACGCAATGAAATGTGGTTTCATTCACCACTATACCACCAGAAACCCGTGTTTCCTCAGGATTATAGAATCAACCGTTGTTAATCGCATATAGCTTATCGATTGGTGCAAAAATAATAACCCTTTAATATTGGTTCGTTTCACAAAAGCTACAAGCAAACCAATTACCTACTGAGCAAACCGACGATAACTCATCCCGCTGACTTATTCCTCGCCGTCCATCCACAATCAAACGTATCCTTTAGGTATGAATTACGTAAAACGGAAACGGATGTGTTTCCATATTAAGATTAAAGATGAAATGCCGGGAAAGGTGAACAAGCCTCAAACGTGTGTTAATTTACAAACAGGGCCGTAATGCCGGATCCTACGACATTTATTAACGTTATGCTACACTTACAGATGGAATATTACATTTATGATTTCTGTTACGTTTGAAAAGTAGTATCCTTTTTTGTAGTCATAGCCGACAAATGAACAGATAGGGCTCTATAAATGAACAGGTAAGTGATTACTGTCACTTGCGTAAGAAGGTACTTCTGGTTTTGTTCTTGTTGGCCCCTAGACCAGTTGCTGTCACGCTTTTCTGGTCAAGGGCCGCACATCGGTCCTTATTATAGTAAGTACATAATAGGCATATCAACTTACCATTCTTACATAACTTACTCATAGCCATTAAGTGCCTACCTACTGGGATTACTCCCAATAGGTAGGTACTCCGGAACAAAAAGATGCGTGATTCAAAGCGCAATTAATCATTTATTTCTGTTGTTACACTTCCGAACATATTCTTTTTATGATAAAAGCACCGGAGATGTTAATAATAACACCGAAATGATATGGAGATCTCCCTCTGGGGAGCTCTTGCTTTGCGCGCCCGATTCGCAAAAGAAAACATTTTGATGTAGTGCTGTTTACCTAAATGTATCTGGTAAAAATATTACATGAGATAAGAATATCTGGTTATACATAATTAGGCATTGTACATGCAATTATTTCCATTTCCATTCACCGCAATTCTTTAAAATCCCAGAAAGCCTACAGTTTTTACACAAAAATCAACAAACACCAACATTCCCTTAATTTTGAAAGATTTTTAATTTCAGTCTACTTTCACTTATCATTTTGTAAAAATAAAGTATATGAACACTACTGCTACAAGTTTTTTTAAAAAGATGACACATCTAAAGAAGATTATATTGAAAATGGTAGGTATTATTCTCTAAGAAATGTAGCCACAAAAAATTCGTATCATTTTTATGTAATGTTTTGGTAGGTACTTATATTTTATTGTAATTTTTCATTTTACCGGTACCTATGTATTTTAATCGGTTTATAAACAAAAACATGATTATGTCCATTTAAATAAATTTGTCTGAATACTTATTGGCACAAAATGGAATATTTTGTAGATATAGAGGACTATTTAGTAAAAAATGGAAAACCTTGTCAATAAAAATAAACTTAGATGGACTATAAAAAGTTAAATTAAACTCTTGTTTCAACTCACTTCAAAATTTTACGCCTTAACCTTTAAAATGATATTTAAATATTTTCAATTACTATTATACACGAAAACGAAACTTTGTTAGCATATTTCGTCCCGGGCAAAGCTTTATTGTAAACTTCATTAGAATTTCTTGAACGTTTTTATAATAAAAGGCCGGCCGTTTTACAGTATCATTATGTTTTTAATCTACGTTTAAACCACTTGTTTGAACTTGTTAGAGTGTAGCGATTAACGATTAAGCTAGTTAAGCCCAAGGCATTTAAAGCAATTTAAAGGTTATTATGAAGTAAACTTCCGTCATTGTCGTATCATTTAAATTTTGCCTTAAACAGTGAAAATACTGGGCATTAAGCCAGCCTGACAAATTAATTCATAAAAACTCTGTATAACCCTCACAGGGCAACAGCAATACGAAATCTTAATTGCCCAGTCAAAGAATATATATCTACGTTACGATCATACAACGCGAGACGTATTTTTAGATCCGGTCCGATTATAAAATTATTTTAAGCGAATGTGAGTGAACATTACTTACAAGCTAACAAAGCAGTAACAGTTTTTAATCGCATATCAAAGAACGCCCACACATTTGTGCAAACATTCGCGGTAACCATAGATGCAAAAGATATGTGTATGGAATGTATGGGTACAGCTTAATGAAAATTGCATTGCTAAGGGAAACTAAAAAGACACAGCGTTAGGCCGTTACTGACATATTAAAGTTTGTAGTGTCAGGGTATCAAGTACAATTATGTATTTTTTACTGATATTTTGATTTAATCAGATAGATCGTATAACGAAATTACTACATTGAAGATAATATTGATAGTTATGTAATTTTACATTTACGTACTGTATCAAAGCGCAAATAAATTTAAATGACGAACTACTATGTATAATAACAATATCTATTACGTTCAATATGATTTTTAGTTATGATTGTAGTAAAAACCTCCAGATACCTCAAGCTATATAAATTAAAAATAGAAACGAATATTTTAAATGGCTTATTCAAACTACATTAAAACATACCTGTAATTTCTACCATACAAAACTAAGAACTAAGGCACTTCTCACACAACGCTATTCATGAGCTACGCGACTGCAACGCAATCCAAAATTTGTATGTATATGACACTTTTCACTGACAGGAGACGCGTTTACGATGTGACTCCTGTCAGTCAAAAGTGTCAGATACATAGAATTTTGGGATTGCATCGCAGTCGCGCAGCTAATAAATAGCGTAATGTGAGAAGTGCCTACCGCGATGAACAAGACTTTTGACTAGAAAACACTGCACTCAAATAACAAATCGGTCCATTCGTTCAGGAGTTGCGGTAGCCCAGAAAGACACACAGACAGATAAGATAAATTTATAAGTAATACCCCTGTTTTGACTGATGCCGGATAACAGCATTTTGGACTTGCAGAAGGCACATTAATATTCATAGAAGCTCAAAGAAAGGCCTATGTTAAGTGTCGACATATTACTTATATTACTTTACCTTCGCAATATTAAATTCACAAAATGTATTTATAAACCTGTCTTTCACTACAACTAACCTCTAATAGGATTATTGAGCCACTGAATTTCGTTCTTTCGAATATTTAAACGCAAAAAATTTCACGTCCCTCCTCAATAATGTGCTTAGACGGTTAAGCATTCTAAGCTTGCTTTTATAACGTAAAATATAAATTCAAATAACTGCCATTTACACAATAAAGGGTCTAGTTTGAATACTAAACTCGAATCGATTGTAAAGATTATGCAAAAACCCATCAAATTATTCTGCTCGACCGCAGATTGGCTACAAATCGTATTATCCTTTCGGTGCTGGCTCGTGGCTTTATTTTAACTTTGTAATAGTGCCATTTCTCTGGTATTCTGAATTGTCATCTTCATTTCTCATTGCCGCTTCATTGCTAGTGAGGAGGTTACCGTGTTACGGTACGTATCCAAGGTTTGACCACTAACCCCTCCATCTGTCCATACTGGGTTATTAAAGGGTTTAAGCCAAGTACATAACGTTAATACTATTTTCTCACTACTTACTTACTTGTTCAGTTATGGTTACTTACCGCTACCGTACATATCGGGCCAAACTATGTAGAATAAGGCACTTCTCACACAACGCTATTTATGAGCTACGCGACTGCAACGGCTTCAGTCGCATCGTAGACGCGTCTCGTGTCAGTGGAAAGTGTCAAATACATACGAATTTTGGATTGCGTTGCAGTCGCGTAGCTCATAAATAGCGTTTTGTGAGAAGTGCCTAAGTGTCATAGATATTGACACGTGGATTTTATTTTGTAGATATACTTTGTTAGTAATAATCACAATCTTCATTCAAATGTGACTGTTTCCACTAATGGGCAGGCGTATGGCTCACCTGCTCTCGATTATATCTCTACTAACTGACCTCGCAGATGCCAACCTGCAACATATTAGGTAGACGCCCTCGCCTCCCTTCAGGAAACTTGTTGCCTCGCTCCTATTTTTTGGCAGCGTTATGTTGTAATTAGCCTGTAGCCTTCCTCAATAAACGGACTATTCAACACAGAAATATTTTTCCTTTCGAACCAGTAGTTCTTGACATTAGCTGACATTGACTCTTCCGCTTTATATTATTAGTACAGATATAAAACATACCCTGTGCTCGCGTATAGTAAAACCAACTTAACCTTGAAATGAAGAGAGGTGCTGTCGGATGCATTGGACCAATCATTGCACGCAATTCGACAGGTAATAACTGACAGATGAATGACCACAACGTACTTATGAATGACTTTAACATGGCGGCATTAGTTCCATTTTTT
Source organism: Hesperia comma (assembly GCA_905404135.1). Lineage (NCBI taxonomy): Eukaryota > Metazoa > Arthropoda > Insecta > Lepidoptera > Hesperiidae > Hesperia > Hesperia comma. Next base: position 18,244,911 of record FR990022.1, on the reverse strand, counting down.
GCCATTTCAGATATAAGTTGGTGGCACTATACGCCATACTGAGACCGCGGCTTCAGAATTACATACATAATTAGTATAATACCTATGTCACAGTTCTTAATCAAATACGACGCACGACGTTACTTCTACGTCATCTTTATTATTTAATCGCGGTAATCTTAAGAATACATTTAATTAATCATCATGACGATAGATAATACAAAATAAACAATATTAATTTATTGTACGAAGTAGACATCTATTACTGTAATTCTATTGTAGTCGTATCTTGTTGGAGATACGCAACGTAATACTTCTTTATTCCGTTTCAATGGCGATAGAGTTGAAAAGTTTTTGTTGCTTTACAATCGATAACCAATTTATAGGTAGGCTTGGATGGAAGATTTCTTGCGGAATCGTAAAAAAATTTGCTCAAGCACCAACAGAATGATAGACGGATGAAAGCTAGAAAATGAATAGTGTAAGATTGTTACGTGACGCGTGCGTACTTTTTAGGCGCTTTGTCCACGGAGCAACTTAAGTTGAGGCAAGTATCAACTTTATAAAAGTTCCTGTAAAAATTTTATAGTTGCTACAACGTTTACGGTTGCCGCAATTTTATTGCAATTTGTGAGCAACTTTTATGCGAGTTGCTCAATCTACGCATTTCCGGGCACAGGCAGATGGAGGGAGGGTGTGAAATCGTCCGACGCGTTGCGATTGACAGTTGCGGAAACCTGCACCTTTAAAAACCGGTATAATATTTAACAGTTGCTAGTTGCGGCAATTAGGAACTAACCTAGTCATCGATTACAGCAACTAAAAACTGTTGACGATCACCGGAACTGGAAATTCGAGTTGTTATGTGTGCGCAGTCCAATTGAAATGTATGTAAATAGCTAGTTGGCAGCTAGTTGCTAGTTGTCAGTTGCTGCAATAGTTGCTCCATGTGCAAAGCGCCTTAGTTGATCAATTATAAAAAAACACAGCCAATAAAAAGCCAGCTGTCAGATCAAGTAGGGAAGTTAGCTGTTAGTATAATCGGAATCAGATGTTTAAGTGTAAGAGTTAGGCAGTTCTCACATTACGCTATTTATGAGCTACGCGACTGCAACGCAATCCCAAAATTCTATGTACGTGACACTTTTGACTGACAGGAGTCACATCGTAGACGCGTCTCCTGTCAGTGAAAAGTGTCGGATACATACAAATTTTGGATTGCGTTGCAGTCGCGTAGGTCATGAATAGCGTTATGTGAGAAGTGCCTTAAAGTGCAACAATCTAAGGTCGTTCTAACAGAGTGTTCTACGCCACTCACGAATATCTTACTCTGCAGAATACGTGGCGAAAAGCGGGATCTTCATGAAAATTGTAAAGCAAAGCTGTTGCAGTCAAAATTTGGAAATTTAAGGAGACGATCGTAAACTATTACGGATTCTTCGGGTAATAAACTGCTAAGCTGCACGACTACACCCAATACGACAGTGATCGCGTTTCCTCTACTCTAGGGGATACAAAGAATGAGGACAGAAAACCTGAGTTAACTATACGAGAATTTCCTTGCAGTGAGTAAAAAGACATTTTAGGGGTCACAGATATATGTACAATTTTTACAGTTATAGTCCTCATTAAGTCAAATGTTACCCTCGACACTACCATGGGAGCAACGCAATTTAAAATTGATTCTTATGGTGTCGAAGAATGTTATTGTGTCTGTTAAGTTACTTTTAAGAGTATTTTGAATAGTCTGCACAGAGGTTAAATATAACTAGAACTAGTGAAACAATCCCCTATTTCATCCCTTTCGGGGTTTATTTAAGTATCCTATGCGTGAACCTGGTACTTCCACTGTTTTTATTCCGAATTTAAATCAAATCGTGTCAGTAAATTAGCCACGAAAGCGTCACAGACAGACAGACTTTCGAATTCGTTTTATTAGGATGGATAAGAAATTTAATAACCTCTCGCGAGTTCAACTTTCATTCGACCAATTTTATTCCTTCAGTCATTTGTAATATCTTTTGTACTTCATTCCTGAGCAAATTTCAATTAAGAGATGCTACGTGTAGAATCTCTCGAATACACGCGATATATTCAAGAACACGCGATTCATTGCTCTATTATTCAGAGACTTGATTGATTGCCTGCCTTGATCATTGAACTTGGATAATGATGTTGGTTCAGATAATTTACTGTCGACGGCACTAGAATGTTTCGATAGACAGCGTAATTTAGTTTTTAGGCACACGCAGTTCGGCAGTTAGTTGATGTCAAGACAATGAATAATGGTTAAATATCATAGAACAAATACTAAAATGTTCATTCACAACATACATTTAGTCTAAATTATATAACGATAAAAAACGGAAGTCCATCAGTATTTATATTTTATAGAAATCCTGCTAAAAGGATTTTTCTCATACACACAAGAAAAGTAAAACGTTAACATAAAATTATTTCATTTAACCAAAATAATAAATTATGTTGTCACATAGGAAATGAACAATGGTTCCGGTCTAATCGAATATTCAACTCAAATAAATTAGTTTTGTGCAAAAACTTTTTCGATAAATCATTGGACGATCTGTCTAACGGAAAATTAGAGATATTTAATTTTATTTTAAACAAAAGACTGTCTCGGCTTCATAAAATCGCATAAAAATTCTATAACTAGTAACCACATATGTTGGAAAAATCGCAGTATACCTACGTAAGGCGTGCGAAATTACCATTCATGAGTTTACTATCTTTCAAATACCTACAATCTGCAAAACCTGGGCAGTAGGTATAGAAAGATACTGCGCTTGCACGCTACGGTGAGTCGCCAGAGTAACACTGACTAACACTGTGTTGTTAACGCTTCCAGCACACAATAGTTAGCCTTGACTAATAGTGTAAAGCTTTTACAGAATCATTGAGGGGGTGGCGGTGAAGGCGGAGCTAATGAACCAAACCGCGGAAACCACGCTCATATTGCACTCTCATTGCGTTGCATTAGGTCTTATAAGTTGCAGTGACAGGGGATAGAAAAGAAATGTGGAAATATATTTTGGTCATAAAGTGTAAGAAAAACGCTAATGGGTTCATCGAGTATACAAGATTACTTTAGTGGTAACCGCATTCAAGTCGATTAAGCCGCGACTTAGATAAGCGGGAACAAATGCACGGGCAAAAAGACGAACAAGCAAATATATTTTAAATTGTTACTTAAGATAATCTGTTGAATATAATATTTACTATAATTTCTGTTACTTATTCCCGTATTTACCATGTTAAGAAAATGATCAGTTACAGTTATGTTGTACCTAAGTTCTAAGAGTTAAATTTTTGCAGTTTTTAGGGGTGCACTTTTATGTTAGAAAATACATAGAAAAATTACATGTATATGACTATACATTTTATTATTAGTATAATGTGAAATAAATATAGATACAACTTTTTGAAAGTTAACTTGTGACTTTGTTAAATAAAAACAATAGCTTTTTAACTGTAACGGGTTAACCATGTTGATAAAAGTTTAAAATTTTATCTTTTATATTTGTAAATATTTAATTTTATTGGCATTGATTAATTTAAACACAATCAAATTAACTTTAACATTTTATACGATTTCATGTCAATGAATTGAAATTCATTGATGTTGTAATAAGAAATTATTTTAAATTTGTTTGCTGCAAAGGCAATTTATTTATTGAATCAATACAAACCAAATAATTTACCTTTAAAGAAGAGCGTAATTAAAAGGTAAGCATTTAAATAAGCCTCGCGGCCCTTAGGATCTAAAAATGGGCAGGGAATTTGTAAGGGTTGCGTCGTAGTAAGGCTTCGCGGGAAAGCTTACTAATACTATTACCTTTTTGTCTTAATATTTAGATGGTTAAATAAGTTATTTGAAGTGAATAGCCTAGTGAATAGAATAGAATGGCAAGGATAGTCAAGTGGTTTAAACGTTGGAATTTCAAGGGGTCTTGGGTTCGTCGTGCATACACGACATATAACCACAAAATCACATTAAACACATTATAATCACAAAAGTAAAAAAAAGACGTGTGGCACTCGGAGACTGCCGCGGTAAAGCTATTGCATCGTTACTAATATTATAAACGTGAAAGTGTGTTTGTTTGTTTGTTTGTTTGTTTGTTTGTTTGTTTGTTTGTTTGTGACGCTTTCACGTCGCAACAAAGCTATTATATGGTAAGGTTTATGTGTGTGGGGATAGTTAGGAGGGTGGAGAGTGACGTAGGCTACTTTTTACCGCGGAAAAACATCCCATTCCCATGGGAAGATCGATGTTTTGTTAGTTGCTAGATATTTATTTTCGGAGTTGCCAATAGATGGCGTTAACAAAATTCATTTGCAAGTTCTGAATTACGCTATCAAATACTACATGTAATTTACTTAAGTCATAGGCAAATGTAATAGGCTACTTTAGCTCTGCCTCGAGAACTCCCCGCTCCGGCTGTGTTCAGTGTACCGCCCGCCCGCTGGCACTATCCTGTTGGCTGATGTCCGCAAGTTGCTGGACTCGCCGACACCGGTGGTGGGCGCGGGCGACTGGAACTGCAAGCATCCGGGGTGGAATAGTCTAGCTGCCAACAGAAGTGGAAGGCTACTTTTTGATGCCGCTGAACAGCACGGCTACACTGTCGAGTGTGTTGCACACCGTTACCGCGGCTCTGAATAAGAGAGAACGCGTGTGTGCAGTATTCCTCGACATGGAAAAGGCGTTCGACCATGTTTGGCACGACGGCTTTCTCTACAAGATCTCGCAGCCGTTGGCGCCCTGGAGTGCCGTTAAGATGATCTCCAGTTTCCTCGAAAATAGAAGCTTCAGAGTAGTGGTTGAAGACGCCGAATCCACCGAGCGTCCGATCGCAACCGGCGTCCCGCAAGGGAGTTGCCTGTCCCCGGTCTGCTACGCCTGCTACACCGACGACATCCCGGCGGCAGGGGGGGCGTCGCTTGCCCTGTATGCCGATGACGTGGCGTACATCACCACGTCGCTGAATAGAACCCACGCCATTGTCAAGATGCAACGTGCGCTTGATGCCCTCCCCGAATGGCTCGCCGCGTGGAGACTGTCGGTGAATGTCGGGAAGACGCTGGGCCTTCCCGCGCGACTTGCTGGTTACGCGGGACGGGCCTTGCACTGACTGATACTGGGGCTTCGTAAGTCGTCGCCCGACGCTGATCGGCTCCTGCTGGGCTTCCCACCAGCGGGATTCACCCGGTAGGGGCTCGATCGCCTGGGCGGCGCGAAGATGAACCCCATCCCGTTTAAGACTCTGTGGCCTGTAAAAAGGCCACCACTCACCGGACTTGACCTATTGGTTAACCACAGATGGACAACCAAGGGCCTTAGGGCCCAACCCAAGGACTGGCCCGTTTTAACGGGCCGCGAGAGACACCCCCAAAGGGGAACTAACTGTCCCGAGGGCTCCACACACCTCAGTCAGGGTGGAGTGAAGAGAGCGAGTAGTAGGCTACTTTTTAGCCTAAATTCCTACGGGAGCGGGACCTACGCGGCTGTTACCTAGGGTCCCGAAGCGAAGCGCGGGCGGTTCTCTAGTATCATTATATATAAATTAACAAAACAA